>JAWWEE010000085.1:32628785-32672177 GCA_035221455.1 Xenops minutus
GGAAAGGAAAGGAAAGGAAAGGAAAGGAAAGGAAAGGAAAGGAAAGGAAAGGAAAGGAAAGGAAAGGAAAGGAAAGTGCTAAAATAGTCTTTCCTAAAAAATACGCATTTAATAAAAGCAGTGAAAACCCTCTTTTCTATGACTGCCTGGCTGTAATCAGGCAAGGACCTGATATGTTTCCAGCCTTAGTCAGAATCCGCGTGTAGCTACAAGAGAAAATGTTCAGAGGTCATGGATTTGAGTATTAACTATACAATGTTACTGTCCCTTACTATATCTGACCAAATCATTACCACTATGTAGCTCAAAGTTTGACCCTATTCAACCCATGGGTGGAGATGAAACCGAGTCAGAGTGAAATATGGTGCTCTGTCTGACAAGAGAATACTGTGATACAATCTCAAGTTTAACTCACTGGCTAGCATTTCATGAACATGACTTCTTACCAATATCAGCTGGTTAGAAGGAACTGGTTTATCTTGACACGTAAGCCCTTAGTATTTCATATATTTATACCATCTACTTTGGAATATAGAAGTATAAGCAGGAAGGAAATCTTCCATACTCAGCATTTTCCATCTGGCCCAGAGCACTGAAGCATGACTCCTTGTTCTTGACACAGTATATTTCCTGCCTAAAGCTATCAGATTAGATTTATGGTCTCCATCCTTATCTTCAAGGCCCACAATGTCCCAGAAGTACCATTCAAGCACCACCAAAACCCAGTGTTTTTAACATAACATATATACAAAACTCATGCATGCTTATAAACAGGACTCAAAACAAACCTCTGTTCAGAGTCTGATTATGAGAGAAAGGTGGTGAATTGAGCTAATGCATTTAATGCTGTCCTTATAGGCAGCCAGATATTGTGAGAAACACTGTAAAGCCCATGTAAAACAATTGACACTTGCTATCAGACTGCCTTCACAAGCACCTGGGTATAGTCACTTAAGATTTCCCTACAAACATAATAGCAGGACAACTTGCTGTATTCCCATGCTCTCCTCTTGCAACCATTATTTTGTAATTCTTGAGAGAAACAGAGAAAATAAACCCAAGATGAGAATTTGACTACTGTTGATGGTGGAATACATTTCAAAACATGAAAATAAAAGAAAATCTATAGTACAATAATTGATATACCAGCCTTTAAAGAAGCATGGAGTTATTAATGAGACAGCAAAGAGCTTCCATCATGGAAAAGGGCAATAATGACTACATCTGTTCTACAGAAAGGATATTGTAAACTATGCCACTCAAGATTAAAGTTCCTGTATTTGCTTTGTTTATTTGCTTGTTTTCATACAAAGTGTCATTCATCAGAAGTAACTGCTTTATAAAAATTTTCTGCAATGCAACACTTCCATTTTCAAGCATGGCTTGCACTAGGGTTAACAGAGTATCAGTAATGAAGGTTCTACATTATTTCTTGATCAAAACTTTAGTAGGTGTAAAATGGATATCTTTTTTTTAGAAAAAGTGCTGTCTACAACCCAGCACCAAAGGTGTCCTGTTGAGAAAGAGATTAGAAACTGAGGTACAAATCAAAGTCCCTGAAATATAAAAGCATCCATGAATAGTAATTATAGAAAGTATATGACATCTGGAATTCTAGAATCTCATTTCAGAGGTGAAAGATTAACTAAGAGGCTGGATTCCTTCTACAGTTAGCAGAGGGAGATACTGCTCTTGCAGATTAGGAAAATATGTTATCTCTTAGGAGTTCATTGAAGGCATCTATTCAGTTGGCACATGAAGTGTAGATGCCCAGTGGGCAGCATTCCCATTTCTAAGGTTCAAGCACTTACATTTCAGTAAAGCAATAACAAAATTAGGTAGCTAATTTGGGATTAACTCAATTTTACCATCAGCTGGCAGAGAAATGGCAGTTTGCAGTGACAGAAGCTCATTTGATAACATGGTTAGATAAACTGTATAATGGCTTGATATTGTTTGCATTGGTCTTTATGCCTTAAGTGTACATATACCATTTTAAAACTTGAACTGCAAATCTGATGGAAGTTATGGATATAAAAAAAAATACCAGCATCTACAATTTGCTATGATAGCATCATGCTTCAGGATGTAGGTGTAAATCCATTCTTCAGGGACAGACAATTCTCATCGACCATTATCATGTCACTGTCTGATACAATAGGAGCTGTATCCAAGAGAAACTCTTACCATCTATAGCCAAATCTTATGAATTAGGATAAAAGATACAAGAAAATATAGAGGGGGGATTTAAACCAGGAGTTATCAAACTCTTTATATCAATGGTAGAATGTATTTCTCATGGTTGGCAGTGCAACTTCAGCATCAAACTTCTAATCAAAAGCACTTTAAAAGATATGTCTATTCAGCTAACATGTTTAATGTGATTGTTTCACAATCTTCAGTTAGAGATTTATGTTTTAAGCAGCCGTGATATTTCAAATGAGAAACAAGTGATGGAAAATTCATGCATGCAACTAGATGATTATATATAAAACATGAATTAGTGCTACACTAAAATTAAAACTAGCAACAGTCCTTTTCCAGTTGTATGTCTGTTATCCTAAATAGATTTCTATTTCAGAGATGGGCAGCTCTGCTGGCTCCAGGAACTGCGTATTGAACATCTCATGCAGCTAAGTGCCACAAAGCCATAAATACCCCATAACCATGGAGATGAAATATGGTGCTGGCCAGGAGCATTTCGCAAACTGGAAATGACTGCCCATTCACAGGGATCCTGGAATTCAAATTATAGGACAAGGACAGTGTAGGCAAGCATGATGGGGCAAACTAACTATGCCAGACCAAATAACCCCTGCTTGCTCCCTTCTCACAGCCAGGCAGCTCCTGTACCTACTGCCTTGACAGCACAAATGGCACAGTTTAAAAGACCTAATCAAAGGTTTGTGTGTTGCTTAAAAGTCTCAGCGTCATTACTGTTTTGTTTGCTTCACCCCCCCAACCTTCTTTACTTTATACATAAAGATCTATAGAGTAGTCAGACATACTACCTTGTAACTTGATAGTGATCTGTCCTAAGGTGTGATGGCTTAACAAGTTTTTTTTAGTTTCTATTAGCACCAGGACATAACAGTGATTAGGAGATCAAACCCCAATACAGTAAAAGAAAATGTCTGTCTTTTACTGTCAAAGTTGAAAGTTATGGAATTATCATGCATATTTTTTGTCATCCTGATGCTTTTCCCCTGTAAATAATTACAGCTCCTATTCGCTTATTCATATATTTAAAAAAATTCACTGATTTATTTATTGACTTTGAATCTATTTGCATGCACTGCGCCCTCTCATTAACTCAAATGCTAATAAAGATTCTGTGTACCATTTACAACAATAATCATATTTTCATTCTTCCATATTTATTGATGAGCCTGCTTTGTCTACTAGATTATACATATAATTCTCCTCTAGATTCACTAGTAAGGAACTATGGTATGATGAAAACAGTGTTTATGAAAATGCAATTTACACCCTTTGTGTTAGGGAAAGTCAGTCACACTAAGTAATATGCATCTTAGGGGACTTATTAGATGCCAGGAATGCTATTCATGACTGAGAACTCATAACTGATGCACTGCAAAAGATTGTTTTGTATCATTTGCAGAAGGCTGAAGCCTAGGACTGGGGTCTCATTTGTGCTATGTCTAACATCATTTAAATTACAGGGAAGGAGGAAAGGAAGTGATGGTTGGTGTGGAGCAAAGGGACCAGGTGATAACTGATTTATTATGTCAGAGATGAAGATTGACTGTGATCTTTTAAAATAACTTTTCCTTCAAAAAGTGGCATGCATTTAATTGCTTTATTTATCTGCTGCATGCAGTGAAATTGGCAGTGCATTTTCTGTATCGAACAGCAATACTCTCTTCAATTGAAAGAGTCTCCACCTCCACTTCAGTTAGACTTTCCAATGAATTCTGCCTGTTAACGCTTATGTAGTGAACTGTTTATGCAGGCAGCAAAAAATATGAAATTGAGCTGAAAATTCTTCTTCTTTTCATAATAATTGTATATATCTGTGAAATAACAGAGGATTGGAAGGTGCTTCTCTGTCTGACCTTGAACTGTTAATAATACTGGGAAGCTTGTTACCAGGTTTTGTCATTCTCTGGCCTGAGGGAATATATCTCCTTTACCATATCTCCAACAGAAAACCTAGACAAGGCTTTGACTATTCAGGCTCTGTATATGGTGGGTGTGATGGTTGGAAATTTCAGTTGAAGTTAAAAACACAGAATCATAAAGGTTTCTGATAGATAATATCTTGCTCAAACTGGAATTATAAAAACAGTGCTCCTCAATATGAAAGAAATAATTATTCTTTACCTGGAGTGTTTTCTGGGTGGTGAAAGGTTTGAAGAGTCTTCTTTTCAAGATATAGAAGTAATCTTTGTTCTAAAAGAATGTTGTTCTTATTTTCTCAAAAATGCTTTGAGAAGTTCAGCCACTTATATTTACTGCAAGAAAGATGTGACTGTTGGTGTTGGTGGAAATGACAGCTGTGATAGGCTTCATTGTACACTTAGAAAGTCTCTTTCCCCCCTTTCCTACCCTATCATGTGCCCTTCACATCCCACACCAAGTAGGATCCTAGTTTCATCTCCTCGTTAATTTCCACCCTCTCAGTTTCCTGGTTTACTGAGTTTGCATGGCAAGGTTTTGTTAGAGGAGGGACTACAGCAGTGGCTTCTGTGAGAAGCTGCTGGAGGTTTCCCCCATGCCCAACAGAGCCAAGGCCAGCCATCTTGAAGACGAACACATTTGAGTCTGGAGAAAAGGAGGGGTGGGGGGGAAGGTGTTTTAAGGTTTGTTTTTTATTTTCTCATTATCCTACTCCATTCTTGATCAATATTAAACTAATTTCCCCGCACCAAATTTGTTTTGCCCATAACAGTTTTTTGTGAGTGATCTCTCCCTGTCCTTATCTCGACCAGCAAGCCTTTTGCTATATTTTCTTTCCCCTGTCCAGCTGAAGAGGGGAGTGATAGAATGGCTTTGGTGAGCATTTAGTCTCCAGTCAGGGTCAACCCACCACACCTTGTCATATTCCACCCCTGTCCTGCAATGTATCATTCCAATGGTATGTCAACACACCTTCCTTGACTGTAAAACTGGTGAAAGTATAGGTAGTAAGAAAAGTGAGCTAACAGGAAGGTATGGGATGATATGCAGCAAAGTACAGATGATATAACTTCTAAGCATTCAAGTAATACCAGCTATGACTCCCTTCCACACACTCCTCAGTAGGATAAGGTTAGTCAGTCTGCAAGAACCTGTGTTACTGATTCCTAATTCCCACCCCCTGCAGCTCACTTAGGAATTCACACAGCTTGCAGTATATGAAGCATCATATGCCCCTGGGTAGAATAGGAGGAGAGTTAATTTCAAAAATCAGAGGGAAGTTCTGGAACTCACTCAAATGAAATAGAGATTTTTGGAAAACCTAATGGATAACTTAACCAAAATAAACAAACAAAGCAATAAGACATTTAAAACAGAAAAGTTTGCTATGCAAGTGACAGCAGTCAGAGCACTTGAAAGCCTTGATTCAGTCCCCAAGCATGGTTGGGGGAGTACAACAGTTCTGAGCTGTTATCATGTAAAATGAACAGAATAAAGCAAGAGAAGGTTGTTTTTACTTCAATTTATGACCAATACTTAGCCCCAGAGGCCTTGATTCAGCCTAAATTCCACATAAATTTTGGCACCTCTTTGTTTACTCTAGGCTTTTAGAGGGAGCCAGTCACAAGGAAATACCAGGCTCAGAGATTTAAGTGGAATTTAGGCTGGGGGAGAGTTGGCTAAAGTACGATTTTCATAGATTTGGTTTTCCTTGTTATTAATTTAAAATTGTATCAACTTGGACTCTAGAATAATATATCTTAAGTTTTCTCTATGGCCAACTCAAAAACATGTTCAGTCCTTTTCATGTATTGTAAAAGCCAGGCAACATCAGTGATGATGACAAATTTAGTCAGGCATGTTTTGAAAACATACCTTCAAGTAACAGGAAAGAAGGAGCTAAATTGTTTTTTTTTTATTTAACTTCCAATAGCATTTCAATGTGTAAGAGAAGTTTCAAGGTGGTTTTTATGAATTTACAATCAGATTGCTGAAAGGCCCTGGACAACCATAAATACTTAATAGTCATTTGCAATGTACACAACCACAAGCTGTTTTGGCTCTGTGAGTCTACTGAATGCTCAATTTCAGTTTGTCCTGTGTATTGTAGTTTTGAACATTTAAAAAATTTCCCCCTTCAGTACCACACTAATTTCAATACCATGCCAATTTAATGGAAAACACAAATGTGAAGAATATGCAGATGACATTTTTGACTACAAATTTAGTGAAATCAAACAACAAAAATCTCTGAGAATGCTTTCTGATGTCACCAAATATTTAAGAATGTGGGGAAAAAAATTAACTTCATCCAACTTTTTTTTCTGTAAAATGAGTATTCACGTAGTGATTCCATATAAACTAACAGCAGTTAGAAATACCTCAAATTATTCAGACTCCAGTCTTTTTTTTAAACAATTGAAAATTTTGGGTTTGATCCAAATTACCTTTTTTGTCATGGTCAGCAACAAAAACAATCATTATTCACCCTGCTCTGTTCTCAGGAGGAAGAGATAGCAAGGCCAGTTCACCACAAATTCTGAGTACAAAAGATGTTTTTTAAAAATGGTAAAATAAGATCAAATTAGCAATACAGTTAAAATATAATGTTCCAGATGAGACTAGCACTTGATCTTGGAGCAGTCTGTGAGCACTGAGCAATGCCTGAGCACTGAAATTCTAAAAGTTACTTTAAAAGCTCTCACACTGTGCTCTCAGTTTAAAAAGTGTGTTTGAGAAGAGAATGTAGCAGAAGGAACAACAATAAAGGTCACATTTCTCTGAGGCTTCAGACAGTGTTTTTAACAATAGCTGAGCCTCCAAGGATTTTAATCTTTCATTTCAGGGTATCACAACAGTAGAGTAAAAATGAAAATGTAGGAAATGGTTTACCCAGTACTGGAATTTCAGAAGCCAAAAGTGATAATATCACTTTAGCAATTGCCTGTCTACTGTAATTACCCATATTTAAACAGTTGGACAAGTATTTATACACAGTTATGTGGTTCCTCAGGGCTGGAAAGGTACTACAACACTCTTTCCAAGGCATCCATAGAGCGGTGGATGTCCACAGCATATCTGGATAAAGCTTGCTTGGCTTATGTGTCACCACAAGCCATGAAGAGAAAACACAGATGCTGAAGTCTCAGAATCGGTTATTTACTCTCCCAGGGAAGATTTGATCATAATTCAGTAGGAGCATGCTCTAATTCCAATGGAACAACATATAAACCCTTTTTTTTTTTTTAATTTCTATTTTTAGCATAAAAACTACAACCTTAAATACTGATGAACGAATCACTTGAAGGAAGCCACACAAATCCTTGAAGAAAAGTTACTCATCTAGAGTGACTGGAAGATTTTTCAGCCTTGTGAGAAGACTGAAAATCTCTGTTTCATTGCTATGTGAATTTCAATATGGATCATGCATGACTGTACTTTAAACCAGGCTATTTTAAATCCACGATATGGGCACTTTCCTGCATTTTGCCTAGTTTAGAAAAACATGTTTGTCCATTCACTTTTCCACAGTGAATTTTGCTTTATACTTTGAAGTATACAGTATAATCAGAGGAAGCTGAACTGGAAGGCAGGTAGCAAAATTATGCCAACACAACACATTTTGGGACAGGATTTACTAAACATGTATGAATGCTTTCTTCTCAGTAGCCATTCCTAGTGGTATTTCTTTGAAAATGACCCACAATCAGTCTCAAATGCATGCTTGAAGTACTACTACATTGTGGATTGAAGGATTATACCTTCAACAGGAATCCAGAAGAGGTGCTTCTCTAATGCATTCTATCATTAGAAGAGAGAGGGAAGAAGAATAAAAGAGACTGTTTGGACACCAGTGAGCCACTCGGAGCACTTCAAAAAGAAGCTGAAGCTGTAAGACAAGATTCAGTCAAGTGCTCTGTAATAGCAAATAAGTCTTGATGTTTGGTGTGACACAAAGAGATGAAAAATACCTGTGTTAAAACCAGAATTATCTATTTCTTTTAGGTATGAGATAATTTTGTAGCTACAGAGATGAGTCTCCCTGGGTTTTCAGGCACTATCACATGCCTCTTGGCTTATTCACATAAAAAAATTCTTGAATAATTGCTGTATTTGCTTCAATTTGCCATTGAGGGCTATGAATTGCTCTCTGTTTTCTGGAGAGATTGTCAGTAAGATCAATTACCATAATATGATCACATTTCAGTGTGACTTAAGATGTTCATTTTTAATGTGAAATAGCAATCTTGCTGATGAGTAATGTTTTCTTCCAAAGAGGTTTAATTATTTAGATCCCCCCCCCCTTCTCTTTGACTAATCCATATTCCTTTTATAGGCTACCATGACAATGAAGAAATTTACAATGGAATGTGAACAAAAACCTTCTGCTCCCTCAGGTATATAACTTTTGTCTAAGTTTTCTTTGAAGTAGCTGAAGCAGCAGCAGGAGTCTGCTGAACTACTTAAGCCAATTGTACAAGTATTGTATTAATAAGTAAAATTTCATTGAATTCTGGGGAACATCTGCTAAATTGATGTGGGATTGTCTCTCTTTCTCTTAGAGTATTTTTAAACCATCTGTGTTGATCATCGCATTATTGCAAGAGGTTCAACAAGGCCAAATGCCAGGTCCTGCACTTAGGTCACAACAATCCCTGCAGTGCAACAGGCTGGGGGCAGAGTGTCTGAAAAGGGGCCTGTCAGAAAAGGACCTCAACATGTTGGTCAACAGCAGCTGACCTTGAGCCAGCAGTGTGCTCAGATGACCAAGAAGGCCAGTGACATCCTGACGTGTATCAGCAATAGTATGGCCAGCAGGACCAGGGCAGTGATTGTCACCCTGCACTTGGCACTGCTGAGGCAGCACCTCAAATCCCATACTCAGTTTTGGGTCCCTCACTCCAAGAGAGAAATTGAGATGCTGGAGTGTGACCAGAGAAGGGCAACAGAAATGATGAAGGGCCTGGAGCAAAAGTGATGAGGAACAGCTGAGGAAACTAGTCTGTTTAGCCTGAAGCAAAGAAGGTGGGGCAGAGGGGGAGACAGATACACATGACCTTGTCACTCTCTACAGCTACCTGTAAAGAGGTTGTAATGGGTTGGAAGGTTGGTCTCTTCTCCCAGGTGACAAGTGGCAGGACAAGAGGAAATGGCACCAAGTTGCACCAGGGGAGATTTTGACTGGATATTAGGAAAAATTTTCTTCATGGAAATGGTTGTGAAGTACTGGAACAGGCTTCCCAAGGAAATGGTTGAGTCATCATCCCAGGAGGGATTTAAAAGACACTTAGGGACATGGTTCAGTGGTGGACTTGGCATGTCTGAGTTAAAGATTGGACTAAATAATCGTAAAGGTCTTTTCCATATGAAATGATTCTATGAGACTATGATTCTGTGATTCTAGAAATGTCACTTAGGGACACAGTTTGCTACTGTTAGATTAATGATTGGACTCAATGACCTTAAAGGTCTTTTCCAAGCTAAATTATTTTATGACTCTCATTATTTCCCATAAACTTTAAAAGGGCCAGTGTGAAAGATAAGCTGCTGCTGTTGTGTGTCTTAGTGAAAAACAGTGCTGAGCAGAGCTGAGCTGATTCTTCCTGTTCAGGATGACCTCTGTTTCTAGAGTTTGATCTCTTGACTCCAGTTCTAGCTTTCCTTTGAGTAAAACTCTTTGGTGTGTGTGAAGTGCTGTAAGCATTGTAGAAACTTGAGACCATCCTTTGTATTGTAATACAGAAGTTTCCCAGACTGCAGAGAGTGCCAAGACTTGAATCTTTCACAGTGAAATGCATCAATTTCTTCTCTGGTCAAGTCAGTGGAAAATGAGTCCTGGCCACTTTCAAATATCCAGTGAAGCAAATAAAAAGCAAGTAACAACTTGTTAAAGGCGAGTAACAACTTTCAATTTTTGTCACCCTGGCACTGCATATCAGGTCATTCAAGATTTTTATCCATAGCAGTGCCAGGAGCAGTAGAATCATAGAAGCACAGAATTGTTTGGACTGGGAGAGACCTTAAAATCATGTAGTTCCAAACAGCCTGCTCTGGGTAGGAATATCTTTCACTTGACTAGGTTGCTCAATGCCTCATTCAACCTGCCTTGAACACTTCCAGGGATGAGGCATCCCTAACTTCTCCAGGTAACCTTTTCTAGTGCCTCACCACCTTCACAGTAAAGTCGCACAGAGGTATCTCATCAGGTCCCATGAACTTTTGCAACTTCAGGTTCCTTAGATGTTCTCCAACTTGATCTTTGCCTACAGAGGGTGATCCTTCCTTCTCCCAGTCTATATCTTTCACTCCTGTGACTTGGGTGGTGTGGCTGGAGCACCTGACAGTGAAGACCAAAGAGAAAAAGTCATTGAGTACCTCAGCCTTTTCCATATTCCAGTAACAAGGTTTCCCGTTTCATTCTGGAGAAGGTCCACATTTCCCCTGTTCTTGCTTTATCACCAGTGTCAATATGGAAGCTTTATTTTTTTACCTTTGAAGTCCCTGGCCAGATTTGATTCTATCAGGGCTTCAGCTTTCATGATCCCTGGCTGCTCAGACAATCTCTCTGTATTCTCCCAGGCTAACTGTTCTTGCTGCCATCCTCTGAACACTTCCTTTTTGTGTTTGAGTTTGTCTCTGAACTCCTTGTTCATCCATAGAGGCCACCTAGTGTTTGTGCCTGAGTTCTTCTTTGTTCGGATGCATCAATCCTGAACTTGGAGGAGGTGATCCATGAATATCAACCAGCTTTTTTGGGCCACTCTTCCCTCCAAGACTTTATCCCATAGTACTCTACCAATTAGATGCCTGAAGAGGCCAAAGTCTGCCCTCCTGAAGTCCAATGTAGTGAGCTTGTTATGCTACCTCCTCACTACCCTGAGGATCTCAAACTCCACCATTTTGTAGTCACTGTAGCCCAGGTTACTCTTGAGCTTAGCATTCCCCACCTTCGCTGGTGAGGATAAGGTCCAGCATGGCATGAGGGAACAATGTCCAGTATAGCACCTCTCACCTTGTTGGCTCCACTATCACTTGGAGAAAGAAGTTGTTATAAGTGCATTCTAGGGACCTCCTGAATTGCCAGTGCTCTGCTGGGTTGTCTCTCCAGCAGATATCAGAGTGGTTCAAGTACCCCATGAGGAAGCAGGCTTTGTGAACATGAGTCTGCTTCTATCTCCATAGAGGGCCTCATCCATTTGGTCTTCCTGCTTGGGTAGCATGTAGCAGACTTCCATACAACGTCACCTGTCCCTGCCCTCCAGTAAATCCTGATTCATAGGCTTTTGGTCATTCTGACTTGAAAGATCCTGCTAAACATAATATCTGAAGCATTTAAATTTATTGGAATCACAGAAATTTCTTGGCATCATAGATTTAAGCCCTTCCAGCTTTATTGTTGCCCTTTCTATTTCTGAGTAGGACATGCCAGGTTTCACATGCAGGAAATGTTCAGCTGAGGTATTAAACCCTAATCCAACTATCTCAGCATGTAGGATGAGGTAAGAGTTTACACAACTCTAGTTTTCTTGGTTGAAGTAGGCCAATAAATTAGTTTTTGTGGTCAGGTACAGCTTCAAGGAACAGGGTTTCATTTCACATAATACTGGTTGTGTTGGTATATCCCAAAACACTTAGTGGAGCATCACACTTTTGTTCAGTGCAATGCCATATGTGAACATGAATATAGCAGTTCAGTAGAAGCTGGTAATTATGGTTAGTTTAGCTCCAGAAATGTCTGGATTATGCTCAGTTCTGATCACATTCATTTCTAAAGCAAATTCAGAGCTCTAAAGCCACTGAATCTCCTAGTTTGCAAGTAGTTCTTTTGCCTGTCTGAGCTCTGAAGCCATGAATTTCACTTACCAAAGAATGATACAGGGTCGAATGATAGATGTTAGCTCATACTTAAAGAGTCATCCAGGAAATGGAGTACATATGCAAACCTAAGAAATCAAAACTATTCTTAAATTATCAGGTTTTTTTCTGCTTAACACTTCATGCACAGGCTTTAAATGCTTCTCTGCTTCACAGCAAGGTGCAAAGGGGATTTTTTGTGATGGACTTTATCTGTACCAGGAATTTTAAAAAAATAATTATATTCTCAATTATTTCAACTACCTGTTGACTCAGAACTTGACATTCATAGGTGTAGTGGTTTTCGTTTGGGTTTTTCCTGGTAACTGGGTCATAACTGAGGAAGTATTCCATCTCATTTCTTTACGTAAGCAAAGATGTAAAGAGGGGAGTCAGAAGTCAGGCGGCAATCCTTCTTCTGGCAGGGTTGGAGGGCAGAGAGCTCCATGCAGTCTCTCTGCTGTGGGAGTGGGCCGTAGGAGTCTGCGGATCGGCCAGCTGGGTTGGAGGAGGTATCCCGAGATTCGGGAACGACAGTTGTTTCGGTGAGAGGGAAGTGAAAACTTGTTTTTATGTCTTTTTTCTTCTTTGTATATACATATATAAACTGTTTTAGTTCTACTGAAGTTCGGTTTCATGGTTTTTCTTCTTCTTCTCCCCCCGCACCTCCTCCTTCCCCTGTGGCCAGGAGGGGCCTTAGGGGTCTCTGTCCTGGGCCCTTTGGCTCTTGGCATTTGGCCAATTTTTCAACCCATCACACCTTTTTATTTCCTAATAATTCCCAGCACTGTTTGCATGTTTGACGAGTACTACCACTAACTTGATTATCAATAGCTGCTTTCATATTTTAGTATCTAGCTTAGGGCCTATCACTGCGCACAGAAAAACAGTATTACCTTTCCCCAGATGTATCCATTTATGGTCATTAGCAGTGTCTATAAGGGTCTGACTTGTATAAAACTAGTAAGTAATCCAATATATTGCTCTGGTGAGTTGCTGCACATAGCAGAACTTTGTTAGACCTGCTAGGTGCCCAGAAGCTCCACGAGAATGATCCTTTCATGTTTTATTATTTCAAGAGCACCATTCAAGCATCTCACCCATTTTTGAAACTGATGAGGACACAAGCATTCCCAGCAAACCAGGAGGGTCTGTAAACTTTCTCCCACTGCCATAACAGATGCTGCATCCACATCATGGATTTCACTGTAATGCATGAGTCCTGTTCCATGATTCTATGCAATTTTTTTCCAGTTTTGTCTTCAATAGTCCCATTACTCTTCTACTATTTTCCATGACTTCTGCCATTCACAGGTCAGGCATTGTGTGGCAGCATAGAGCAAAAATGGGGATATTCTCATGGGGGAAAGAATCTGCTAATCTTTGATCCTAACCATAATTCTCAAACAAAGAGGTCTGTTACCAGTCATTTCTTGTGCCATTCCAGGACAAGGAACCACAATGAAACCGTTTAGACAGTTCTGCTTCCTGTTCCATGTTAAAACAGAAAACAGAAATGAGGCATGATGGGTTTCTTATGCTGTCATTTCATGCTGTACAGTATTAGGCCTTCTATGAAGCACTGTTAAACCACAGACCACACAAGAATTCTCTAATGTGGGAGAGTCTAATGCTTTTGAGATACTGATACACAAAAGTATCAAGACATTAATATGTATATTACAGCTGTATGAATTTGGAAAGAAACTGGAATTAGGAGCCAGAAATGCAAGCAGCGTCAACTGCGTTACACAGAAATTGCTTCCAGATGTGAGAGTCAGAGTTGTAATACTGGTAGCACATCGTTTAAAACTCAGTATATTCCTCATCCCCTGTGCAACAGTCGCTACAGAATATTTTTAATTAAGGAAATTGGACTTTTGTTATGCATCACTCCAACGTTGCCATTTCTCTTCTGCCCTCCTGTGTGGTCAATGAATATGTGGTAATTCAGAAAGTACAGTCTCCTACCAGTAACCTTTGACAAACATTACGACTGAAATAAACCTGTACCAATATCCTCTACAAATGAGTTTTTAAATTTGTACAAAGCTGTGTTAACATCTGGTCTTCTAATACACTCATAAAACTTAAAAGAACAGTAACAAAAACCTCTTTGCTGTACCTCAATCTTCGGTGGTTCCTGTATTGTAGTAGATTCACTTTGAGATCTCTCTACATCAGCGGGTAACTTTGTTTTTTTCTTCTTTTTCTTCTTTCTTTTCTTCTTTTCTGACCCTTCTTCAGCCTCAGTTTCACTAGCATCATTTTTTGTTTCTGACTGCTGAAAAAACAGTCGTGAGGCATGACCTTTAGAAATTATTTTTTTCCAGTATCACCTACCAAAATAAAGGCAAGTGACTATACTTACACAATTAAAAGGTATCTTAATCAATCCAGGCTAGGACGCTAAGTGGACAGGAAAAATTAAAAATCTCTGAGAAAATCAGAACTACCGAAAGAACTCTTCATTTAAACCATATTGCACTATTATCAGAACACTGGGGCCACTGAGATTTCATTAGAAATCATAAGACAAATAAGGCAAGAGTTCCATGTTTCATCTCTCATTCTGAGGGTCAGGAATTTGAAAAAAATCCAGCCTAAAAGTTGAAAGTTCTTGTTCAGTAGCACTGCCTTTTTGACATCTTGTGATTCTTTTCCACTACGAGAAAAATGTAATAAGAACCAACCGTCTCTTAAAATCTACATTAGAAGTGGACACTGTACAGAGATAGGAAAAAACCTCAATAAGACCTAATCAGTTACAGAAATTAGTTGAGAGCAGAGTATTCTCAAGTACCTTTGGTTCACTATCCTGCTTCCCTTTGCCTCTGGAAAGACCTTCAGATGCTGGTGATGAAATAATTTTCTTTGGGGGTTGTGAAAGTACGACAGCCCAAGACACACTTGGCTGAGCAGAGCCATCTGCAGGTGCTTCAGGAAATGCCATTGGAGAAAAAAAGCAATACACAAAGATGTCTCACAAATATTCCTCAAATATTCAAAGAAAAAGGATCAGTAATGAGTTAATTGAGGCCTAGCAAATACAACAGAGCCATATTCCTTCCAAGGGAAGACTGAAAAAAACCACACATTTCATTTCTCCAGAAAGTTTTCTTGAATTGTAACTATTCCATATACTGTCCAACACTGTACACATAAACACAATTAAAGGATATTTGGAAATCTATCATACTATCTATGTATAAATAATTCCATCCTTATTTTCTAAGCTAGTTTTCTCTAGCGTAATGAATTTTTGCTATGTTTATATACAAAATGCCTTTATTATTTCTCTCAATCAGCTTTCATGCAAACAGTCACATAAGCACTTTCTATTTTCTAATGACTTCCCCATGTTACAAGCATAGATACCAGCTGAAACACTTCCTCATGTGCCCCAGTGTACAAGTGATTATCACTCAGAGGTATCAATGTTTTGGAAGAACTTAGACACAGTGAATTTCGTAAATATTACTAACACACAGCAAATATAGAACACAATCTATTTTTTTTTTTTAAGAATAACTTCCATTGAACAATTAAATAGCATAATGAGTTTAGATGGCAAAGATTTTGGTAGCAGGTGGAGGCTGTGAGCCACAAACAACTCCAAAACAGGCCTGCTGCCAGGCCCCAGCAGAGCCCAGCAGCGATGCTGCTGGTGCCTATGTGACAGCATGTTTATGAAAGAGTAAAAAACACTGTGCAGGAGTTGGGAGAGGGAATGATAAGAAAAACTGTGAGAGCAGCAGCCCTGCAGACACCAAGGTCAGTTTAGAATGAGGGGGAGGAGGTGCTCTGGGCGCCAGAGCAGAGATTCCTCTGCAGCCCCTGATGAACACTGGTGATACAAATGGGCCCCTACAACCCTGCAGAGAAAGAAGTGGCAGAGTGGGGGCTGTGTCCCCATGTCACTCGGGGCAGGAAGAGAAGTGTTAGGAAGAAAAGAGGGTGTTTTGGTTTTGCTTCTCACCATCTAATCCTATTTTTAATTGGTATTAAATTTATCTTCACCAAGTCGATTCTGATTTGCCTATGATGAGTGTCTGGCAAGCAGTCCCCATGATCTTATCTTGGTCCACAAGTTTTTTATCTTCTCAACCCATTCTGCCAAGGAGCAAGAGTCAGAGAGCAGCTGGGTGGGAGTCTGGCTACCTACCAAGGTCAGACTAACCTGTTCTTTCTGAATCCTTACTGAAGTTAGTGGGAAGATAAGGACCAAACTGTCCAGACTGGTGCATGTCTTTGTATACACAGAAATCTAGTGAGAAGCACTTAGACAATTCAAAACTTAATGCAGTTGATGCTTCAAAGACAGAGTCCTGATGAACAGAACCTTCTTCACACAATTCTGATTTAAGTATTTCACATAAACATTACTTTGAAATTAGCCATGTGATAACTTGTGGCAATTAAAAAAAAAAAAACACAAAGCAATTCTCCATTCCCACAACTGAACAACACATAAACAGATCCCCCAAAATCAAAGCAACAAACAAACAAACCACCCTCAAAATACAAAAAAACAGGAGGTGGGGCGATGTTTCAGCATAATAGTTCTCTTTACAGAAATAGCATGACATGGAATTAGGTACACACTTAACTCTAGTTTTCCAGCTATTTAAAATAAATCTGCATATCAAGACTGATCAAATACCTTCCGCTCATTTTTTCTTGGAAAAAATGTGAATATGATTCAATAGACTTCCAACAACCAATACATACTACTTTCTCCACCTTAAACAATATAAGAGACAACTACAGCAACATTTGCCCTTGAGCATCAATGACACAACAGAGTGGGACCCAGTATCGAGACCAGTTTTGTTTACTTTCCCCTGTGCTCAGTACTGGGGCCAGTGCTGTATAACATACCACTGACCTGAATGCGGGGATCAAGTGCACCCTAGGCAAGTTCACAGATGACACCAAGTTGGGCAGGAGTGCTGATCTGTTAAAGGGTCAGAAGGCTCTGCAGAGATCTGGACAGACTGGATCAATGGGCTGAGGCCAATTGTGTGAGGTTCAACAACCTAAAGTGACAGTTCCTGCTCTTAGGTCACAACAAACCCCTGCAGAACTACAGGCTGGGGACAGTGTCTGGAAAGCAGCTCAGTGGAAAAGGATGTGGGGATGCTGGTCAACAGCGGCTGAACATGAGCCAGCAGCGTGCCCAGGTGGCCAAGGCCAGTGGCATCCTGGCTTGTGTCAGCAACAGTGTGGCCAGCAGAACCAGGGCAGTGATGAGGCTGCACCTTGAATCCCATGTTCAGTTTTGGGGCCCTCACTACAAGGTCATTGAAGGTGTTTGAGCATGTCTGGAGAAGGGCAACGGAGCTGGGGAAGTGTCTGGAGTACAATCCTTGTGAAGAGCAACTGGGGGAGCTGGGGTTATTTACCCCAGAGTGAGGTAAACACTCTCTACAACTTTATCACTCTACAACCACCTGAAAGGAGGTAGACAAGTGGGGTTCAGCCTCTTCTCTTAGGTAACAAGCAATAGGACAAGGGGAAACAGCCTCAAGTTGCATCAAGACAATTTTATACCAGATATTAGGAAACATTTTTTTCACCAAAAGGGTTGGTACCAAAAGTACAAAGTCTCCACATGTTTTAAATACTCCCAGGAAGACTCACCATTCCTGGGAATATTTAAAACATGTGGAGACTTGGTACTTAGGGACACGGCAGTGTTAGGGTTATGGTCTCTTCCAACCTAAATGAATCTACAATTCTATAATCTCACGTGACAAAATCTATGAGCAACAATGAGTAGTAAGTGGTGATCTCATTTGAAAGAAACAGATATAGCTTTATTTGCTTGTGGTATTTTTTTCTGTCATAATGAACTTTCTCTTTAATTCCTTTTTTCACTTTACACAATAACAGCTCCTCAGAACACTTTAGTTTGCTAAACTAATGAGATGCAAGCTGTTAAAAATACAGGCAAGTAATTTTGTGTTTGGAGCACTTACCTCTACCTTCAAATGAAGAGGGAATTAAACTGGCTCCTGTGTCATCTAAAGTTTTTGAGGAAGCTTTGCTTTCTGCAGAAGTATCTTCCTGTATAACAGATAGTCAAGTATCATTAAAGTAGGATTAAAATCACTAACCTAAACAGAGCCAAACACAAAATACCCACCATAAATTAAAAAACCCTCAACCCATCCACAGACAAAGGTGTAGAAAATTTTGTAGCCTTTTTGAGGTTTATCTTAGTGGAACCATCTTTTCAACCCTACAGCATTATAAAATACAAGCAGATGTCTCTTCACAGGTTTACAAGAGAGATGATCCCTTCTTAAATTTTACAAAAGCACCCAAACATCATCTAACAATAAGCAATAAAATATTTTAATGCTTTAGCATACTCAAAACAAAGTCCATCATCCAACTCAAACAGGTAATGAAAAAGGAAACTCAAGTGATAGCAGAAAGGTATTTTTTCCATTCAGGCACTGTTTTCAATTCAAAGGCACTGGAAACATTATTCTGGTTGAATCCTTCAAAATTAGTAATCGCTTATCACTGCTGAAAACTCTGATTCAATAAATATGACATAATGTTGAATACATCAGTATTTTATTTACTAACAAGCGAGGATGCAAGGAAATCAAGAAGAATGAAGTTAAATGTTTACATCCCAAAAATGTTTTATCTCCTTCTGGAATTCAGTTTCTTTTTTTTAACCTTTAGCACAAAGCAATTAAGTACAACAATTCAGACCTGGTTTTTCACTTAAATCTGTTAAAACTATTGGAAAAGTAACTGCTTACCTATTACTTTCATGTGGAGGAGAAAACAACAAGCTGCTAAGAAAGTTCAGGAGTATATATGGTCTGTACAGGCAATCTAAAAGTCTGGACTATAGCGGTACCAATCTACATTCTAATGAAACCTGGCTTTCCTCTATCTACTGACAGCACAGACTAAGAAAGAACAGTAAGAAAGGATAAGAGACAGCAAGCACTGACATCACGACCTACCTCCACATCACACCAGAATCTCTAGCTCTGAAACTCTTCCTTGCAAAGTACTTAACTAGGCCTTAAAATCTCATACTGAATGCAAAATACTTGCATTCAGAAATGCTTGCACTTTATATAAGTTTTAGTTTTACAAGTTCTGCAACATGAAAGAATTGGCTAACCTTTGTGTTCAGCAAAAGAGACATCTGAGGTGGACTAAGGCACGTAGTGTTACTTTCCACTGAACGTACTGGTGCACTTTTATGTTGTACGTTCAGTATCTCACTGCTTCCCAGACTCTGTGACTTGTGGAAATCCAGAACGCTAGCTTCAAATGTGGGTACAAGAAGAGATTCTGGTTTTGGAGTTTGAGTTGACTTCTTGCTTGTAGTTTTATTGAACCTGTCTGAATAAAGCATGTAAAGTCTAAGTAACTAAATTTGCTTGTGATAATTTCTGTGTACATTTTATAGTACACTAGTTAACATAACTACAGTAATCAACACAGGGACTATTGCCACATACAGCTCACGTTAAACAAAAACATCTAGCAATTATAATCAACATGTATACACAACACTGACTCAACAAGTAACATGAAATTCAGATGCCTATTTTGGAAATTTTTTGAATCAGTTTATGTGAATTTGTTCAAGACCTAAGTCACCATTTCTTCTCAAAACAGTCACATGGGAAAGATATTTTTTTCCATAACTATTCTAGGTTTAGAAACATGGTCACAAACTGCAGGCTACAGTACAGATAACCAATTTACATCTATCCCATGCATGTATAACCAAACATGTTTGTACCTGGCTTCAGGGAATCTCTGCTGCATGCAGAAGTCTGGAATGAAGTCCTCCTCATAATTCTGACAGAAGAGTCACCTCCATCATGCCTTTTCTTGTCCATTTTTTTTTCACTTTCTTTTGACCTCCTCTGCTGCAAGAATTTGTGACATATTCAGTTGATTTTATTTGAATTTTGAAAAGTTAGCAAGTTTGCCATGAGTTACACTTAACCACCTCTGCATCTGGAGCTTTACCATCAAATTAATACAACATAAATAGTTAGCATACTATAATCACCAAATAACCAATAAAAATAGAAACAGCCAGTTAGATATGTGTTATTTAATTTCATCTACCTTGCTAACTGTGCTATTTTAAGCACTTACTATAGCTCAAGCAAAATGGATAACTCCATATGCTTCTACACAAGTGCACTTTTAAGATCCCACTAATCAGAACATTGTCAGTCATTTAAAATTGTTTGGCATTATATCATCCACTCTGGTTTTCTTAAATTGAATTTCTTCTAGAACACGGCTAAAATCTTAAAAGCATGCCAGTCTTTTGACTAAATTACATATTAGGGACAAAACTTCATGAGATTGATGTCACAACATTCAAAAAACTTGGAGCAGATAAAGTCGTTACAAAAGACACACCTATATGATCCCCATAGAGAACACACATTCACCTATACACCCATACAGTCATGAAAGCCATGTGATTCTTCTAAGAAACACAGTTTGGCAGAGCTGGGTGTAGGAATCAGTACAGCAAGTAAGGAACACACACCAGGCTTGCATCTCTGCAAACTATACTATACTGACCAGATACGTGACTTAACTTTCTGACTACCGGATGCTGGACTAAATTCAATGTAGGTATGGCAGCAAAATTATTTTCTTGGGTGGGAGGACAAGGCATTTCTTGATGTCCAAAGCTATACTGTTAAAGCATTAGGAGATGTGATCAAATTAATGCAAAGCTGCAAAGATCAATCATTTCTCTCAAGTTCACAAAAAAATAAATGACAGCAAACAATGACAGAAAGACTGTCAAACAGCTTAGCCCCAGCCCCTACAAAGATCACAGAACTCCTCCCAGAAGCTTAACTAAGTTTATTCATATAACATCACCCGTGGTAACGCTGAGATCATCGTCTCCCCAGAGAGTTTCAGTGTTTAATTTCCCTCTCAGCAAGAAAACCAGTAATTTTAGGTGTCCAGACTTTGTACCTTAGGTCTAGTACTGCATGCTTAGGACTTAATCGCACTTCTCTACACAGGCTTGACCACAATGAAGTTACCAGGTCTCTGCCTGGGGAGTAAGGTCCATGAGAAGGATGTGACTGGAGAACAGATGACATGAATCTGATGGGAACGACAGCAGCCTTAAAAACGTAAGAGACACAATGTCCAACCACAGAAGAAAACAGCTCAATAATACATTGGGGTTTTTTTCATGACTTTTATATTTTGAAGAGTTTGTCTACTTTTTGTTGGAAAATATAATCTAATTCTAGGAAATTTAACCCCAAACAGGCACAGACAAAAACATGACAGGAGATATTTAACAAACATTTGTTCTACTTTTGACCAAAAAAGTACATTTCTAACGTTGATCCTTCTTCCATTTCCAGAAGAACCAAAGTTCTTACTCTCTTGCAGATTGTCTTCTACTTGTTTTAAGTCTTGGAAATCCTTCAACAAGGTGGTCTTACCACTTAGCAGTCACACAGCTGATTATAGACACCAGGTCTCTCTTAACTCAGGTTCACAGAACCTGACACTGAACTAAAAAAAAGTCCTTCCCCTCTTCCCCCAAGCCCAAACAAAGGAGAGCACAGTTCATAAATGAATAGCCTTTTATTCCTTAGATGCTGCTTTCTGCAAAAAAAAAAATTAAATTCCCCTCATGTTCCAAAAATGCTGCATGAAAAACTGTATTAATTTGAAGTGCAGAATTCCATGAACTTTTAGTAATCTGAAGGTGGGCACATTGTACTACCATCCTCTTTAAATGCCATTTGTAATCACCACAGGAAGAGTGATGACTCACTTCAAAAAGATGAAGAAAACATTTACAAAGTTGATTTAAAACAAGAATTTAATAGGAATTTAAAAAAAACACATATTGGCTCACCTTTGAAAGACTCTTACTTTCTTGTCTGATTGGGTATGTTTGCTCAGAAGGTTCAATGATTATTCCTGAATCATTATAGTGCGTCGAGCTGTTAGAATGATACTGTGAGCCAGCTACTGGATACACATTTGCAACAACATCAGGTGAATAAGGGCAGCTTGAGTATTCACGGAAGGCAGGATCCCCTAGAACACTATGTGATGGACATTGAGAAAGAAATTAAAGTCATCCTGGTGCAAGTCTTAAGCATCTACTTGTTGCCTAGACAAACATATCAATCCTTGGCTAAAGAATTTGTTTAACAAGAAAGCTCTATTTCAAAAGAAAACTATTCCAGGCTATTTCAATTAAGTATTCCCTCACTGCTACATACATTTTTAAAAATAATTGTTTGCAAAAACATGCAGTTGAGCAAGTATCTTAAAAAACAGATGTTATCCATTTCCAAGTTTCAAAGCTAGTCTAATTTGAGGTTATAGTTTTCATGCCTGTTTTAGGTTACCAAGATTCTTCATATTTATTTTCAGTACCCTTTTTCTTATGAAACAAACCAAAAGCACAGTTGTAGAGACGTAGAGACGTGACACATATCAGATAATTGACTGCAAAAATACAGATGTTAAAGCCTGTCTTAAAATGCAATAATTACAAAGGAGGAATATAAGATTTTAAGGAGTATAAAACATATATGAAATATGATGTAGGCTTGTAAGATAATAATTAACGGACCCGCATTTAACCATCATAATTCATTAAAACACAACATCTAGGGCATGCCTCTTTCCTTCAAATGTATGCTCAAAAGTTCCCTTTCAATTTTTTCTACACTTTGTCCAGCAATATAGAGTCCAGATTTCATAAGGAGGAATAGAAATTTCACAGCCTAACGAAGTTGCATTTAGTTTTTAAAGCTGTTCACTATGAAGTGGCCAACCCTGGAATTCTGGATAATGACAAAGAGAAATTTTCCCATCAGAAAAAGAGACTTCAGATAACACTTTTCATACTGCCTCTTGCCATTTCAATCAATACACTGCAGTCAAAACAACGCTTATGATCAGTTTAGTCACAGACAGGAAATGTAACAAATGAATTCAAAAATATAACTATGTCTCCGTCCCAACACGGCAAAACATTCATCAGAATATTGCTGTCTGCGTTTTAGTTTATTTTGCCTTTTTTAATATGAACTGATTTAATGCTAATGCTGTGTTTTTTCTCTAATACTCACCTCAACATTAAATCTCTATTAGAAATGAAAATAGGCTGAAAATACCAAGATTTCCTGTAGGATGAAATGGAGGCCTACAATGATTGTGATCACTAAGGCTCTAACTGCACTTCCAAGGACACATCAATAACTTTGCAGTAAATATCTAATTAATTCAATGCTTAGAGTCCTGAAAAACAATGAGAGAACTATGTAACACCCTCACAGGCTTTTCTCCAGTCTCCTCTGGATTTAAAAAATACTTTTGAAAGTCAACCACAAAAGCCTTTCTCAGGCCCTAATTAAAAAAAACCCCTAAAAGTTTTAGAAACCTGTGGCATTCTTACCAAAACTGCCTTTCTAGGGATGCACAGGCTGTGTGGAGAGGAGATCCAGGAAAGGCCCCATATATTAAGTGTTTTACAGCATGAGAAGCCTTCTTGAAGAAAGTTTCTCTTCCTTTTATACAACTGTATCTACCTCTGCACCATCATAACACAACCATTCTTTCACCCAAGGACTGGATTCAGCTCCTTCCAAAGCACAAACAAAACAGATCAATCATTACAGATCACCAAAACCTCCCATCCTTAATGCTTTGTAAAAATACAGGCCCTTGGGAGCCAGAGATAAGGTACCAGATATATGCCCAAAGAACACAGATGCAAAAACCTAAATCATGAACAGAATGCAGAAGCATTTCTACAGTTAGACTATTAATGTATAGGAGCCTTGACCTCAGATGAGTATTCAGTGTCCAAAACCAGGTTAAAATCCCCCAAGAAATAAGATTCAGAAAACATACATACTTATCCAAAGATGGTTCCTGAACAAATGGGTAGCATGTAGTTAAGTACCTAGGAAAGACACATGCTTCTGAGGGTTCTGACCATGCCACAGTTACCGCCGCATGTTTTGGAACAAATGGTTTGACCTCTGCTGACAACTTGATGCCCTGAGAAACAAAACGGGTTTTGGCTACATGCATTTGGACATTAATGTTATAAGTGAAAAATATTCAGTCTTGTGAGCTTAAGTGTCATTGCAAAGTGTTAGTTTGCTCTCTTCTAACAGAACATGCAAAACAATAAACTCACCAAAAGGAAATGGAGGAAGAAAGAGAAAAAAACACAAGGAATTTGGAGGAAGAAAAAAACCACATGGAATTCTAAGAAAAATTATACTGCTCTGCTAAGTTATTTACCATGAAACACGTACAAAGCTCAGTTATGTAAAGGACAGAGGCTTGCTTAAAACAAGATGCAACAAATGCAAATGTGAAAATTATTACTTCCTATTTGAACAATACAAGCTAAAATTCATAAATATTCTAGCATTACTGTAATCAAACTCTGGAAATGTGTAACAGTAATGTTTTTGTGCACATCTGTATTTTAAGGCAGTCTGCCTAAAATGAATTCTTCATTACACAGCCTTGTTTCTGGCAGAACACAAATTAAGGCAAGCTTTCCATTTGCTCTGAACTACCACCGACTTAAACCGCTTACGTATATATGGAAGGACAATGAAACGAAACTCGAAATATTTACTGCCATGTCATGAAAACACGCAGGAAGCAATTGTGACTGCAGGCTGTACTAAGACCCCCGACCCTGAGCAGTACATCGGCGTGGGCAATGCCGCTGTGACTGGTCAGAACCTGGGTACCCATCTCCAAAGCCACTGGAACATCCACCTGTCTTTGCGGCATTCTCCATCCTGAGTAAGAGCTTTTCATACTTAAGCTCACTGGACGTCATGTCTGGGGTTCCCCTTCCCAAGAGGTGGGAAGCGACTCACTGTGTTCCAGCCTGAACGCCCCCTCCCCCCAGTTTTGCCCTTCCAGAAAGGCTCTTCTCCCTGTCCTGAGCCACAGGCTGTTCCAAGGCGCGGTGGGAGTCACCCTACCCGGGGAGGCGCAGGGGCAGCCGGCGCGCTCGGCGCGGGCTGGCGGTGGAGCCCGCGGCAGGGAGCGGCAGCTCGGTGCCGGGTAGAGCCAGGGAGGGAAGCGGGGACTGCGAGCCCCGCCGCCGCCACCCTTACCTCGGGGCCGCGGCCCGAGCGCGGCCGCCTCTCGGCCGACATGGCGCGGGGGCCCCTGCCCTGCCCGGCCCCGCTGCCACCGCCCGGCCCGGCCCGGCCCGCGCAGC
This sequence comes from Xenops minutus, assembly GCA_035221455.1. Lineage (NCBI taxonomy): Eukaryota > Metazoa > Chordata > Aves > Passeriformes > Furnariidae > Xenops > Xenops minutus. The sequence goes on from JAWWEE010000085.1 coordinate 32,654,047, forward strand.
CCGCACGGCGATGACGCAGCGGGGCCGGGAGCGGGGCGGGGACACGGCCGGGCAGCACTAGGGCTCCGCCCACGGCTCCGCGGGTGACGCCCCGCAGCAGGGCACGGGGCGGGCAGGGAAGGTGGTCCCTCCGACGTGGCGATCCCCGCTGTGACCGAGCGTGGTACAGACCTCCATCGAGACAAACGGCCCTAGCAGCTCTTGGAGGAAACACTCTAAGGGTTCTTTTTCTCACCAGACTTTGCAGGTTACTTACCTCTGTTTCCATAATGACAAAGCACACATTACCCAGGAAAAGCACATGCTTCATCAGGTAAGGCACATGCAGATGGATCCTGCTTTTGCTGGCCTTCCAAACCCTACACAACTATAATGCTAACTCACATTTGAAATTAAACCGTGGTCCTCAGAGTTACTCAAGCACAGTATACTGAAGCACCTTTTTTAAAAAAATCTGAGTGTATGGCTACTGGTTCAGGGTCTCAAGATGCCACAGGAACAACTTTGATGCAAGACGGGAGTTCAGGCTAAAACACCAGTAAAAAAACTTGTGATAGAAAGTAAACTGGTAACAGTTGGCGAAGCAAGCATGAAGATAACTCCATGAAACACTACCTAGTACTCAACACTAGGTTTCTACCAAGCAACCACTGAGTAGGTTCACCAAGTTATTATTTTCTTAAGTAGGTACTCATAAAATGTTAGACAACAAATATTTGTTTTGACCAGTAAATTAGAACTCCAGGCAGTGAGACTTAGAACATCAAAGAGTTTATTTAAGCCTACTTACTACTAAACAGATGAACTATTAGATTTGAACATATTTTACTACAGCAGAAAAGAGGAGTGCAAAAGTCAAAGAACACAAAAAAATTTATCATCTAAGCAGAATATGCAACACGAACATTAATACAAGTCGGAGAGGCACTTACATTGACAGTAAAGTCATCGCTCTTTGAACATAATAGCAGCCTACTTGAAATTGCATTTGACTGAGCTTTGTTGCTGTGAATAATACAGCTCATGCACAGATTTGGATGTATGTTTTGTAAATTTAAAGTATTCACTGAATACTACCAACATATATACACTCATATACATAGTTCAAGAAGATTGAAGAGGCGATGGCTTATTTCTGCTCATCCTTTGGAAGAGGTCTTCTGAAGAGCAGAATATGCGGTTCTGCAGAAAGAAAATTGAAAGCATCAGTCTGTCTCTATAGACCTGTTTAAAGGGATTTCTTTCATTTAGGGAAGTTTTGCGTGATAGTTGAAGCTTGCTATCAAACAAATAGATCAAGAAGTCCAAATACAGCCCCACTTGTAATACTAACAGACCAACTTTGCAGTAGCTTTACAACAGTCCAACAGGTGTTTTTTAGTTTCATACTAAATGCTGGCACTTACTAAGTACTAAGGTACTTACAGGAAGGAAGTATTGGAAAAAATGGAAAATAATTTTAATTAGTACTGTCTCTATACATTTGGCTATTTGATGGACGCATACTGTAAACTTAAGACTAACAAGCTGCTGATGGTGTCTTTTAGATACATCATGTCAAGCATCAACAAAATCCACTTCAGTTAAGACAGCCAGCTTACATTATTGATCTGACTTAATTCTGAACACCTTCATTAAAGTCTAAAATATCAAAGGTAGCCAGGTAAGGGAAACACTGGAAGGTTACACTAATTTCTTCAGAAACTTGGAACTCTATGCTGCTGCAATTCATCTATCACCTGTTGCTTTTTAATCAGGCTTGTCAGTCACCTGGAATGCCTATTCTCACAGTACATCCTAGTTGGTAGTTTTAAGGCTTTGCACCCCATTAAATGAAATACTGATTTTTTGGTAGGCTCTATAGCTAGAATTCAAACTATAGTGTAGAATTTTCAGTGCATTAACACAAAACCTTAACTACACAAGCATCTACCAAATTCCTGTCCTAAAAAGTAGATGCGTCAGCTTTACCATTTAAAGATACTCTGCTACATAAAGTTTGGTTCAGCCCTTGAGATACTAATGTTGTTCAGGAACTCACAAAAGGCCTATTTCTAAGGGAAGAGGTACAAACACTTCCCAGTCTGGTATTTTTGACTACCGATAGACCATACACACCTAGGACAAGTCTAGCATTTTGCAGTTCTGGGAGCAGGATGTGAAGTTTAAAAATAAAGGTTATGTTGCCTTTTTCGTCAAAGGCCTAAAATAGCACGGAGATAAACAGAAGTCTAAACATTCAGGAGCGGATTCCAGCCGGACTTAGGAGCAGAAGGAATCATGCATTATACACCACAGCTAAGCACGAGGTAGTTCATGTCTTAGACTCTTTTTCATGTCATCCTGTTCAGATGTGCTTACCTGGCTCATGGATCATATAGTGAACCCAGCCAAGACTCTGCTGAACACCAAGCCGTCTCCACTCTTCTTCAGACATCAGATGAGATTTTGGCACTTGTTTTGAAAGTTCTCGTGGCAGCATCACATGTCTGTAGAGATTTAATTAAACACTACTTCTGTACACTAGAAAACTTGAACAGATCTGCAGTGAAAGGCAGTAAGCTATCAATGCTTTCCTTATTAAAAAAACCTACTCTTACCACGAATTTGATCACGAAACCTCGGTCACAGAATCCAGTTTAGAGTCACTTATGCCTATGTAACATTGCATCTGTAATGCAACTACACATTGGAAGGCAACGTGCTTTCTAGAAGAGATTAATTCTCCATCACGCTCCAGTTATTTAAGTATGCGGTCCTGGCTACCGGCTGACTCATCCGCTGCTTGAAAAAATAAGGACTTTGGATTTTTAAAATATTTGTAATATCGCTTTCAAGTAAGCCTAGAGAAGTTAAACTTCAGCAGCACCCCCGTCAGCCAATGCAGGTGTTGCCCATCCCAGGCTCTGCCACAATCTGGGGCGGTGCCGCCCGGCGGCCTTTATCATTCCATGGCTGGGGCTTGCCTTGGCTGCTCGCTAAGTGATCGGGACCAGCGGAGAGCAGCAGTCGGTCATCCTTCCCCACTTTTCGCAACCGGCCCAAAGCCACGCGAAAACCCACCACGGAGAGACCCGCACACCCCTCCCCGCCGGCCCTGCACCCTCCCTGGCCCCGCTCCACCGGCGGAGCCCCCTCGCTCCCTGCGGGCAGCGCGCACGCCCCGGCTGAGGCGCCTGTCCGAGCCGCTGTCCCCCCGGAAGGGCCGTTCCTAACCCCGCCAGCCCCCTCCATGGGGCTCTCTCACGCAGGCTCTTACCGGTACTCGTACTGCTCGTCGAAGTACTTATCGGAATAGTAGATCTGCTTGTGGGCCATGGCGGCAGGAGCCTCTCTCTCACCCCGTCCCGTCACGGCCGCCTCGCGCACTAACGGCCCGCCCCGCCCCGCCCCGCGCCGTTTGAATCCGGCGGCTCAGCTCCCATTGGCTCCCGCCAGGGCCGGCCAATCGCAGAGCGCCCGCCGCCGCGTGACTCGCGCGCTCCCCTCTCCCGACCAATAGCAGAGCGGAGCGGGTGCGGGAGGGGCGGGGCCAGCGAGGGGACGGGGCCAGCGGCGGCCGGGGCCGGGCCCGCGCCGTTCCAGCGCTTTCCAGAGCGTAGCGGGGGGGCCGGTTGGGGCCGCGCGCCGCTCACGCATGCGCGGGTGGGCGCGGCTCGCCGCGGCTGAGGCCGGAGCTGCGCTACGCCACGCTACGCTGCCGTACCCTGCCGTGCCCTCCCGTGCCCTCCCGTGCCCTGCGCTGCGCTGCCTTGCCTTGCCTTGCCTTGCCTTGCCTTGCCTTGCCTTGCCTTGCCTTGCCTTGCCTTGCCTTGCCTTGCCTTGCCCTGCCCTGCCCTGCCCTGCCCTGCCCGGTTCGGGTGGGTCCCGGCTGTGCGGGGGCTGCTCCTGGACACGCAGCGACAGACGGGCGGCTCCGTCCTCTTCACAAAACTGCGTGGTCACGGGGAAAGCGCCGTGCCGTGGTTGCCCCGTGGGTGCCGTGAGCCCGCGGTGCCGGCAGCGGCCCAGCCCGGCCGCGCTCGCTCGGGCTGCAGGCAGGCGGACGCGGGCGTAGGTGTGCTGAGGACACTGCGGGGGCTGCCGACAGGGTTTGAGCTTAGGCATGGCCGTCCCCAGCAAAACACCACGGCGAGTGCTTGCTTGTGAAAGCGTGCGTAGCAGCTTGCCTGAGTCTGAGAAGCGGCGCTGCAGCTCCGGGCATGTGGATGCTGTTTCTGCCCTGTGGGATGAGAGAAGCTCTGGGAACGTGGCCAGAAAGGGCGATTGCACGTTGGCTTTCCTAGAATCAATGGAAGCATGGAATGTTACGGGGCTCGAAATGACCTTCGAGATGCTCTCGTTCCTGCCGTGAGCAGGGACACCTCTTGCTGGATGGGGTTACTCAGAGCCCCATCCAGCCTGGCCTTGGACATTTCCAGGCATGAGAGGCATCCACAGCCTCCCTGGGCAGCCTGTTCCAGTGCCTCGGCCCTCCACAACAAAGAATTTCTTCCTAAATGCCCCACACGCTCCGTGTTCCCTGGCTGCAGCGTGCTCCTTTCCCCCCTCCTTGCTCGGCCTCTGCAGAAAAAGGAGACTAGTTTTTTTAAGTTTCTGCTTCCGTGGTGGTGCCAGAAACACGTGTACTGCCTGCGATTATGTAATGCATCTGTTTGGTAACTGTTCTGATGGAGAGAAAAACAGCCAAGGCCATGTGATGCGTGGCATGCGTGGGTAATAGGGATGATTTTTTTTTAGCAGCATTGTTTCAATTGGCACTGCAGCCTCTCTTAATAAAGTTTAAACCAGTTTTACACCTTACAACTATTAAAAGGAGTGCTTATCATGATCTAACTAATATTATTCTCTTAATTGGACTGCATATTAGAGTTTGTTGGCATGGGTAATTTACAGGTAAAATGGTATAGTTAAATATGAGAAATCCTTTTATTTAGTGAAGATCCTCAGCAGGAATATTGGTTTCAGTATAATTGTAAAAGTACAAACCACCTGCAAGTTTTCTAAACTATTGGTTGGATTATTGAAAACAGAAGGGTTTGGGGTTTTTTAACTTAATTTCAGGCAGCACAACTTATTTTTAAACATTTGAGGCAGTACATACGCAATAATTTCTGTTAGGAATGTCGTCATGTAATAATGGGGGGAAAAATAATTCATCGTGGCAGAGGAGTTTACCGCATGGAAGACATTCTATCTCTGCGCTTTCTTTATAACCTTTCTGTTTACCTCATGCATATTCTACATGAGAGAAAACTGACCTTTACATAAGGCTATGTGTAAGTCTTCCTCCTAGGCGATCGTTCAGAAGGGAAGGCCTGGAGTCCTTTTAAAGCAACTTTTCCTTCTATTGCTAATACTTATACCTAATCAAAATTTTGAAGATTAAAAGGATATCTTAGGTAGATATATATTCAATCTTCTTTGGGATCCCTTTGATTATTTTGAAAATCCTTGTTCCTCAGGATTGACCCAGTGTGTTTGTCAGGCAATTGGTAGAGCTAATTAAACTAATATACTGGTTTTAATAATCCAGGATTAGCTGATCTTATTTAGTGCTGGAGTGTCATTTCAGCTTCTTTCATCAGTTCTTTTCCCAGACAGGACTTAAAAACACTGGTGAATAATAAATAATGCAACAGTACCAGGAATTTGTTACATTCCACTATTAATTTGCTACCTTTTTTCCTAAAATGAAAATATTAGTGTTATGGATATAATTCATAAAATTACTGGAAAAAAGTAATAAACTTGCTAAATGATTAAACGTGTTAAATGGCTAAGCTTGATAATAATTTCCAGGCACATAAACAACAAGAAAAGCATCAGAAGTAGAGTCAGTATGGACTCATCATGCCATCTTGACCAACGTGTTAAACTTACGTGATGAAATGGCTCAGTAGAGCCAGGGAGAGAGCAGTCATTATTGTTTGCCTAGACTTCAGTAAGGCTTTTGACCCCAATAATTCCTTCATAGATAAGCAGTTGAGGTATGGGCTGGATATGCAGACTGTAAGGTGAAATGGCCAGGCCCAGAGGGTGGTGATAAGTGGCACAAAATCTAGTTGGAGGCCAGTAACTAGAAGGGTGTTCCAGGGGTTAATGCTGGGCCTGAGTCTTTTCAACATCTTCATTAATGACCTGTACAATGGGGTAACTGTGCTAACTGGGAGGAGCAACTGAGAAACCGGAGGGTTGTGCTACCAGGTTGATGAAGCAGAAGGGGGCTGAGAGGAACCTCATGAAGTTGAACAAGGGAAAGTGCACCTGGGGAGGAACAACCACTGACATCAGCACATGGTCAGAATGACCCAGCTGAAGATGACTTTTTCCGAAAAGAACCTGAGAGTCCTGAGTTGAACACTATGTTGAACATGAGCCAGTGCTGTGTCCTTGATCCAAAGAAAGCTAACAGTGTCTTGGCTGCATTAGGGTGAGTGTTGCCAGCAGGTTGAGGAAGGGGATCCTACCCCTCCAGCACAAGTGAGGCTATTGCTGAAGTACCAGCCCAGCTCTGGGCCTCCCAGTACAAGAGAAAGATGGAGCTGCTGAAAAGTACAAGGAAGGCCTTTGTGAAAAACATGAAAGCCTGTGTGTGAAAATCTGGAGGCATGGTGCAAAGAAGTCCATTCTAGTGGTGCCCAGTGACAGGGCTAGAGGCAGTGGGCACACATTGAAACATGGGATGTTCTTTGTGAAAATCAGGAAGCTTGTTTTACTGTGTGGGTGATGGACACTGGCAGAGGTTACCCAGAGAGCTGCTGGAGTCTCCATCCTTGGAAATCTTCCAAAGCCATCTGGACATGATCCTGGGCAATTGGCCCTAGGTGGCCCTGCTTGATCAGGAATGTTAAACCAGATGATCTTCAGGGGTCCAGCCTTAGCCACACTATATGGTACTGTGTGAAACAAGGCTCTTCAGCATTTTCTTTAGAATACTGTTACACACAAAGGCTGGGTCGGCCAGACCGTAAAGGCTTGTTCAGGCAATTTCACTGAGCATGGTGGGGATCTACTCGCTGTTGGTGCACTGCCATTGCACCAAAATTTCCTTTCATTATATTCTCCTTCAGATGTTATATTAATTGTGTCTTGTACAGATTCTCCTAATTCAAAGTCAAAACAATAAGTGGAGGGTAATGCACCCAAAATTCCTAATTCCTGTGGATCATAATTTGCATGAACAAATTTCCTTAGGTGTCGATTGGGATATTTTATAACAACTAGCAATGAGGGTTTTGTCAATATTTACATCAGAACATCAAGGGGTATAGTGCAACATGAACTCAAACTACTCTTTTGCCGATCAAGGAATTCCAACTATACAGTATTTAAAAGGGTTTACGGGTTTTGCTACCAATAAACATAAGGAATCTGTACCGACCGATTTTGTCAATGTGGTCCACACATTGCTCCTGGTGTCAGTTACCCAAGATGGTAGGGATATTGTCTCAGACATTTCTATCATCAGCCCGATAGTTGCTGTTATAATGACTGTTCTCTTGCCAGTTTGATCCAGCGTGACAGTACCCATTTTGGTCTGGATTCTGTGGAAACACAAGTGTCAAGACCCTGTGAGGTGAAAAGGAGCGGCTCACTCCCGATGAGGGTGAAACAGGATGGCAGTTTATAAAGGGAGCATCAGACTTAGATAGGGTTCTGAGGGAAGGTTCTGGAACTAAGGTGGAACTTGGGAGAAGCATGCAAATCCTCACACAAATATGGTAAAGTGGGGAAGGATAATAACCTTAGAAGGATAACTGGGGAGGAGATAACCATAAAAGGCAAGACTGCACTGTGGCAAATCTTAACCAATGGAAAACAAGGGATAGCATGAGGGAGAACTGGGGAAACCATCTTATATATTAAACTTTACATTTGGACACATTAAAACATTGGGAGCCATTAACATAACTCAATAAAGTACAAATATATTCTTCTTCTTTGGATAGTCCTTGAATTGTTGGTTCTCCTCTTCAACTTTTGGTCTCAACAATTAAGTCCATGTTGTTTCTTCCAATCTTCGTAATTGTGTTCTCCCACACACAAGCATGTCTCTTCTCCCAAGTTATGAGAGGGAAGAGACCCACCCAATTTCCTGTCATGAGATCTTTGTATAAGACTTTGGCCTTTGACATCTCCTGGTTGTTGGAAGGGCCAAAATGCCTTTGTACCAGTAACTGGTCTCCTTACAACATATTTGAAAAGTTTAATGCATATAGTGCTTTATTTAGTTGTTGCTGCGAAAATAATCTGACATTTCCCGTCTTTTGTTCTAATGGCATCATTTTTAAGATCTTATGTGCTCTTTCAACAATGCCCTGACCTGTGGGAGAGTGTGGTGTTCCTGTTACATGTTCTGTTCCCCAAAGGTTAAAAAATTCTTTTGTTGCCTAGGAAATATAGGCTGTGCCATTATCTGTTTTAATTTTCTTGGGGATGCCCATGGTAGCAAAGGCAGTAGACAGATGTCTGCAGACATCTTTCGTTTTTTCTCCTGTGTGTGCCGTTGCTATCATAAGTCCTGAGAATGTGTCGGTAAGTGAATATATTTTAACTTACCAAAAGAGGAATGATTGGTTATGTCCATCTGCCATACCTGCAGAGCTTCAAGTCCTCTCAGGTTGACTCCTTCAGGTGGCAGGGGAACAATTTGCTGACAATCTGAGCAACTGTTGATAATTGCTCTAGCTTGACTATATGTTAGATTGAAGCTCTTTCTCAAGGCTATTAGTCCCTGGTGGAAAAATTGGTAGAACAGGCAAGCTTGTTCCATTCAGTTACGAACAATAACATTGCTTGCCATGAGATCTCTTCTGTTATTACCTTCCACAACGGGGTGTGGCAATGAGGTGTGGGATCTAATGTGAGTGATAAAAAATTTATGTTGGCAGATTATTTATTTCGTGCAAAAGGGATCTAAAGAGGTGGGCCAAATATTCATTAGATATCTCTTTGAGGCAGGAATTTTCAATCCATTTTACAACTCTTATTACATATACAGAATTTGAAATTATGCTTAATGGCTCTGGAAATAATGGAAAGGCCCAAATTATTGCCGATAATTCTACCAATTGTAAGGAGCCATTAACTTTGTGAATATCCTCTTTCCACTGATCTTGCTCTTTCCACACAACAATGGCATTTCTGGTTTTACCTGATCCATTTGTAAATACTGTTTGTGCAGAATGTAAAGGGATCAAAGAACAACTGTCAGTTTTAATTGTAAAGTGGGCAGGAGTTGTAAAAAGGGATTAGCTGGAAGGTGTATGTATATGAAATTTGCAATAGCTGTTTGAAAATCAAAACTGTAATTCTACAATTGTTGAAATCGATTTAGAGATAAAGGTAGATAGATGACCTGTGGATTGTGCCCTTTTAGTTCGCAACATCTAATTCTTCCTTTATGGCAGACCTTTGCTACCATTTCAGGCTGAGTAGTTATTGTTTTTGAGAATTGGTGATTAAGAAATATCCATTCCCACACATTAAATTGTTTTTCATTGTTATACAACTGTCCCAACACCCTGTATGGTTGAATGATGCCCCTGACTGTCGCATTCTGCCTGGGTAATGAGGAATTGGTCCATGCTGGTTAAGGGTTGAACAGCAGTGAACACTTTATTAGGGGCGCATGGGAGTTCAATAGGGTCGGGATGGAGGGTTCTAGAACTTGTGAGGAGACTGAGGCGGAGCACAACACATAAGGAAAATAAGGGAGGTACAACAACAAATAAGGGTAAACTGGGGAGTGGCTAGCCTTATATAGTGTTGGTGCAATGGACCACAGGCTAGCCAATAGGGAACTGGGGATCCAACAGCCAATAGGCACAGTGGAACAATACAAAAGTAATAACTATTAATCTAATACAGTCATATATCTATTCTACAGAAATGTTGAAAAACTTTTTTAAATGGTGGCCTGGGGTCCACTCAAGACCCGCTGAGCCCAAAGTCTATAGAACCGATCTTTCCTTGCTGATCTCCTGGGTTCTGTGGTTTCTTCTATGTTCTGATTCTTCCATTCGGCAAACCTACATCTGCCCTGTTTTTGTTTAACTTAAGAGCAGCATCAACAGAGACTGACTTAAGCATTAATCGTTTAAAACAACTGAAGAAACACAACAGTAGAAGCAAAACGATCAGGAGAATGAAAAGCCCAATAATTAATATAACGAGAATACATTTCAAACCGAGGGAGAGGTTTAAATTGGGGAACCAATCAAAGATTTCCGAAGTTGATTTGCCAGTTCTTATTTGTAAATCGTTAACCATGCCTCTAAGACTGTTTATCTTGGAATGGATAGATTCCGACTGGCTGGAGAAGTTCAGGCAGCACATGCCCTTGAACTCCTCACACCCATGTCCATTCACCAGCAACAGAAAGTCTATGGCAGCCCTGTTCTGCAGGGTCGCTTTCTCAAGAGTCTTAGTGTCTGTCAGGAGACCTTCCAGCGCTTCAGTGGTGGTATTAACTTCTTTGGACAACCAACAGCCCAACCTATTCAATACATCCAGTGCATGGGAGGTCCCAATAGCTGGAAATATAATAGAACCCAACAGGTTCTGCTGGGCTGTCCAGAAGTGAATTGCTGAATTGCAGGTCAAGGAAAAAGGTAAGCAGCCATTACTGTCATCTCTTTTAACTCTGCTGTTTACCAACAGATGGTCGTGGTCGGCCAGAGTCGTCCGGTCAGGGGAGAACAGGGTTAGTTGGCTGACGGTACATGGCCCCCCCACCGCCCTGGCTGGGATTGACTTCCACACCCTCCTGCCACAAATTAAGAAAGATTTGGAGGGAGTAAAACCGGCTTAGAAGGAGAAACTAAATGGGTTAAGGAATCTAAGGACTGATTACACCAGGTGCTAAAGTTCAAATAAGCCGAAGTGGAGTCGGGGGAGACAAGAAAGCGAGCATTAGGGGCCAAATCACTAGCAAAACTGAAATAGAAACAATAAGGGGCAGGAAAAGAATCCAGGATTCCAATTTCTTCAGGGGTTGAATCTTTAAAGACAAAAGAAATTGGTTTTGGAGGAGGATCTCGTGGTCTATGAGAGGGGAAGCGGTCCCGCAGGTAACAATAGGCAAAAGGGCCATAATCAAAATCTCGGGTGGAACACCATGACGTATAATTATTAATAAAAGTTTCCCAATCTCATTTTTGCCATGGTACCCCCGGCAGGCATGATCAGAAAGGATCTTTCGGGTCTGTCACCAAGAGACACAGAGTCCTTTCCAATCATGCCAGCCAGGGCCACCCACATGTTACTGCGGGAGGCTTCTCTCCAACAGGCCAAAAATTTTGTTTCTTTGTCCGAGTTAAAGGGGCCACTGGCTGGGATTGTCATAATCATGGTATTAGTCTTGGTGTTATGCTCTGCCAATCTTTTGGTTTTTGGTAATTTGTGCATTAAAAGGGTTGGGGTGGTCATTTCTGGCCTTAACCATTGTTTGTTCTGGAGGAACTTCTGCACTCTCTTCCTCCAGAATTCCTCCTCTAGTCCTTTTTTGGGTCCTCTTCGAGGTCTGCCTTCGGTGTTGCGTGTGATGGAGCATATGATAGCGAAGAGGATCGCTGATTATATGGTCTTACGAAGTTCGCTGGGACCCATCTCGGGCTGGTTCCTGTGGAGATACAAGCATAGCCCCTTCCCCATGTGACAATGGGAAAAGGGTCCTCCCATTGTCCTGATTCCAAATTTTTGCATATAACTTTAGCATCAGGATTGGGCAGGTCCTTTTTGGTGCCGAAATGTCTTTCTAGGGGTGTTGAATTACTATCATCTAATCGATTTAGAAAATTTATGACATAGAGGGCTTTATTAAGTCATTCTTCTGGGGAGAGGCCTGCATTCCCTCCTGTTTTTCTAGCATGTTTTTCAGAGTTTGATGAGCCCTCTCGACAATGGCATGTCCTGTTGGAGAATGGGGAATCCCAGTGACATGTTGAACTCCCCACATATCCGCAAACATGTCCAAAGACATCAATGCCACCAGTGAGGCCTTAGAAAGCCTCTTGATGAACACCACAGCCTTGGAGAAGATCACACTACAGAACAGAGCTGCAATAGACTTTCTATTGCTAGTCAATGGGCATGGCTGTGAGGAATTCAAAGGCCTTTGTTGTCTGAATTTCTCAATGGAGACATTCTAAGATACTATCCATTCTGAGATACAAGACTTGCACAATTTGGTTAGAGATCTAAAAGATCAATTACACAATCAAGAAGAAGGCATATATGATTGGTTTTCAAACATGGGTCTCTCCCTTGGTCTCTGGAGATTCCTAGCGGTATTTATTTTAGGATTATTAGTCATCTTTTTGATTCTGTTAATTACCCCTTGCTTAATTTCATGTTTGAGAAAATTTATTTTTAAGGAATCCCCAGGAGCCTTCTCTGTCAGCTTAAACAAAAAAGGAGGAGATGTGGGTGCACCAAGTTACCAACAATGGAAGAAGAATAATTTAGAAAGAAGTCATGACCAAAGAATCGGAAAGAGTGGAGCTGTGCACCTGCCTTGAAAATCCACATGAAGAGCCAAGAACAGAAGCCCATTGATGCCCAAGTTATCGTAGTTATAAAAAGTCAATATAGTTATAAAGAGTTTATTGTATTAGTATTATGTTATAATAGTAAGATGCAATTTTTTGAATGTTGAATGTATCCTGATTCCTCGTTGGTCAGTTGTACCCCAGTTGCTCATTGGCTGATATTTGGTGCATTGCACCTTTTCCTTTTATGGTGGTCCCCTCCTACCTTTTCCCTTATTTAGTCTTCATCCATCCCTCTTTTTCCTTATGTGTTTATACTCCACCCCTGTTCCTCCCTGTTTCTAGAACCTCAGACCCTATGTAGGTGCACCTCACCCCTGAATAAATGCCATTCTTGCTTTACCCCTATAAGAGTGTGCCAGCTCTTATTTTCCCTGATAAAGGATTGCGACAGGGGATTGTGGCCCTGCCAGGGTAAGACAAAGGAAGACACGCTCCTGAAGGATGGTGCAGGAATGGCCCTTTATTGAAGTGGCTCTTGCCTTATATAGGGTAGGGTGAGAACCTTTCAGAAGGGGGTGTAACTGGGGTGGAGTTAGGGAGGTGTATATAATACAGGGGGAGGAACCATCCACATAGGGAAAATGCTGCAGTGCAGCAAGGATGGACCAATCACAGGAGGGCTTCTGGGCCATGAGAAATGCAATTTTCCAGCAAGTATATGGGGAATTATACAGAACTGTAAAACGCTTTAACAAGATCAAACATCTAAACAACAAAACAGTCCATTGTTACAACAGTCCTTTCAACTTCAAACATTGTTCTCTTCATACTCAGGAGATCGTGGTTCCAGGTTCTTCCTGCAATCTTCATATTTTCTTCCTCCTACAGGGGATAATACAATAAACTGTAAAATCTAACTCAAAACCCGAAATGGTATTTCCCAAAATGTCCGTATCTCTTCTTTCTTGGATCTGTTCTTAATAGGGAATCTTGTCCTCAAGGCTTCTCCTCCATTCTTCATAGTTAGTCGCTCCTACATCCCACAGCATTTTCCAGGAGATGCTGGCAGCCCAGGATTTGGACATGTGCAGTCTTTGCTGTGTTAAGAACTGGCTGAGTGGCTTCGCTGGTGAATGGAGCTAAATCCAGTTGGAGTCTTGTCACAATCCGTGGAAGGGGAGAGAGGAAGGCACACTTTGTAGAAGATGAAGATGAAATGGCATTTATTGAAGGGTGCAGGGGACTTATATAGGGATCTGAGGGAAGGTTCTGGAACCAGGGAGGAACCAGGGTAGAGCATAGCCATGTAGGGATAGAAGGAACTGGAAAGTGACTAAAGAAGGAGAATCAGGGGAGGGGATCACCATATAAGGATTAACCAAATAAGGACACGATGCAATGCACCATGAAACAACCAATGAGAAACTGGGGTACAATGAACCAATAGTAAATGAGAACACGTGAACATTTGAAAAAATTATTTTCTCCTAATACATTAACAGTCAACTATTCTATTAAACTATTAACTGGGAGAACAAGGCTTCTTCCCTTCAGTCTCATTATGACAATCAACTCTTTGGTAAAATCTTCATTTCCAACCTCTCCCTTCATTCCTTGTTACTACATACTTCTATATTATTACGTTTCCATTCTTTACAGCTTCGTGCTCCCACAGAGTCTGGCCACTGGTGGTGTTCTCTGAGGTTGAGTGTTTGGGCCAGTCCTGTTTAACATCTTTATCGATGATCTGGACTACAGGTTCCAGTGCACCCTCAGTAAATTAGTGGACAACACCAAGTTGGGTGGGAATGTTCATGTGCTGGAGGGTAGGAAGGTACTGCAGAGGGATCTGGACAGACTGGATCAATCAGCCAAGGCCAATTGTGTGAGGTTCAGTACAGCCAAGAACCAAGTCCTATACTTGTGTCTCAACAACTCCAGACAGTGCTGCAGGCTTGGGGAAGAGTGATTGGAAAGCAGCTCAGTGGAAAAGGACCTGTGAATGCTGGCCAAAAGCGACTGAATATGAGCCGGCAGTGTGCCTAAGTGGCCAAGGCAGCCAATGGCATCCTGGCCTGTATCAGCAATAGTGTGACCAGCAGGACTAGGGTGATTATCCCTTTGTGCTTGGCACTGGTGAGGCTGTACCTATAGTACTCTGTTCAGTTCTGGACCCCTCAGTTTAGGAAGGACATTGAGGTGCTGGAGTTTGTCCAGAGAAGGGTATTGAAGCAGGGGAAGGGTCTAGAGAGTAAGTCATATGAGGAGCAGCTGTGGAAGCTGGGGTTGTTTGGCTTGAAGAAAAGGAGTATCTGGGGAGACCTTATTACTCTCTACAACTACCTGAAAATAGATTGTAGTGAGGTGGGAGTTGGCCTCTTTGCCCAGTCAGCTAGCAACAGAACAAGTGTAAATAGCCTCTAGCTGAACCAGAGAATGTTCAGGTTGGACATGAGAAAGAATTTCTTCACTGAGAGGGTTGTTGAGCTTTGGAATGTGTTGCTCTGGGAGGTGGTGGATGTGTTTGAGAAATGACTGGACATGGCACTTAGTGCTGTGGTTTAGTTGACAAGGTCAACCTCAGTGAAAGGTTGGACTTGATGATCTTGAAGGTCTTTTCCAGCCTTAATGAATCTATGATTCTATTCCCATGTTAAACAAAATCAATAATGCTAAATTTAGCAGATGATTTCCATAGCAACCAAAGCTCGTACAACAAATTCAGGATGATACTGTATAATGACTGGAGAATCAAGCTGAAGATGCTGCTGTCAAATGAGGCACAGCCCTGCTCAGATTTTTCCTGAAGGCTGTGCAACATGGCAGTGTCTTAAAGTGGATCAAGAGCAAAAAATTTGTAGTGGAATCTCAGAGTTGCTCAGTTACTGGGTATTTTTGACGCAATGTTCAAATAGATTAAGTAAGGGTTTTATTTAGACTTTAAAATGTCAGTGCTAGACCTGAGAAAAGATCTGTCGTGTTCAGCCAAGGAAAGAATGAGGACGGACCACTACAATTAGGGGTGAAGCAGGAATGGACATTTATTGGGAGCCGCATGGGACTTTTATAGGGTAGGGATAAAGGGTTCTAGAATGGAGGTGGGGTCCTGGGAGCAGTTAGGGTGGAGCGCAACACAAAAGGAAGGGAAGGGAGGAGTCGCAACATACAAGGAAAACCCATGGAGTGGCT
The DNA here is from genome assembly GCA_035221455.1 of Xenops minutus. NCBI lineage: Eukaryota > Metazoa > Chordata > Aves > Passeriformes > Furnariidae > Xenops > Xenops minutus. Next base: position 32,669,733 of record JAWWEE010000085.1, read on the forward strand.
AGCCTTATATGGTGCTTGGTGCAATGCACCACAGGCCAGCCAATGAGGAACTGGGGTGAACAAACCAACCAACATAGTGTAACCGGGGTAGATACAACCAATCAGGGATGGGTAACCGGAAAAATTCCAACCAATTACAACATTCCTACAATACAAATGCAATAATTCCTATTCTAAACATCAAACAGTTCTAAGTTCAATCCAAAGTTCAGTCCCAAAGTCCAGATGATAACTGCAAAACAAGAGCTCCTTCAAAGCGTGGTAAGCAAAACCAAAAATATGTTTCACACAAAGATCCTTTTAGCCAAACCTACATCTGCAGCTTTCTCTAATGGATACCTTCCATACTTGAAGAGTGTAAGAGTTGGGAAAGTATGTGATGACACTTTCCCAGCTTGGTCTGGGTTCTCGGGCTATTGATAAGGGACTTCTTTGCAAATAATAGGCATGTTGATGTTTGTTTCGTGAATTTTCAGGTCATCTTTGGACCAAACATCTTTCCACTGTTTCTTGTTGCAAGGAGTTCCATGGCTAAACAAGTTCCTTTATGAGAAGAAGCATCTTTTGTTTATGTTAAATCTGCCACATACTGGGTTTTGCAGTGAAAGAGCCTTTGAATATTTATTCACTGTTCCAGATATTTGTTGTTTCCAGAGGTAGGATTTATACACAACAGGATTATAGGCTAAGATTTTGATTTTAAGCCCAGTGAATTGAAATCTGCCCCCTCCCCTTACATAAATATTCCTTGTTGACTTCTGTGAAGTAACTCAAATGTTTAAAATATATCACTTATAAATTTTTTACATACACAGGAGTGAAAGGAAACATGTGTGAGCTGAAATACATCTGTTTGCAAGTATTAAAAAGGTTGCTCAAACTGTTTAATTAAAATAATAGAACATGAATGAATTCAAATGAAATCAGATGGAATCTGAATAAACTGCATACGTAGAAATTTTGTTTGTTTTTTTTTGTTTGTTTTTTAAACTTATGGTTATTGCAGTAGTTTAAGGTTTAAAATAGCCACTGGAGGGCTCACTGATCTTGTGTTGAATGACTAGCTAGTCTTTGAAAGCCAGTATTTCTCGGTTTTGGTTAAGGCAGTATTAATTGGTGTGGTCCCCATCTGAAGAAGACCGGATGATAACAGAATTTTTGGAGGTAATAGGCAGAAAGCAATTATATTTTCATGTCAAAAAATAACAGTCTTGTTACTGTTACCTGTGTCACAGTGTGGGAACATTTACAAATGTTTGGAAGGTAGGACAATCTAAATGCCATAGAATAAATGTAAAGGACCAGAGTTCCCACCCCCTTACTATAAAAAAATGTAAAAAAATCTTCCTGTCAGACAGCAGGGTTTCCCCATTTTGGGGAGCCACCCACACATGACAGATTTTCCCTTCCATCCTCTGTTCTCTGTGTGACACCAAAGGTTCACTGATGAGTCAGGCCCAGGGCTGTGGTCGTTTTGGACCACTGGTGGAATTGGGAAATGCAACTGGGGTGAGTTTCTCCTGGATTTTGAATCAAGTCTTTATTATGCTGGAGTTAAACAGGAACTTGGGAAACAATGAATTCTGCTTTCACATTCTAATATTTTTATATTTTCCCCAGCCTGAATTTTTCCTTTGTCTTTTTGGTTTTTTAAGTGTTTTTCCTGGATATGTAGATTATTGTTCTATCCCCGCTTCAATTAATGCAGCTAAATGTTTTATATTTAGTATGAGCATCTTAGGTTCACAGCAGTATTTACCACTCTTCAGTGGGATAAACGTGCTGAACAAAATACTCTGTTCCTGGACTGATTCTGCCAGTCATGTGTGGTTATATCTTTCTTTGTGTTCTTCTAAGAGTCTGTCTCCCAGAGCTTCATTCAGTCTGTTGCCTTACTTTATGGAAACTCTGTTGACTTGTTGTTCTACAATGGTCATTTTCATCTCCGACCATTTTAAAATATTTCCCTTCAACTGAATAGCTATTTTGATTCTTTCTCATAATTTTGAATCCTGCATTTTATTTATTTATTTTAGTTCCTTGGTTAATATGATTCAACTTTGAGCATTTCTGGTGAGTCCCTTTCTTTTTTTTATTTTAGATACTAGAAAGTCATCCGTTGTAGGAGATACAGATAACTTTGAGTTTGTCTTGGCAGGTAAAGCTCTTTTGTAATATACAATTAAGTGTACACAATTTTAGTTTCTTAGTCCTCAACTCCTTTTGCCTATGCGCTAGCTTGAAGGTAAACCAGCAGAAGAAATGGACCCACTACCAGAGAGATTATGAGTCAGAGTTACAATTTAATTTAAGATATTACAATAAATACATTTATACAAAGAGCAAACTGCTTACAACTCACCAAAAACCCAGCACTATAACCCACTGTCCTGGGGCACAAGCCCAAGGGGTTTGTTAGCCCTTGTGCTGAGACCTGCGGAGTTC
>JAWWEE010000085.1:32672277-32683544 GCA_035221455.1 Xenops minutus
TGTCGAGGTCCCGCTGCTCCTCTGGATCCGACGAGAGTGTCCGAGGTCTTCTGAGCCCCGTTTATGTACTCTCAGGGGGCACCCAGTCCCTCCCCCGGGGCGGGGACTCACACAATGGGTGATTAACTCTGTGAGTCACGGGGTATTGTTGAACCGTTGATGGCCCATTAGCAGCCACACCCCCTCCGGCTGGGTGTGAAGGTGCTAACGACTCCCTGGGCAGCTGCTGTGAATGGTCCACTGTTCTTGGGGAATGAATAGAGGGGGGAGAATACATAGCTTTTATCACTCCCACCCAGTGACAACTGGTCCCTCCTGCTGAACTAGGACAGTCTAATAATCAACTTTTTAGTCATTCATGTAAAGAAAAGTATCCACCCCTTAAACTCTTCCATTGTATATTATAATGCAGGATCTATACAGAAAATAATCGTGATAACATAGATGGGGAGAAGATTCTAGCTGGAAATACATTTTGTCAGAGTCTGTCTTTTCTACTGCTCAGACTAAAACCATTCATCAAATCCAACTCTGCATTTCATTCAAGACATTTTTTCATGGAGCCATCTTGCTAATCTGATACAAAAGGAGCCTTCTTCAGCTAACTTCACTTCTAAAAGTGGTGTATATTGGAAATATGCTCAGTTTGAGATGGCATCCTGTTTTTTCCAGCAGTATTACTTTATCTAAAGAAAGGGATTGCCTCTGCCTTAAACTATTCCAGTTAGAAGAACATAAGAAAACCTTCCTCTTGTTAGTTTTCCTAAGAATATCCTTGACTGAAGGCTTCCTTGGCCATACTTGAATTTTACATCATTACATACATGCATTTACAGGCTTACCATTAAAAAAAAAGAAAAAAAGTTGAGCAAATTCACAGAAAAGAAACACAGTCAAATTGATTCATCTTGCTTTACAGGTATTAAAACTTAATGACTTTTCTTGTTTTTAGCAGAATATCAGCAGTGTTGTCATGGATACTGAGTCAGGTCCTGTTTTGCCATCTTGCAGGTGTGCTAAAAATGGGATTTTCTCTTCCCACCTGTTAACCATTCACGTGGACTTGATTGAGAGCCTACTGATATCAGTGAAAAGTCTATAGTCATCTCAGGAGATTTTGGACTACAGTTTTCAAGTATTTTGTACATCCTATTCCACTGTTGAAAACTAGATGCATGTTGTGAGCTTGTTGTCATGCTGAGCACACCAAACTACAAACTTGTGTTGGTTTAGTCTGAGAGTGCAGGTCCTGCATCTTGGAGTTCCTCATAACTGTAAGAGAGGCATACAGGCTCAAAATACTAGGCCTTGGGACTACCTTTTTTAAAAAGAAATGTTTAAAACTTTTATTTTGCGTCATAATCTTTTTATCAGAGGTTCAAAATACAGACTGACCACAGATGCAGAAATCATTCTCATGTACTGTTGTGTTTTCTGATGCTTTCGTCTCGGTCCAAGAGTCATGGGAGCATGGCCCCCCTTTGGGCGGACCTGACTGCCGTGGTTGAGTCAATGCCGTGATCCCGTCCCAGTGGTGGCAGCAGCACTGTGGGGAGAATGTGCTGGGGTCAACCCCAGGCTGCAGGAACTGCATCCTGCTGGGTCTAGCCTGGGCTGCAGTGCCCGCTGTGTCACAGCCATGTCCATGCCTGGCCCAGGACCCTGTACCTGCTGTATGTGCCAGCACACTGGACTCCCACCATTCCTTCCCTTAGAGAGCTCTTGGTCCTACCTTTTTCCTGACACTGAACTTTTTCAGCTGTAATTTAGATCTGTCGTGTCTGTTATACCTCCTCTTTTGTCTTTTTTTTCAGTTTGCCTTCTCCCCACATGTTTTTTCCAACTTGCCTTCCCCTCTATGATGCTGGAATCACCTACCTTCCTGGAACAGCAGTGTCATTCTTGATCCCACTCATCCTACCTGCTGTACAACACAGAGCTGAAGCCTGCATGATTCTCCCTTCAGCCTCAGGCCAGAGGTTATACAATGCACTGCATCTCAAAATATTGCTAGTAGTTCAGACTTTATGAATTCTCTTTTTTTTAAAAAAAAACAAACCCAACCCTATGCTCACTGCTGGCCATACTAATTTTTGTCTTGGGTGAAACATTAAAGGCTGAGGAAAATGATAGCTTGATTCTATGTGAAGACAGGAAAAAATACTGTTAATTTGTCTCTTTACATGCCTTCTGGAATGAGATGTTTGGTAACATAACTATCTCAGTACAAGTGCTTGGCAGGTAGAGGGATGGGAACATGTAAGCTTGATTCACATTTTTAACTGAATCTGCACTATAGAACATACATCAATGAGTGTGGGATGTTGCTGCCAGAATGCATCCTGGGCTCTCCATTCCTGTATGACACAGACCAAGGGCTGACCAAATGTGCCACAGATCTATTTCCTGTGGAAACTACAGTGGGTGGTGGAAATGGATTGCAACCACTTTTTTACTGAACACCCTTTCATGCTCCTCAGCTTAAATAAATTACCTTATAAATTGGTGCGCTAAGACCATTGCTAAGTCTTTGGTATATGTAGCTTTTCAACAGAGTATACCTTTACTATCAAATCCTAGAGCCGTCCTCAGAAAGAACTGAGTTAGATATCACTGCTCTTGGTTTGCAATTGCAGTATCGCATAAATCTGGAACAGTACTTTTAAAAAAAGCCATAAAATGCATACAACTTTGAGAATGTACTTTGGGTTTGAGCTTAAAAATCTGGTTGGGAAGATACCAGAAATAAAACTGGGAGTAAGGAGGGTGTGTTTCAGGACTCCAGATAGATTAATTGTTGTCTGACATTAAGTCACTTTATTTTTCTGGTTCAGTGTTTCACAAACTGCTTACAAAAATTATTCTACATTGGGTACACAGTTTTATACTTGGAGTTTGGGTCTTGGCAGATAGGAAACACTTCATTTCATGTAAGAAGAAATGGGCTTCAGAGACCTTGTTTTCTCAAGTCTACCATTTTCTACATATGCATAATGCAAAGAAAATCTGAATTGAGTCCCCATTGGAAAAATGCAGTTGACACTGGTCTGCTATTACTATTATATATTACTATCATATATGGAGTGAGTTTGCAATCGGAAGAAAATTAAATAATAGAGTGCAAACCTGTTATCCAGCCTGTGAAAGCAGGAGATGGCATTCTTTCTCCATGGGCTCCAGATGGCAAAAATGTGGAAGCATAGTATGGATTTAGATGTGTCCTTTTTCTTGTGAGATGGAAGGCTGCATATAGGATTAATTTTCCAGCTTCTTCATGCTGTTTTCTCCTGCTTTAAATCAGCTACTAATCTGTACTGTTGCAGGGGAGCCCTCAGTGAAGATAGGGTTAATTTGATTTTTAAGGGCACAAGAGCAGTCTAAACAGTATGGCTGGTCATCTAGGTCTTTAGTGACAGAGGTGGATTTTCATAAAGGCAAAACCAGTATGTTCTCTGGAATTTTCAAGCAGATTAACTTGTTTTCCCTCAAAATTAATCCTCATCCATATGACTTGTCTTTTAATGACACTGATAATTGACATCAGTATTTGGATGCTAAGCAGTGAAGTTTAGATTTCAGAATTGCCAGTTCATACTCTGAGAGCACTTGAACTCTCTTTTAAATGTTTTGCATCTGTGAAATACCCAATTGTCTTTCATTATGGATACTTTTTCCCTCTCTCTATATTCTGATTTCTTAATGTTATATATATATAATTAACAAGTCTATGAAATTTCCTAAAATAGTATCTCTGGATACTATCACTATGACTCTGGAGTGTTCTTCTGAAATTATTGTGCATTTTTTTATGTCTTAATTATGCCTGAGGAGTATGACAACTTTCTTCAATATGTCTCATAGCATAGCAAGCGTTACCATGGTACCTTTTAACATTTTTTCAATTGGCATATGGGGGAAAAAATACTTGAGTGAAGAATTTTGGAATGGAATAATGCTAAAATAAATTTGTTATAAAAAAAGGCTCCATATGATTGATGATAAATTAAAGGAAACAGTCCTGTAATGTATAATCTGTTAGTTAAACATGTGCTCTCATTTATTTAATCAGTACATAACCAAAGCCAATTACTGTAAATTAGCAACAACTAATGACAGCCTTTAATTAACTTGAAGCTGTATCCCTTTATTTAAGCCCTCAACCTAATATCTGGAAGGTTGGAAAAAATTAGCCGTCAGGGTGTTCAATAATGTACTTTTTCAAAAGGTACAATTTCAGTAGAGCCATTGGATTGAATGTGGGAATTGGAAATGTGGCAATTTAACATTTTCATGGAATTGGTATGTCAATGGAGTCAGCTCCTTTCTGGAGCTCTGGTGGGATGGGAGATGGAGAAAGGCTTTCTGAAGGATATTAAGTGATATTAAGGTTCCTCACAAATTAGTTGAAGACTAATAGAGATGCTTAAACAAATCCATAGTTTACTCAAATTTTCTAAAGCACAAATTCCTCATGACTGCCCAGTTTCAGAGTACCTTACCAAGAGTTTTGTGATGCTTCCAAGAGATAAGTTAGATAGTAAGGCTTTAAATATGTTTAAATATGTTGCTTTTAAAAAATATAGTCAATTATATGACTGAGCTTTTGTAAATACGTATTCCTTGAGGACATGGTTTTATCAGTATGAAATCCTTTATATGTTCCAGTTTCAACTTGTCACAGGATAAGGAAGTGTTTTGCTCCAACTGTTGCTCAAGATGAAATTTTTTCAGAGAGTATATGAATTGAAATACAGATTGTACAATCCAGAAACCAAGTGCTGAACGTACTCTACTCTGGCAATTTAGAGCGCAGGTGAAGAAGTTAGACAGTAAGAGGATCAAGTTATTTTTGCCCTTGTGTTTGCTTCACTTTTAAGGTAATCAAAATAAAGACAAATGCAATGAGTCTGAAGCTTAGTCTAAAATCAGCAGTTCTTCAACTTGCATTTAGGTGCTGTAAGAGTTCTTCCTGCTTCGTGAAGCAGATTAAAAGGAAGAACCTGAGTATTTTGCAATACTGCAAATATAAGTTTGTAAGTGAACTTTAGATTTTAAAATGGAAAAATACTTGCTTGAACCTTACTCTCTTTGGTGATTTGTCTTGCATTAAACTGCTGTTGTGTTGGCTATTAGAACTGTATGTCTTCTGTGAAGGAACAGAGAATGTCAGTATTTAGGGTGACATCCCTGTAAGCATTAAATGCATATACAAGCACTTGAAAATGGCAGAATGTAATTAGAGCTGTGAGTTTGACAGTAATTCCTACAAAATTACAATATTTTTCACTGTGCAGAAGGCAAAACTAAATGAAGTGGATGTTGTTAGCATTTGGTAAGCATGAGCAGTTTCTTTGAGATGGCTGAATGTCATATGGCACTCTGAGTGAGATCTGTAGCTGTGACTGATTGTGCCATACCATTCAACTGTTGCCCCTTAATCTGCCCCATTTACAATTGGATGTTACAGAGGATGCCTCTTTTTGCAGCTTGAAAATATGAGTGGGGAGGAGGTCAAGTTCCCTTTAGTCATTCAATCAGGAGTGCTCCAGTGCAATCATACATGCAAGACCTATTAGTTGGGAAAGCAGCTGGCTAGTGCTTTCCCAGTGCATATAATCGCCAGGGACAGAATAGGCTTTTTGAATTAAATTCTCCTCCCTCATTTAAAATCAGGAAGACCGCCAGTTTAATTCTGTTCCTGCAGATACTCTCTCTCCTTACTCTGTTATACCCAGTACTAACTGCTGGCTTTGCTGCATGTAATGACATATTAGAACACTTCTCCTACTATTGAAAAAAGATTCATGATTCATGAGGTGAGTTATTTGCATAAATTCCCTTCATTTTCCATAAATTTCTCTCAGTTGTATGCTAAAGGGTATGTACAAACTGTAAGGGTGAATAAGAGTATGTTCGTTTTTTAGCCTATAGGCCAAAATGTGCATTTTACTACTTACGACTTTCCATACATCACAGGTATCCTTTCAGGATAGTTTAGTTCTATGAGAAGCCCCCAGTTCTATGGGATTTTCTTTGACTGCAAAATTTCTGCTGTGAGTTGTTTTTTGTTTTTTTTTTCACCTGTTTTCATGCAGTATCTTCTATAATGGTGTTATGGTGTATGACATATGCCACTGAAATATGAATAGTTTCTGCCTTTATTTAATTAACTATATTTGGCTTGGAAAATGTATCATTAAATTATATGCACTCACTAGATAGCTTCCTGTCTCCATATTTTTAAATTGTTGAAATGCAAAAGGCAATAAATGCCCTTATTTTTCCTATTACAATTTTCCAATACTTATTGTATCATCCTCCAAAATTGTTTAACTGTATGTGCCAACAAGTTCTTTGTCAGAGATTTTGCTTTTTGGAGTAAAATTGATAAATAATGATACCTTCCCAGGCTTCCAGCAGAGGTTTTGACTGTGAGAATAGAAAATTATTGAACACTAATCAAAGTATTTGGGAGTTATGTGTAATTTTGAAGTAATCTAAGCCATTAGGTGAACAAGTTGTCCATCCGCCTGTGGTTATGAAAATAACCCCAATCTGTTGTGCTACTCTGAGAGTAGATTTTACTTATTTCACACCTGAAAAAACAAGAGGAGAAAGGAGGAAGAATTATCTCTTTAAAAGGGTAAAAAATACAGAAGAAATGATGATTAAAAGGCCAGAGTTGCTGTGCACAAACTAGCTACTGAGAAGATTGAATAAGAGGAGAATGTATACAGCTCTTTTAATGATTGGATGGAATTTGTTTGTTCCAAAAAATATTCAAACATTGGAACTGCTAATATGCAGATAGCTTCAGCAGGGATAATGAACAAACATTCAAGGGATGTAATTCAGCTGCAGTAAAATCTTATCAGCCCTTCACCACTGACTATCTCTTCCCATAGCCTGCAGAGAGAGTTTGGGATGACTAGCTTTCTAACTTTAGCCCTTCCACTAAGTGTCTAAAATTAGGTGGATTGAAAATGGACTTAAGGAACACGCCACTCAATAAAAAAACTGGCTTTGAACCTGGAAACTCCCACCTGCAATCTGTATATTAATGTGTCAGAAACATGTGCTATATATGGGTGGGATAAAAATGGTACTGCTGTTTATGGACATATTGCATTTCTGCTGATATTCAGTAGTCATACTTGAAATGTCTTTCTGTGGCTATTTTAATCACATTGAATTCTCACTGGCATATCTAACTTTCCAAGGAAATATTCATAGATTTTGTTCATCACTTGTATTTGTTGCTCACAAAAGACTTGTTTGGGTCCACCTCTTGCTATCTAGGAATTGAATTTTCACAAATAACACAAACAGCTATGTGATATTTTTCAGCTTTTTAAAATTGAAAATATTTCATACTTTTTTTTTTTTTTGAACTACATCTTGAAATTACTATTATTATGAATATGAACAGTGTTTTATGACCGGGCCATGACAAATGGAGAATTAGTCCTGTTAGAATTAGTTACTCTTCCATTCCAGTTAATCGCTTTGCAATTTTGAAACAGAAAAGGAAGATCAGATTATATATTTTTTTTAACATTAAATAGGAAAACTATTGTTGCCCTAGTAAGGTCGTATAGTTCTTAACATCACACAAATGTGACATTACTTATGAGCTTAGTAATGTTGGTTCCCAGCATTAATAAAGTTTGATTATGTAGTATGATTTATCACTATGTCGATTGCTTTTCTTCAAAACGTAAGGCAAATGTCTTACAACAATGGTAGCCATTAGTACTGTATCATTGGGATGTAGGACAATTTTGATTATCTCATGTTGTCCTGTTATAGCAGTTTATTTTTGTACTAGGGATTCAGTGAAGAGGGTGACCAATGAAGAGCACAAAGGACAAAATTAGCTATTTTCAATGTGATATTTCGTATGTTCTGCAACACTCTCTTTAGCTTTAATGCAGGTGGAGGAGCAGAGGAGGAGTAACTTGTTATCCAAACTTTCATGCTGATTCCTAATTCTTGTTATATAGCAGTACTTTTGAAAAGACCATTGTCAACTCTGAGAGCTTATCCACACTCTCTAGGTATGACAGTAGGATATTTATTTGTGTTTTATCAAATTTTCCGACAAATTGATAATGCTGTTCTTTGAGGACTTTACTATTTTAAAGTTTACCACTTATTTCTAAATTAAATTTGTCCTATTACAACCATTAATATATATCCAAATTTCTTTATACATTTTCTTTTTCTCGATTGCCTATGTATGATTTTCTTTTTCCCTACTATGAGGACCTTAATTTATGTGCATCCATTATTTTCTGCAGATACAGCATTTTTTGTATTTATATTATACATAAATCAATTTACATTACATATATATTTAAATAGAAGAGGTTTTAGTTTTTAAACCCTCTTTGGTTCCTTTTCAGTTTCTTTTTTGGTTTGTGATAAGAAATTAACTAATTTCCCTCCTTCCCGTATGCTTGAAATCTGTGGAAAGTGGTTTTTAATGACTTCTGTCTTTTATGTGAAAATAAAACATTTCAAATACCCAAATCTGTCATTAGGGAATTCTTCAACTTTCAAGCCTTTCTGAAGGATCATTATTTTTTATTATGAATGGGAGTTTAAATCTTCATTAATTGTGCCTATGCTTGAATATAAGATATGAAGCTGTTACATCTGCTACTAAGAATGATGTAACTGATCTGGTATTTAAAAATGCCAGAGTGAGTAGGTAGTTGTGGGAGATGATATGAACACTTTTAGAAGGTGCCTTGCTTTCCAGTAACCATGGACCTTAATGTACATTTATCGATACTTGAATTTTTAGCATTTATTGATTGCTTTTTTCACTAGAGTCTTGTTTGAGTTCACCTTTTGTGTATGGTATACAAATATTAAAGCAACTAAACAATTACTGGTAACAGAGTTGACAGGCGTATAAGGCATCAAGCCAAAGATAGAATTTGCAGTGAGTAAACATGGGACAGAAATAGGAATGTGAAGGCGAAGGAATCTATTTTGGAGCATGGAGTTGTTCTTGTGCTTTAAAAATCCTCAGGAACATGTAACAGGTTTTTTTGAGCTTCACAGCTAAAATTGCTTTGTAGATTTTACACCTTTCAGTGTTGACGTTATTGAAATATTTTGTTTCAAAAGTTTTGTACCACAGATACTACACTGCATTGCATTTGTTTTGTTTTGCCTATTAATGAACTCTTTTGTTTGTAGTTTGCTAAGAGTTTGGATTTTTTATCTGGAAGTGATCATTAACAACACATGGAACATATAGGCTGAAAAGAAAGTGAAAAAGTCATTCTGCTTGAAGGCTAATATTTGCTATTTTTATTGCACCCAAAGAAAAAAATTCTATGAGAAACAGTATTTTTTGTGTAATTCCAGCATTAGTCATAAGAGCTATAGCATTAACCAAAGGCTACATATACACCTACAGTAGCATTTTGCTCTTGTGTGCTGGTGCTGTTGGAGTCCTTTTCTCGTTGCCTTGAATGCTGTTCAATTCAGCAGTGGATGCTGCAGTCTTCTATTGTAGTGCAGGTCACGTAGCACTGAATGAACAAGGTTGCATGAATAATGTGCTTTTTATTCAGCGATTGGGTAAAAATTAATGCCCCCAACACCTACGTTCATGCAATCTTCACTGCTTCCTGTGTGCTTATTCTTCCAGAAGCTTTAATTATTTATCCTTGGAGAGAATTTGACAGTTACAAGTAGTCACGACTCAGCTGGTTAACCATACAAACACCAGAACCCATCTCCATGTCAAGTACACTTGAATGTCTCATGGAATCAAATGTCGATTTTGAAGTGATGTGACTCCAAATTAAAAGGAAAAAAAAAATGGCATCCCTAACTGCTGCATGTTTTTAAATCCAACACTGTCTTAATTCAATTAAAATTGGTTTACTGTTCTTGCTAATTTCAAGAAGTAGTCTTTAAAGACTGAAGTGTGTGATATGCTCTAAATACTGACATGGGCATTCTGCAATGGAAATACATTTTCAGGGGAGAAGGGTCAAGTAATGGGGGAAATAACATTAGTTAATAAGCCAAAACATTGTGCATAGTTGCCCATCATACAATATTGCATAGTGATAAGAAAAAACCTGAATCACATAAGATTCCTGCAGATTTTGCTACTTGATCTTTATGGAGTGTGTTCAGATTAAAGTAAAAGTGTAGGCATAATAGGAATCAGTATAACCACATACACTAAGAGAAAAACAGCCTTAGAAATAAACCTTAATTTCTTTATATTGGCAAAAGAGAGAAGAAGGGGGGAGAGCATGTGTTTGTATGTGTACATCTGCATTTAAGTCTATAAATACATTTCTTCTACATGATCTGAGTGCAAGAAGATGATCAAAGAAACAGTCAGATGATTTTCCATGTGAACATTTTTGGTTGGGTTTTTTTTTGGCTGAAACTATTTATTATGTCGCAGCCTTTTAGAAGGCAATACTAGAAAGGCCAATATTAGTCTACCTTGCTGCATCTTGTTGAATAATGTTACTGTATTATCTGACTGGACTGCATGAATCACAGCAGGTGGGAGCAAATCTGTCTGCATCATCAGACTGCATAATGTAGGAGTGTGTCCAGCACTGGTAGCTACTAATGGATTGATTTAAGCCTTAGGAATTAGCCAGGAAATCTATACCTGATACAGACCTTATCTCCCCATGCTAAGAACAGACTCGAAAGTGTAATGTGCAGTGGTTTTGCTTTGTGCTTTTGCCTACATACAGAATGCAGTTGGGTGACTGATTACAGCAGCAATTCACCCAGAGTTGTGACAGCCTCTCCAAAGTTTTAATAAACACCAGGTATTTTCCTTGAAAGTAACTGACTAGGGTAGTGAAGAATTCATTTGCAGAAGATATGTTCCATGTGTTATACAAAAGAGTAAGGAAGATCTTAACAGCAGCCCATTTTTACCTTTGGTTCTAAGAATTATTAACTGTTAAGCTTATTTCAAGCTTTTTGGTAAACTGAAAATTTAATAGTATCATATTTAGTTCTGTTGAAATGAATATGCAGCTAAACAGCTGGACCAGTGGCTGAGATTTGCCAAAATACTGAAGAATTGCGAGATTTGTATTCTAAGGACCCTCTCAAGGCTGAGCAAGGTGGTTTATCTATTGGTGATATTTTATACACACCTTTCTTTCTGTGCTGGTTTGAAGGTAGACCAGCAGAAGAAATGGACCCACTACCAGAGAGATTATGAGTCAGAGTTACAATTTAATTGAAGATATTACAATAAA
>JAWWEE010000085.1:32684756-32719692 GCA_035221455.1 Xenops minutus
GAATAGAGGGGGTAGAATACATAGCTTTTATCACTCCCACCCAGTGATAACTGGTCCCTCCTGCTGAACTAGGACACTTTCGTAAGCACAGAAAGCTGAAACAATTGAAATAGGGTTGCTGGTCAGTATTCTGTTCTTCTGAGAACTTGAGACAAGCAGGCAGGACATTGCTACCCTCTTAAAAAGGATTAAACTATGATCTTACTTTCTGATGGCCCACAATCACTTCTTGCTGCCGTAACATGGTGGTGTGGTTTAATCCCAGCCAGCAATCAAGCCCTCCACAACTGCTTGCTCACTCCCCCAGCAGTAAGATCACGGAGAATCAGAAGGGCAAAAGGTAGAAAACTCGTGGACTGAGATAAAGACAGTTTAATAGGGTAAGCAAAAGCTTTGCATACAAGCACAGCAAAACAATGAATTAACTCACTACTTCCCATGGGCAGGGAGGTGTTCAGCCATCTCCAGGAGACCAGGGCCCCATCACACATAATGGTGTCTTGGGAAGACAAACACCATTACTCCAAATATTCCCTCCTTCCCTCCTTCTTCCCCCAGCTTTATATACTGAGCATGTCATATGGTATGGAATATCCCTCTGGTCAGTTTGGGTCACTTGTCTTGGCTGTGTCTCATCCTAGCCTCCCATCCATCCCCAGCCCCCTTGCCAGCATGGCAGTACGGAAAGCAGAAAAGGCCTTGGTTCTGTGTAAGCCCTGCTCAGCAATAACAATTACTGTATTATCAACACTGTGTTCAACACAAATCCAACCCGCAGCCCCATATTAGTCACTGTGGAGAGAATGAACTGTACTCCAGCCAAATCCAGCACATCTGACCTTTCAGAGATTTTTAAGTTTTTCATTCTTCTTATTCCACCTTGCAAGCGTGATTTGCTGGGAGGTGATATAGCTGCCTGTAGATGCTAATGGTCTAGTGAGAGTTAATACGCTCTGTAGAAAGGAAGAGCTCCTTCCAGCTTTGTTTGCATCTTGGACACCAGAGGGCAGGTGTTAGTTTTGTGTGAAAGTTTATTTTGTGGAATGTCTGTGTGATGAAAGCTAGAGAGGGCTACAAAGATGCAGTACAGAGCACTTAAGTATAGGTTATGCTTTTTTGTGTCTGTAGGGAATGTTCTTCTAGCAGAATATTCTTTTGCTTTTACTTAAAAACCCTGTTGTTTTGGCCAGAATATGTGAAAACAAAATTAAAATTATATTGGCAAGGTAAGAAAGAGTTTCAGTCCATGAACATGACCATCTACCCACACATCACTATACAAAAATCTCCCAATATCTTCCTGTTCTCTCATTTGACTCTCATCATTGTGGTCTGTGAACAATCATGTTATTTGAGTCACTGGACAGCAGACATGTACACTTCATCTGATACAAAATTTTGTGCAGTAGACTTATTTTTCCATTAACTGTTGAACTTTAATTGCACTTGAAGATTTTTGTAGTGCATGGCAATCCTAATGCTTATAGCTAAACAACAGCTTTCTGCCAGTTTAGATATTCTGGTCAGTCATATATTAGTCCAGTGTTGTGCAAAAGCAGGCTTAGCATTTGCCCACTGTTAGGTGCAAAGTTGTGTTTTTACTGGTAAAGTTTCTTGCATTTGGGTAGAGGAGCAGCTTTGGTAGGACAAAGCACCTGTGACACTGTCTTGGTAGTCTAGACAGATCAAATGCTGCTGGTCAAGTTAAAATGAGGTATTAGCTTAAGGATAACTGCAGTTCATGGTGGTCGGTAATAACCATTAGACAAGAAAGTGAACAAGTTGCTTCAGTGGCACATGATAGTTTCATGAGAGTATTGATCCATCCTTTTTATATCTTAGTCAAAGTAAATAATAACAGCAGCCAATCAACATTTATACAGTGCTAACATGTGGAATGTAATGATAGTGTTCAGTTAGTATCACAGATATGGTGTCGCTTAAACTTGTTGAACTAACTGGAGATAACAGCATTAGTATTGCCACTGGCTAGTCAAAGCGATTGTTTTCAGTGCACTTAGTAAGATTTTTCCTTCTGCTTTACTTATTGCCATAACAGTCCTCCTCAGGCCACATGGTGGCTTCAAAGTCCCTTTTTTCTTTCTCCCTTCTGGAACTGTGACCTGTGGTCATTGTCTCTTCCAGTGGCATTTCTCCTCCACCTTTTCATCCTGGCACCAGTCAGTGCTTCATTAAATCCCAGTTCACAGTGAACACTGGGCAGTTCTGGCACTGGGCTGTTGATGCATGCATTTCTCAACAGACCCTCATAATTGACCATTTTCTTCCATTCTGAGATAACTCTTCTGACCTGGATACCCATAAATTAGCTGTGTTTGGCCAGTGGGCTTCATTTTCTGAATGTCTGTTCAAGCTCTTGCCAAGTTTTTGCTTCAGCCTCTCTGCAGTGCATCCTTGCTCTGGTATTACTGAAGTCTGGCCCTAACTCATGTCCCCAAAGTCCTTTGCAGAACTGCTGACCCTCAGAATACCAGTAATTTTCATGTCTTCTCAACCTTAATTGTACTGAAGCTTCTCAGAGGCTTGCTCTTCTTTAGCAAACAAAACACATTTTCTGAGGGTACCTAGAGAAAGTCACTATATACATTTGCTGCAGCAAAGAAATATACAAGTTTCCGAGTATGGTGGTAGAGCAGTAAACACATCTTTGTCTCAATTTCTCTGCCACTAAACATTTTATAATCTTGGAGTCCCTTTTGTAGGGTGCTTGCCTCCCTTCTGTTCTGCTTCAGTTCGTGGAGTTTAAAACAGTTTCTCTATCTTCTCATCTGCAGCTCTTTTATTTCTTGCCTTTCCTCACATTACTAGCGGTGTACTTTGTAACTTCAATCCAGTTAAGTGAACATTTAAATAGCTATTTAAATCCTAACACCCAGCCCTGCCTCATTCACGTGTCCTTCACAGATTTATAATCCTGCTTTCCATACCTATTGTTGTATCTAAGGTAGGTGACTCAAATGCAAGGAAGACAAACAACCTAGCTGAGAAAGGAATGCATCCTTAATATATGCATGCATATGTGCATACCTGAACACATGCAGATACACACTTGTCTGCAGATGCCTCTTCCATTTGACTGTACCCAAAAAAAAGTGATCTGTCACTTCAGGTCAGATAACAAGCAGCATTTGTGTAAACAGGTACAATGACTCATATCAGCTGTATGTACAAATAATGCAGAAGTACTCCTCATTCTCAGTTCACTGGAAATGAGTACTGTGAGTGCTGCTGTGAATAACCCTCCACAGGTGCTCTTATCCACTACTGCAGATTTGTCAGAATTCTTTTAGTACTAAAGCCAATCGACAATGGCTTTACATGTAACTCCTTATTTGCCAAGAAAAATCTGTATGGTTTGGTGGCACAAGGTAATGGGTCATGTTTCAGGGTGAAGCTGATGCAAGTGGGTATTAGGCACATTTCCTGGCCTATGTAATTCCTTTCCTCTGCCTCTTCACTGGAATCTAGAACTGATCTGGTTGAAAAAGAAAAAAAAAACAACAACCAAGCAACCAACCAAAAAATAAAAACAAAACAAACCCAAAAAAAACCAAAACCCCAACATTTTTTTCTGTATCATTCTTCAGCCAGATGCCACAGCATGCATTTTATGGCAACATGGCAAAGGTGATGCAGTCAGTGACAGGTGGGTGAGAACGATCTGAACAGCTCTGCTACTGCCACCAAATCTCTACACATACAGCCAGAATTTTGGTCTGATGTACAACATAAGGATGGTAATTTATGCTCTGTGTTGGTTTGGTGTGGGTTTTTTTGTTTTGGTTGGTTGGTGGTTTTTTTTTGTTTGGGTTTTTTGTTTGGTTTTTTTGTTTTGTTTGTTTTGTTTTGTTTTGTTTTGTTTTTCCTTATAGTTTCAAGGATAACCCGTTAATTAAGAGAGAGGGAACTAATGAATTTGGGAAAGTCTGGGGTTTTTTTCAGTTGACTTTCGTCAACTCAGAAAAGGTACAGTTAGCCCTATCTGATGCCAAAAGGTACAACAAAGTGCAGTATGGATTTTTTCACCTTATCCTTTTCATTGCTGCTCTTCTTGCCAGTATTTAGCTATCCTAATAAAAGAGCAGGTACTGGAGTATAAATGTTCTTATGGTAGTAAAGCACAGATTTGTATCTATACTGTATAAGTAATAAATATTTTTTTCATGGATTTGAAAAGAAAAATATAATTAAAGCAATTTATATTTTCATAAAAATAAGCATACTTTTTGAATGGCAACCAACCTAAGAAACCTTATACTAAAAGTCGGACCCAATTAAGATTCCTAGACTTGGATTTGGATTCAGAAACTGGAGATGAAGTTCTACTGCTATTGAAATCAGTAGGAAACTTGTGACATCACATAGAGGAGTTTTATAAAGCAACTTTATAAAACATTCCTAGGAAAATAAGATACAAAGAGAATAAAAATAAAGTACTAAAAAAACACCTAAACTATCAAAAAACACCAGAACAAAACCAGACACCTTATTAGAAAGTAGAAAAGAAAACTAATGAATTATTAAATGCATTTCATGAATGAGAACCAAAAAGATGCTGGGTTAAGTAAATGACTGGCTTCCAATTTAAGGAAGGCAGTAAAAGAGTTCTTGCATAATTTGTCACTGAAGTAGGTTGCTATTTACTTTCTCCTCTGAATCTCTAGTTTTTTCTGTTTGTTTAAAATAGAAACACCTGGAGACACTTGGACATTAATGCACACGCGCCCAGAAGCAGCATCATTTCCATCAGTATGAATGTACCATAGGACCAGAGAGAATGTTATGGGCCTGTTATTACAGTATTCACAATGCAGTACAGTTTGTTGAACATGTCACAGTTTGTGGACACAGAAGAAAATGTATTATACTGGGATGTATTTATTTGGGAAGCAGATTCCCTCTCTGTGTTGATGCTCCAGCAGGAGTGTGGCACCTGGCACAGAGGGTGCTAGCTTGGGGCAGGGAGAAACAGGAAAAAGCATGGAAACACAGATCATTTAAGTTGGAAAAGGCTTTTCAGATTAAAAGGAAGTCTGTACCAGGTGTAGGCAGTCAAACAGACACAGTTGAGATTTTGATTGTGCATTTAGATTTTGTATTTTTTAGAAAATACAGCCCTGCTACACTGCTTCTACTTCTCTTTCTCACTTCAGGGACTGGCTTAGAGAAAAGAATAATTTACTATAAAATGTTGGGAGTTTGTAAGAGTTGATTTAGTGTTGATTTTCAGATTTTAATGCACTTCCCTGCATGATACTACCTTGCCAAAGCTTAGCGTCATGTTTGGATTTGGATATTATCTCAGATCCATCTTTTCTCTGAACTTTTACAGTGTGTTAACTTTTAACAGTAGGCCCCCAGGAACCACTAATTGAGCAGGAGGAGTTACAAGTTTCATTTTCTTCCAAATATTTCGTGTCATATTTCATAGGGTGAATATGTCTTATGACAAAATTGTTTCAGTGTTTCCTGCTAGCTCTAAAAACATCCTCCTTATTTAGGGTTAGCTTCCGGCTCAAAACATAAGCATCTGCACAGACATTTATTGGCATGTTTCAGACCTTAATTTTACATTCTACTGATGCAATTTAAGTTGGAAGTTGATCATTAATGATTAATGATCACTGATTTTGTACAGTAGTACTTCTAACAATGTGGTTTTCCAGAGAAATAACTTGCAAAGCCGCTGATAATGCTCCCATTTCCTGGTGCAGCCCACTCTTTGCAGTAATGTTGCCACGGAAACAGCAAAACTCTGAGCTGGTGAAAGAGAAGGGGTATGGAGGCAATTTGCAGTACTTTTTTTATTATTATTATTTTAAAATTGAAACAAATTCACTAGAATTTGTTAAAATAGTTCTGTGTTTGTTTTCTGCCTACAGGTCTTTGGTGTTTCTTGTTGATCGTTGTTTGGGTTTTTTGCGCTGGACAGTAACTGAGGTTTGGCTCAATCACCCAGTACGGAAAAAAATCTAAGTGATGCGAGCCCAGTCTATGCTTTTATTTCTGCAAAACGTTTTGAGGT
Source organism: Xenops minutus (assembly GCA_035221455.1). Classification (NCBI taxonomy): domain Eukaryota; kingdom Metazoa; phylum Chordata; class Aves; order Passeriformes; family Furnariidae; genus Xenops; species Xenops minutus. Next base: position 32,690,803 of record JAWWEE010000085.1, read on the forward strand.
AGAGTTATATAGTCATGGCACTGACAGGAAGTTCAGTGCCTCTCAGTATTCCTGTCAGCTACCTGTTGAGCCTCTCTTGAAATCACAGTAGAATGTAACTAAGCTCTGTGTGCAGGTAAAGCAGAGAAACAGAGGAATACAGGATGTTATATATTAAGTTTGTACAAACCAAACAGATACAATTGTTTAGAAATATTCTTTCTTAAGGTTAGATAATATGTCTTTTTAGCTTGTCTTGATGTTATCTTGCTTTTCTATTAACTGCATAATCTGAGGTTGTCTCACATAAAGCAAGCTGGATTAGGCTGATTAATAAGTACATGGGTAAGATGTTTCTTTTATATGTCTAGCTCATGTCACACAAAGAAAGCTGTTTTTTGTTGTTTGGGATTTTTTTGCAATTAACTAATCAAGAGAAGAAATGTCCCCATAGGATATTAGAAAGCTTTGTACTATTGAAATGCTATCTTTTGATTTGAAGAGTTGACCATATGTTAAAGATTCGGCAAGAACATTTACTAAAGAAGAGCATTAACACTTGTGCCCATCATATTACAATGTGAGGAATAACATCCTATTTGCTGATGGCTTAATGTTGTATGATAGTAACACTAATTGTGTAGGGTTTGTTGTAAAAAGAAATGTGAACTATGATACCTTTATGGTTACTTTTTGCATAGTATTAAAACTCTCAACAACATCTATATTTATATTTGTCTGACAGATTCAGTTTCTTTTAACTTAGCTAACCAAAATTCACTTTGGATGTTTTTTCCTCCAAAGACACTGTCTCATTTTTCTTAAATCCAGTTTAGTCCACAATCAATTTTACTGCCACTGGGCAGCAATTCAGGAAATGCAAATAGTCTCTCAGCAGAATTTCAACAGTTTTACTTGAATAGAGTACATATTTGACCACAGTGTGTTACTAGAACTAGGTATCTTTGCAGATTCTGATTATATGATGAATATTTCTATAAATATGGGTCACTGAAGGTCACCTTTTTTGCATTCAGGAGAGTTCCTTACCACAGTCTGGGAAATATAATTGTATTCCCTGTGTTTCCTCTTCATGGTGGTCACATCATCTTACCTCGTTTAGCTTGTTGTATTGACAATGTCTCCTGTGTTTGCATCTGCAGCAATTTAGAACCTTTTAAGCTTCAATAAAATGTAGTTTCTCCCTCTAATTTTACCCCCAGCATCTGTTTTTTTTCCTACCGTTTGCTGTTAATACAAATAATTTGCTTCTGAAATACAAGCTGCAGAGGTAGTGAAGGTACAGAATGAAAAAGGTTTCAGCTAAGTCTGTGAGAGCTGCTTGGAGGAAGAAAAGGAAGAACAGTGATTTTAAACAAGGACTGTACCAGGATGAGAGGAGTGTTCATGAGAAAACAGAAATGAAAACCAACAAAAGCTGAAAAAGAAGTAATGGTCCAAGATGCCAAAATTACCACCAGTTCATAAGGCATGCCATACTTTGTCAGAGGCAGTACACAACCCCTCACTATGTATGAATTTCTAGGATTATATCTTATTTTGCATTTGTTAACATTTTGGCAATTAACAAATGGCAATAACCTGCCATTTTATTATTGTGTCAACAATGAAGTAATTGTTTCATGGCCCTTTATTAATCATGGTGACAGTGTCTGACTTACAGCCCTGCAAAAAAAAAAAAAAAAAAAAAAAAAAAGGCTCATTTTCAATTTGGATACACTTTATGAGCTGACTTAGCATAGGTTGCAAATAGAGATAAGAAAGAAGTGGTGTTTTGAATGTCAGTTGTACTGTGACATTAACAGCGACAAGCTTGTTTAAGGCAGGCATAGTATAGTCAGGGTGCAAGCTACAGGCATGGTGTTGAAAATGCTGAAGACATTATAAATGCTTTGGCAATAGCTAGAACTAGCTAGATTCTAATTTTGATTGCAGTTTGTGCCCATTGCCCTGTCTCCTTGTTTCATTCATTATTTCCTGGAGTTGAATTTGAACTTACTGCCTGTTGGGCAAAATTATGCACTGTTTCTAATTCCAGGAACTATAAAAGGCAAGGTTTTAAAATGTTCAGTTCTCTTAGTTTAAGGCCAGATTTGTAAAGGAGACAGTTTCCCAATCAGACACTGAAATAAGCACTGGATTTCAAGCACTGGGTGATTCAGTGGCTTCTACTCCTCTGCAGTGTCTAATGTCAGGTTTCCAGGAGAGCTCTACATCCAGTGGGTGTCTTGGTAGTGTTTCTGTGTGCAGTGATATAGTGTCAGAAATCAGACCCTTTGCTGGTGTTCCAGGAAGCTTTTGTCTTCTAGCTTTCTCTCTGTCTTCCTTTCAGTGGACTGGTGATCATACTGCCTTTAAATGTCTACTGTGCTAACGGGGTAAATAAGGGATAAATCAGTACATACCAATTTTTTTTTTTTCTATCAGGGTTTTGTGTTTGTTTTGTGGTTATTTTTATGGGGGGGGAGGTTGGTTCTTTTTTGGTGTTACTTGTGTGGGGTGTTTTTTGGTTGGTTGGTTGTGGGGTTTTTTGTCATTGTCTTTGTTTGTTTATTTGGGTTTGGTTTTTTTGTTTTGTTTTGTTTTGTTTTGTTTTGTTTTTTTTTGCATCACAGGTCTCTGAAGGCAAACCTGTAAAATCAGTGAATCTGCGTGTGCACACAGAGAGCAATCAAACATCAAATGAAATGTGCACATTCATGTTCCTGTCCTGTATGTAAATGAATTGGCTGAATGAACACAGTCGGGGAGAAACACAGATCTGACTTCATGGTTTTCCTCACCTGCTAGCCCTGTGGGCACCCCAGGCATTTTTCTGGGAACACCATGCCTTCCACGGAGGGCTCTGTGACCCACTCTTGTCTGCTCAGGTGCTGACTTCATTTTCTGGTGTTGCTGCAAAAAAGGTGCCGCCTGTGCTCAGAATGGGATCTTCCACTATTTAGCAAGGCTTTGCTGAATGAGTCATCACAGCCGGCTGGTATTGGCTGGGCTGGTGAGCACCCAAGGGATTGCCTGGCAGAGGCTGCGAGGCCTCGCTTCATTCACAGAAATGTGGGGATGCTAGCCAGCCCTTTCATTCACTCGCACAGAATCTCATTCATATTTTGCAGTCTTGCTAGCCGCTTCTAATGAAGACAGTCGTTCGGGAGCAGTAGGGTTTTCTGGGCAATAGAGACACGTAAAAATAGGCTATGGTGTGTATATTTGCTGTTGCTGTGCTAGGAGGATGAAGAGAGAAATGAATGCTGTGAGGATGCTGTAGCAGGTTTGCAATGTGGTTATGAAAGACTGTTCTGCAGATCACTAGAAATCTACTAGTGACTAAGACATTGCCATTATTCATCACTGCTGGGATAAGAGGTGCTAACTTAATTCAATGTCATGAATAGACTAATTAAATACCTATATTTGAGCTGACTGTTTCACTGTATTTGCACTTTGTATGCTGCAGCCTTTAGCAAAGGGAGAAGGAACAAATTCCATAGGATTTTTTTTTCCTTTAAGTTATGCTGCAGTTAGTCATGTATTTAAAAAATAGCTTTGCACTATGCAACTTCTCTAGTCTGAATTTGTTTATAATGCAGTGCATTGCCCTACATACAAAAGATTTTTTGCAAAGCAGATTGATTTATAGGAAAAAGCCATATGGCTTGTGATGGGCATTGTGTGTCACAATGCTGTACGCATTTTGTCTTTTTTTTTTTTTAATTAAAGTAGGAGAAATTAAATATCTGTGTTCTGCATGTTTTGCTATTTCTCAGACCTAGTGTTTGTGACTGACATGCTAAATAAAAACCATTTTTAAAATTTATTTTTCACTGCAGGATGTCAGTTTGCTGCTACCTGGACTTTTTAATATTATTTCAGGTTTTTCAGAATTAAACCAAATATTCCAGTGAATTGAAGATGATCTTGTTTCTCTTTGGAGTGAATATCAGTGGTGAAAGAAAAAACGTCTGTTAAGCCTGTTGTCGGATATCAGAAAAATACTTTTCTTCACACATAGGTACTTATGTAATTCCTGTATTAAAATAGAATGTTTTTGTGGATTAATGGGGAGAATGATTTCTTTCTGTATCAGAATTTAGATATAACAGTTTCTGTGAGGGATAGCATTGACAAAAAGGCACTGTTAGGCTGCTTTTGTGGAAGAAAATGTCTGTATTCTTTAGTTCTGTCATCTGTTCTGAAAACCTTTAAGGTGCCTGTGTTATGCTGCAGAGACAGGAGAGAGGGGAGATATGTGTGTAAATATTATTCAGGTATTTGCTATCTAACTGTGGTTTCTTTATAGAGTCACAAATATGTGAGTTGGAAGAATTTTAACAGAAGAATACAGTGTGGTGTTTCATAAAGGCTATTAATTCAGTTTTGAAGGTAATTGCCTCTGGTACTAAAAGGGTGGTGGGAGGGAATAGGAATTAAAGGTTGAAAGGAAATATCTGTTTGAGAAGATAGGAAAAGGAAATTTGAGACTTGATTGGTGCTAGTGTGCTGTAAGTGGGTGGATGTGGGGTTTTTTTCCTTCTCTCTCTTTTTTTTTTTTTTTTTTTTGGCTACAGGAAGTGATTTGCAGTGTTCACAGCCTTTTGTTGAAAAGGGTCCTTCTCATTTGTGTGAGTCATGCTTTTGCTGTGAGCGAGTTGGCAGCTCTAAGCAGGACTGGAATCTCAGTCACAGAAAACTGTTACTTCACCCAACCTTAACAGGGAACCAAAAGAAATTACTTAAAAATATACATATTTTTGTTTTTCCTTATACTCTTTGATTTTTTTACCCCAAAATCTTGTTATCCATCAGTGTCATTATGAATTGCCTGCTATGTTAGTACAGGCATCTCCTGCATTGGCATCAGATTTGCCACAACATATGCAGGAAAGCAGATAGAAGGGCATGCTTCAACGTACCAAGTATAACCGCTTCAGGAATGATTCTGTGACATCAGTTGATGATCTTATTCACAATTTGTCCATGAACAGCAAGGTCTCAGCAGTTGCTACGACTTCAACTTCACCTTCGTACCTGGTCTCAGCAGAGGTACTCCGCAAGGACCAAGAAGATGGACCCACCACCCTGTGTACCCTCATCCACAAAGTGTCCCACTTGAAACTCTCTAACACGGGCAGCCTTTTGGGTATCAAAAACCTCTCCTCTGCAGTAAAGGAGCTTGCTGTCTCCAAGTTGCAGGGAAGCTCGAGTGCTTCTAGTTCAGCAGCAGGGGCTTCAGACAACACATGTAACCTTGTCTCTGCCACTTCGTGTTCTCAGCAGGACGTGAGCAAGATGAGTATGGGGAAAAAAGCACGGTCAGAGGAAATGCACCTGGGAGGTGAAGATTGGAATCAAAGTAGCAGCTTTGTCAGTAAACCCTCTCGAGGATGGCTGCACTCGAGCGAGAAGATCCTGGGACCTGGTGTGACGTACATTGTGAAGGTTGGTCTGCTTTCTTCCATTCTCTGTTTTTATCAATGAAAAATTCTCTACTGGTTTTGCTGACAGGCTAGTCAGGCTGAAAAGATCTCTGTTTGTATATTGCTTTTTTGGTGCATAATACGTGGAATGTAAATGCAGGAAGGCAGGGGTGGGAAGCTGTGTTAATTTGTTTCATTAGAGCAAACCTGCAAATAATGTTCTGCAGCTGTGTGAAAATAGTATTCTTAAGCTAAAAGCTGATTTTCTTACTTTTTGATTTGTTGGTTGTTTTTTTTTTTCCTTCTGAATTTAGGTTTTCAGTGTTATCTAGCATACTGTATATATCTTGGATACGTAGGTTTTCAATATGTCTGGTGCAATATACAGGAGGAAAGAAAGAGCCCTTGATGTGAGAAAAATTGTTAATCGTGCATGATTTTTCAGTTTGAAAATATACTTAAGGGCAAGTGTGTTTCTAATCTGAAATGATGTTTGAAACCTTAGAGCAGTAAGGCAGAGAGCACAATTCTTATTGTGCTCCACAAATAGAAATACTGTAGGGGGTAGAGCAGGAAAATGCAGCTTGTTTTACATAATGAGGATTCAGCCACCTTAAATGTTATTGCTCTTTTCAGTCCATTGATACAGCATGTCAAGAGCAGAGGTTCTTAGATTTACAGGGCAATATTTCCATATGCTTTGAAAGTATTTTGAAACCACCTGTTAAATTAAAGCCTTCAAGAGAAGGGTATGTGCAATGATTTTGTAGTTAGGTAAGGTTCTAGTTACACCTTTCAGCATAAAGTTTTAGTGCAGAAAGTATAAAAATAATGTTATTGTCCCAAATTGATTCTTCAGTTGCCATGTTTTATTTGCCAAGTGGCTTTTGTATTTTAAATATTAAACTATCTTGTAGCAGATTATTAATATTACATGTCTATTTTTAATCTCATCTTATTTTTGGTATAAGAGTCACAGTGTGACTTTATTTCAGGATGCTTTAAAACTGAGTGACACCCTTGTTATTTAACTCTCACTGCTTTTTCTCCAGTCTCATTATCAAAAGCAGAGTGCATATTTAACTGTTGGAGGACTAGGAAGCAATTTTCATTTCATTCTGTTAGTGGTGATATTTGATTTTGCAAGTGGTGGTAGATTGAGTAAGCTGACCAATTCAGAGCATTATTGAACTTGTACTGTCATTTTTCCACGCTGAAATTTACTGGAACTAAAAGGAGTCAGTGCTACCTTTCAAGCCACAAACTGCTGCTCTGTTACTCTTCGAGTGTCTTGATAAAAATAACCCACTGATGCTAGATATAATGGTGTTGAGACTCTGATATTCTTTTGCATGGAAATACTCTGGTTAATAGAAAGTCATTGAGCATTTTTACGTTAGCTCAGAACACTCAACCATTTTGCTTAGGATATTATAAGTAGTCAGATAATGATTGTGAGAACTCACTGCTGCTGTTTGTTATACCCGAAGAGGTCATTATGAATAGAACAAACAGAGTGTTAAATTTCTTAATTTTTTCAGTGGTTGACCTACTGTATGCTAGAGGAAGCTGATATCCTGAACTGAAAAGAGAATTAGAGTTATATAGAAGTGGACTAACATTTAAAGTTAGAAATTAACCCATATCTAACACAGATAGCAGAACAAATATTTTTATTAGTGCAGTTGGGTGTCAAATACCTCAAAGTGTGTTTATACACATTGTGTATATCAGAATTTTCAAAATAAATCATTAGCACCATACAACTTTCTTTTAGGTGTTTCTTAATGTCATTAAAATGTATGGAACCTAGATTGTTGTTTCTATTAAAAAATTGGGAAGTAACTTTGACTTTATGCTCTCTGGCATAAGACTCACAGAGTAGTGGTCTAAATATAAAAAGAAAGGTTGAAAATAACCCCCAAAATAAATTGTTAATGAGTAAATGAAAATAAACTGGTCCTGGTTAGTTCCTAATTTGCTTGTTTATTAGGCACCTCAAAATGTTCTTTGGCAATTACAGAGAAGAAGTGCAGCTCCCAAATCCTTAAACATTGTTTGTTACTAAGGCTTTTATCCATTCAGACCATCAAATCAATCCTTGGATACCTTGTGCTATATTGACTGTCTGGTTGACTTGTACCATGTTTAATTAGTACCATATTCCTTGCAGAAAATTCCATATGCCATTTGTTAAATAAGACAAAATTTAGATTTTTCTAACCAGTGAAACTTTAGTAAATTTTTGTGTAAATGTGCACCAGGTTACTATTTTCTCATTAATCCACATTCAAAACATAAAATTAGCCACAGGAGAGGGATAATTGTAACTTCTGGGCAGTTTGATAACTCAGAATCTTCGGAAGACATGCAAAATTCCTATGTGCACTGTGTGAGAATTTTGAAACTTCACTGCCGTGTCCACATTTTCCCATATTACTAATTTTTAAAATGGATACTGTAACTCTAATGCTTAAAAATGGGTGTAGGATTATGGTAAAAAGTAGCTGTATCCTGATTTTTATGTCTGCTGTGATAGAATTATTTTCAGCCATAAAATTGTTGTCTCTTTTGTTTTTTTTTCTCCCAGTGGCTTTCATGTTGCATTTTTATATATTATTTTAGTATAAAAGTTTTCACAAAGCCAAAAAAAAAATACTAACTAATTAGACAATTACTAAAAACATTTTAGGGGACATAAAGTGGTGAGCTACTGATGTTTTGCTTAATGAACTGTTTAACAAATTATGAATTAATGAAAAAAAAAACATTTGTTGTGATGTAAGTCACTGAAGAGCTGAGTTTTTTCCCCATAGTGCGACTGATCACTATAGAGAGACATTATAAATATTCATGTTGCCAGAAAAACAAATAGACTAAAAAAAGGTGTAAAACTGAGTAATGTAATCTTTCAATGTAATTTGTTGTTTCCAGGATAAATATCTACTGGTGGATTTAATTGAGTAGTGGTGTCGACATTTAGAGTTTTGTTACATTTAATTAAGAGCACGATCAACAGTCAAGAGGCATATATATGTCTGTCTTTAGGTAATTCGTGGCTGGATTTTGTAACAAGTATCAATGAGTTTAAAAGGCTGTTTCTCAGCAGCTCAAAACTAAAAAAGCCAAAAATACTGTAGCATAACTTTATGTACCTGTATGAAGTATATCTGGAAAAGCTAACAAGCCATAAAACCAAGACAGACGTATAAAGCAGAGCTGGGTAAATCTAGTGTTAAAAAACGGATATAAATATAGAATCTGGAAGAGAGGAAGAACTACTTCATCCAAAAAGAATCATCACAAGCCAGGCAAATATTTCAGTGACAAGCACATTAAATTATTACTATTATAACAAAGTATTTAAAGCATATAATGCTAACTGCAATTATTTCTTTAACATTTTAACAATTTCATTCTTTGGGAGGGAATAACAGCGATTTATATTTGATGCAGAAAATAGACATCATTGTGAAGCTGTTCAAACACATCACCAAGTACAGGCTTCAGTTCTGCAAACATTCCTGCATGACACTGTTTATGGGAAGCATTTTCTTTGATATAATTGAAGCTACTTCTGTACACCAAAAGTTAAGTTAAGTAAATCCTTAAGGATGAACTGAATTGCTGTGTCTCTTTAGTGACTAACCCAGACTTCGAAGCACAACTGTAAATGGACCTAACACATTGGAAACTGCAACATGTGGCCTTCCCCTACAAGACTTCAAGGCTTTTTGGAATAATGTTTCTTTTTTAATTTCTCTTCTAACCAGAACTGATTTGCTGATGGAAAAAAAAAAAAAAAAAACATTACAGCAAGACTTTTTAGTTTCTATTTTAGATTGATGTTAAATTTATCTTCATTATAGAAAAAAAAATGTGCAAGGTTTTTATTTGTTTAATCAGTTTTAAATGCTGCTTCTGTCAGTCAAATTGCAGTATTGTTGGTGCTTAGTCACTGGTAGCTTGACATGGCCTGAGTAAAAACATACTCAGTAGGATTTTATACATATATTTCTAATAACAAATAACTCGGTCCCAGAGCATCCTGTTTGTAATGAGGTTTACATATTTAAGAAGCGTGTTGTGTGTTTCAGTCATATGGTGATAATAGGATAGAGTACTGACTTTAGTTCAGAGTGTGCTATCCTCAACACAGGTACCCACTGTTAGCAAAGACTAATGAAACTGGATAATCGCTGTGGATTTTAAAGCTTCGTCCATGCAGATTAGGGGACAGAGAAGTAGGTGACAAAGACAGCATTTGTTTTAGTAATTAATCCCTCCTATTGTGCCATATTCCTGTGAGATCAGTTAGTATCCTTTGCATTTTATTTCACTGTTATTTGAACTATGAAAGAATGATATTGATGCCTGTTGCTCTCTTGAAAACTGTTCTTTTGATCTTCATGTATCTGAACTACTGTGGGTCTGTTATATGGCCCACTGATATGAAAAGACCATTTCTCACAGTAATTACATCAGTTTCTATGAGCAGAAATCATACCATAGAGTCTTTAATTATCATATTTTTCTAATTACATGAATCAAGTACTATGACTGTACATTTGCACACCTTCCATAGGAAACAAAGCATATATTGATTTCAGAGTTGAAGGATTAAATTGTCAACGTAAATGTCTATTCTCCAGTAAAATCTGTAGTGTTTGCAAAGTGCCTTGGAAGCTTTGGCATAATTTCCACACCTAAGGTTATTTTGTGAGTGCACAAAATAGTGCACAAAAACTGTGCCTGTCTCGGCACTGTTGATGTTGATTTGAATAGTTAAAGAGAAACATTTTTGTTTAAAGTGAAAATTATACACTCCTGCTTGTTATTTATCCTGCAAGTTATATATATCCTACAGTTTTCAAATCCCCAGATGAATTTAGCTGGTCAGTTTTGGAGGCAAAACTGCATGCAGCCAGAATTTCTTCTCTGATTTTGCTTGGAGATTGGATGGTTGGTTTCTTTATTTGTCTTCCAACAATGTTTACAGTAAGAATGTCATGTGCCTAATGTAAATATCTGCCACTGCAAACAATGAAAACACGCAGATGAACCAAGATTTCAGAGGAAACCTTTTCTGTGCTGCTGGAGACAAGGTACTCCTTTGTCCCAGTGACAGGGTGCTTCTTTCTCTCCTAACAGAAATCTCATCTCCGCTAACGAAATAGCTATACTTGTGCTGCAGCCTGGCTTTATTTTATAGAAGAAAGTTCAAGTGAATGCACAAAGTACCAATATTAAATTTTCTGGTTGTTTGCAAAATATAAACCCTCAGATCTGCCCTTGTATGGTGTCAGAGAAAACCAGTCTTTCCAGCTACTGACACATTTCCAAACTCATTTACTCGCCTAAGCAATGAAACAAATTTCGTAGAGGAGGAGGGGTTCAGTATTGTGTCTCTGCAATTCTATATAGTCATGTAGTATTAATCTCATTTGATTCTATGTATTTATGACAAAAAGTAATGCAACTTTACCTTGTCTGCTTCAGGCAGGTCTGAGGCAGAGCCTGTCCATTCGAGTTGTGATGGGAATAATAATGGGAATCAGTGCAACTATATTTCCAGTCACCCCTGTTTTCTGGGGAGGATTAGGTTCAATTCAGTAAGGATAATCTAGAATATTTGTTTAATAAACTAGATATTCCCCTAGGTTTTTCAAATAATTTTTTATAAGAAAGATTTCTGTCTCAAAAGGTTGAATCAGTCAATCCAAGTAACGGCTAAAAGCTTAAAGACTAAAAAAAAGGCCTTTGAAATTGGACAGGAATGGCAACTAAAAACATAAAAAATAAAAATAAACAGGGTATAGCATGACACAAAGAAAAGAGTGTGAGGTAGACAAAAAAGCAGTCTAGCCCTTTTTTTTTCCCACAGCACCATCACAGTGGGTTTTGTCTATTTTTGTAATCTCTGAACAAACCCTGAAATTAGAGACAAAAGTTGAAGAAATACCTTAAATAACAAGTCTAAAAGAGTTATATTTTTAATTAGATATTGTCTTAGCTTGCTCAGCAACATTTCTTTCTGAATATGTTGTTGTACTGAGATGCCTTTATTCCCTTTTTTAGCTCCTTTTTTTTTAGTTTAGGAATTGTACAAGGAGGAGCATGTCTAATGGGATATCAGCATTGTTCCTGATTGACATCTAACACTGCATACCTCTGATGAAGTAATTATCAAAAACAGAATTGTCTCATTTTTTATAGGCAAGCTGCTTTCATTAACCATAACATATTTTAAAAGTACCCTTGACTTTCTAGGAAATTAGAATGTTTCAGAAACACTGCCTTTGTCATCACATGTAGGGGCCATGTTTTGTCACCACATGTTGAGTCAGTGTCATTCATTTTTACTTACTTTTTTTGTAAATTAGTTTTATAGAAAAACTAAGCAACAAGTAGTAAGTAACTAGAAATGTTGTATGAACTCTCTCTTGCAATATATTTGTTTTTGTCAAGGAGATGGAAAACCAGGACTGCTGGGCACAAGTTGGAAACTGCAGGTGCCCATCCTGATCTGATGCTAACCTTGGGACTTGTGGGAGGGGTAGTGGAAAGAGGTCTCAAGCTGTGCTGTTTAGGGCCATTAAGGGCCTGATGGTTCCCCAGCCTCCCAAAGCTGCCCTGCATCTTCATGGCCTTTATGCTGCAAGAAAACAATTCAGAGAGTTTTCATGATATAAATCCAGCCTTGTATAATGATGTCCACCCCTTATCCATTTGTTTTGCACACTAGAGGTCATCTTTTGGGCACTCTTACTGAGAACACAAGGAACTATAGCTTCAGCATAGGAAAGTTGAATATTGATAAAGACTTAGAAGATTGGTTTATTGCTGAACTGTTGTGATGAAGACCAGAAACACATGCAGCATTCCTATAAAAAAGGACTGCTCCTTCCCTGCCTGTTTTGGATTTTCAGTTTTAACAGTGACAGGTCCTTCCTACTTCACACCTACAAACACAGTTTAGAAAGCACAACAGTATAGCATGTCCGATACTTAACATAGGTTTGTATTTGGCAAGTGGAAAAGCATCTGTTAGCTATTCCACCTGGGTCTGTGCTTTACTAATACTCTTCTTCAAGCAATTCTACTTAATGACCAAGGTACTATAAATTTCTTAATAACCAGCTATATTTACAGCTTCCATATTTAACAGTTTCAAATATCTAATTATGATTTTCAACTATTGAAGCTGTTGTATGTTTGTGTTAAGGGAATTCTGATGCAGAGCATAAGCTACTGTAACTAATCTGCACGATGCTTTAAAGGGAGGTATATCTTAGTGGATATTCAAGGAAGCAGCAGAACAGTCTGGAAAGTGTTCTCTCAATTAAAGTATGCAGCTGTGAAAATGAAGCAATTCATCTGCGATATTGCAGTGTATGTTCTAAGTGGTTCACACTGCAATAATTGCATTCACCCATTATTATATATTTTAAAAATTAAAAAGTATAGAATTAAAGGTTGTGGTTTTCCTTCCTGAGTGTAGCTTTTTTTAAAGAAAACTTTTGGCCCACACAAAAGATTGAGGCATAGTACAGAACATGTTTACATTTAAAATAATAGAATAAATCTTGTCCAATGTGTGAACTTCTGATACTAGCATGTCTGAGATTTTGCATGCAAAAACATTTATCTGTAAAATAAGAACATAAGAAATATTGTTCATGAAAAACTACAGTATATTTTTTTTTTCTGAAATCATGTGAAAGCCCACTTCATTTAGCACCTGCGCAAATATTTTTGCCCATGACGTTAACAATCTTGTTTCATCCACCTGTAAGTAAGACATAAGAAAAAAAATATTTTCATTGAAGATGTTTTGTTTTCAGCCTCATTTGAGATGGAGAGTAGAAAATTGTCAGAAGCAAAATTTGCTTCTCAGTTATCTTTCCCCTTACTAGCAAGAAATCAGACCTTAGAGTTAACTTAAAAATTGCTTTTCTGGATAAGATAAAATATGCTCTTCTTTTCCTGGCTGAATCCTTCATCTTTTTTTAAGGGCTTCTGAATCCCTACTGTATGATTTGTTTATGAGATGCTGCCAGGATGCCTTCACAGAGGACAAATTTAAAACCACTATTGATACCTAGTGAGGATTGTAGATGTATACCAAATAGAAGGGATTCTCCTTTTCTTACAGAGGTTTATGTGATATACTTTTATTTAATTATTTTCTTACTGGTAAGATGTCCCAAATTCTCATGTTGTGCGAAGATTTCTATAATCAGCAGAGGGTAACTGTATGCTGAAATACAGTGAAAATATTGCACATTGTTGCACAGCTTTTCTTTAGATATCTCTTATCCCTAGCAATTGATAATATTTAATCACATAAAATCTTCATGAATCTTCAGAGTTGTGTTAACAGCCATGGAAAGTAATGCTTAGTATTGCTTAATATTGTTTTTGATGTCTGTGGCACTCAAGTATGTTTTCTTTTGCAAACACTGTGCTCTCTTTCTGCATCATCTTCAGCAAGATTTGGAGGCGTTCAACAAGTGTTCATATCTTCTAAAAGGCCTCTTTGTGTTTATATGAATACTTGGCTACTGAAGAAGGACTTTGCAGGTTTTCTGATCTTTGTGGGAGTAAAAGGAATAATCTATTTCCAGCTTTTTCAGAGTTTTGGCCAATCTTGATAACGTTTTTTTATATGTCAGTTTATTAATAGATATATACAGCTGCCCATTGAAACTTTAAAATAATTATAAATATTATATACTGCATTTCAGAAATAATGAAAAATAGCAGGTTTCTTTACACTCAAGGAATTTGGGCGAACATTTTAAATATCAGTGACACTGTAAATTTGAGTATGTCTCCAGATGATAGATAGGACTTCAAAGCCTGTGTAGAACAATATATACATGCAAATGTATAATATACATAAAAGTAGATATATGTAATTAAAAAGTACTTTTTGTCCTATTAAGGTGCATTCTTTATCACTTGAGCAACTCAGTGCAAAAAAGGAGTGTGAGATAGAAAATGTAATTTCCTTCTTCATTTTAGAAGCTGAATTTTCTGCTGTTAGTGGGTTAGGCTTAGGATGAATTTATTTAGATGAAAAAGTTTCACAGCCTTTCAGTCTGAACTAGTCAATGCTTGGCACTTTGTTTTATAGTTGATTGCAGAATTCTGTGGAAGTCAGTCTCGCTTTACTTATGATTGAAAGCCTTTATGAAAATCCTAAGGAAAACCACTGTAAAAGGATTTACATGATTAATGTCAGATGTTTAGCAAATACACAGAAACTCACATTCAGGCAGTGAAAATTTTAAAATGTGAGCTTTCTTTTTATCATTTTGTACTCTGGATGCCAAACAAACATTGTTTTTATTTGGAGTAGCCTCCTATGGAAATATTTTATCATTCTACTATGAGAGATAAATCAAGAGCTTAGGAAGGCTACTTCATTTACCACAAAGTTTTATAGCATAATTTTAGCAGCATTTCTGTTATTGAAATCACAAGCATCCAGTTCAAACAGTAAAACAGAGAAGTAAACATGAGTTGCTAAAATAGCATTGAATTATCCTAAAAATGTGTTAATTATTGAATCAAAGTACATAAGTCAGAGAATTAATTTATGGGAGGCACTGATTTCATGCACCCAATACAAGTGTTTGTCTCCTAAATCCCTTTATTATTACAGTTGTGCACACCTGACCCTTGTGTTCGAACAGGATAAAGCAATTCTTTGAAAGTGTTGGCTATCATTCACCAGTTAAGAATTTTTATTCTACTTATATTGATATATATATAATCTGTTTTTATAATACAGAAACTAGCCATTGTACAAGAGGAAATAGGAAAGAGCTGTGTGTTGGCTAAAGTTGGAGGTATTCTTGGGAGAACTGTTCTCTTGACCGTTGTTGAAGAAGCGAATCACCTCTTTCCAAGAGGAATTAAATTGACAGTGATATACAATATTATGTGTACTAATTTAGAAGATCTTTTGGTTTACTTGTCTCATGGAGGATTTTGTGATAATAAATTTACAGCTGAATGGTTGAGGCTTATTTGTAGTGGAACGCCAAAGATTTTCTGTTCCATTTCCATTCAATCAATCCTTGCTTAGAGTTTTCTGTCTGGATTGGAATATGCATCCTTTAATGAGAAAAAATCTTTGGGGGAAATATTGATTCACTGTAAAGCTCTATACATGGTTACTTACTGGTATAAAAATTACCAACTCCATAAGAATGGAAGCTCAGAAGAGAACCTTTCTGTTTTTTGTGGCAGCATATGCTTGACACATTTTTGGTGCTGGATTCTGGCAATTTCTAAATATAGGGCCTTTTCCTCATTCAGAAGAAAGCTGTCAGTATTTCTTTCATGCAGGATTGCTGCCCCCCCAACCAGGTGTGCCATTCCACAGGTGGCAGGAAAGCACAGGGCCAAGGTACAGAGCGTGTGCTTTGGCATAGGCTAGTAGAGCACAGTTTTTGGGTATCCTTGGAAACCTGCATATATGTCTGAAGATATGTCTTGCCCCAAGGGAAGAGAAGGAGAGGAGAATGTGGTGTGGCTGGGAGAATAAAACTCACATTAGGTAAGATCTCAGTATCATGTTATGTGATAGGCGAGAATTTCAAGGCAAATTTATTTATATCCCAAAGTATCAGAGAAACTGCAGTCTCTAGCAGCTGACTTAAAGCTCTGTGACTACTGCTTAGACAAATTTATTTCTCTCTGAATATCCAGCCTTGGTTCTGCCCACAGCTCTTTCTAATATTATAACTCACTCTACATTAGAAATGTCACAGAACAAATCTTCTATTCCATTCTTCTCCTTGAAGTATCTGGGTACACTAACATATATCTGAATGGTCATTTGCATGCAGGACCTTCTTCCAACCATGCTCATTTTCTGCTCAGCTGATGGTTGATTTTCAAAGGCTGCCTCTTTTGCCTGTTAAATGCTTTGTGTTTTCAGCAACACCTGAAATGAGAGGTTGTCCCACACACTTCTTTGATGCCACTATTATGGCAGGACAGTGGTTCTCCACTTACCAGGAAGGAATTACCCTGAGGTTTGACAATCACCCTCTTAGCACTGGGCAGCTCTTAAGGAAGAAAAGGAAAAAGGAAGAAAGAAAGGAGAAAGGAAAGGAAAAAAGTAAGGAAAAGACCCATGCAACAGACAAACAAGCAAACAAACTAAAACAAAGGTTTAATGCACACTAGAGTGGGCGCCCAGAAAATACCGACTTACTGGTAACACAGAGAAGTACCTCCCTATAGTGCTACCATTCTCTTCAAGTCTTACTTCATAAGCAGTTCAGGCCAGTTAACCATTTCGTCCAGAAAGGCTGAGCCACATCCAGGGGTCAATGACTTGCATCAAATGTATAAAAGCCCTTGATATCTGTTCTTTTTCAGTATGAATGTGGTACCTCTATATTTTTAAGATTTGATTCAAGTGTTAATTCAATCTGTAATAACTGCAGGATCTCCTTATGAAGTAAAGAAGCAAATGTATGTTTTGATAAGCTATCTTCTCTTTTTGTGCTCATTTGTTGCTGACTAGCTGAGTTAAGTAATTTTGTGGGGCATGTCCCATTCAAACTAGTAAGGTGTTCAAGATAATAAATGTTCAATTAAAGCACAATTAAAAAAATAGGAAGCATTGTGGCACTATTTTTCTTTAACTTAGTTGATTTTATTAAAGGAAACACCTTCTGATTATAGTTCCTTGTTAGTGTTTGTTTCAGGTTTTTATTGTTTGGTTGGTTGTTTTTCTTTTCCTATTTGGAGTTTTTTCTTTGTTTTCTTTTTTTTTTTTTTTTTTCTTTATAGGGTGTGTTATTTCTCCCATTTCAGTGGTTTAGAAAGTGGCTATTGTAAATTCAGTTAAGCTGGGAATTTCTTCTAATATTACAACAGTAAAAGGATTGAGGTTTACAATTTCATATTTTGCTAAAGAGAAAATTTAATTTTGTAAACCACTTTTCAATCCTGTAGTCTCTGGCTGTGGCTTGGGCTGTTTTTTGTGTTGGTTTTGTTAGTTTTGGGGTGGGATGGTTGTTGGTTTTTTCCCCCCTCTTTTCCTTTTCATGCATCAATATGGTTGTCCACATTTGATTTTAAGATAGTAAGTTTTTCCACATTTAAGTCCCGGGCTGTTACTATTTTTGTATTATGGCCTGCTTGTTAGGGTGCATCTGGATTTAAATCTTATTGTGTTTTAGAGTAGGTAAAAAATGTGAAGGAAATTTGCAAGTATTGTGGATGATTGTGGAACTCTGAGGCCACATTTCACAAGCCCCATTGACTGTTAAAGATGATCCCTGAAATTAGAAGGAGTTGCCATTTTGATGCATAAATAAATGCATGTTGCAGTAGAAGAAATAGAATCTGAATTGGAAATAAAAGGTCTTCTTTTTAAATAAAGGATTCTTCAACCATAACTAACTAGCACTAGTCAACTTACCTACTCATTTGCTTTCATTGAATAATTCAATTCTGGACTAGCTCTTTGGCTAATGAGAATAAAATGAAAAACAATAAAACTCACAAAACCAAACAAATTCCCCCATCCTCCCTACCCAACACTGCCACCCCTGCCCCCCAAAAAAACAACAACAAAAAAAAGGAATAATAAAAATATAGGCATATGACTTGAGATACATGAGGAGCAGATGTGGTGAAGTAAAAAGATGCTTACTTTTGCACATGCCAAGTAAAAGCACAGCCTAAGCCTGAAAATTGCAGAGAATTGACCAGCTTATGATAGGGTATCTTATTTCTATTTTCAGAACTTAGATCTCCATACAAAACTCTGAACCTCAGGAGTCAGAATTTATTTTTTGAGGCCCCAGGCTCTTATCTGCGGCTGTGTAATGTTAGAGCATATTTTGGATACCAATATTTGAAGGCTAATTTTTGGCTAACAAAGCAAGTGCATGTCTGTTTGTTAACCATGTTATCTCTTACATAACTTCTACATGGCAGGTACAAGCTGTAAAGTAGTGAACCACACAGGTCTGATGATAGTCATCTGGTTACATGATTAAAACCAGTCAATCTCAATTTACTAAGAATACCCATGCAGTTTTAATGAACTAATGATATTTCAAGTGGTTCAGATTCAGAGATCGGGAGGTCTTATTTTATTTGAGAATAAATGATGGGTAGATCTTCGTGCTGCCCATATTCAGGGCAGACACTCCTCTGCTAGATATGCTTATACCATTCAAGCACTCAAGCATTTGTGGCTCCTGTCCTGGACTGCTGCAGTGCAGTAGAGGGCTACACCCTCATAGAATCACAGAATAGGTCTGGTTATGTTTTTATGAGAATGTTTCTTGCTGTTGTTACTGCTTGCTTCTGGATCCAAAAATGGAGGATTTCTTCCAGTAACTTGGTGTTTTGAAGAGCATGTTAGGAAAAACTGAACAAGGTTGTTCATATTCAGGGAGCAAAATGCATCTCTGACAGTGACTACCCTCATTTGCTATTTCTCTTGGCTCCAAGCAGATGAATGCACTCAATGCTCATGTGTTGAACTGCCTGTTTCTGACAAATGTTGGAAGACCTCAATACTATCTCTTACACAAACTTCAGTGAAAGATTTTAGTTGCTGAAGAAGACTTTTCTGTCTGAGTCACAGTGAAGACAGGTATTTTAAGGAATACAGAAGACATCTTCATTTGTGGAACAAACCAGAAATCCAGGCCTTCTCTTACACTAGCCTGGCAAAATTGTAGCTTGCAAGGATATTGGAACATCATGCAATGAGAGATACATGGTCCCAGGTGTAAGTGGCACTCTGCTCTGAGATTTACATCTGCTTCATGAAAGGTACTGTTTAGCTTGCAAAATACTAATTATGAATCTAAAACCTCTGAATGGGAAATCATTCATATGAAAGACTTTTACCTTGGGACATAGTACCTTTCGATGAAGATATAGAAGCTGGAAACTCATTCAGATATCAGAAAGTCAACAGAAGGCAGAATGTTGTCTGAGAGAGCTTGGAACTGGTAGTCCCAAATACTCCTACTTCAAGGTGGGCTGCATCTGGATATATTTGGTTCCTGAGCAATGAGAGGGAGGATGACAATAGGAGCTCATAGATTTCACAGCGCACACTAGCTGATTGGTTAGAATATACATTAAGTGCTGGGTGAAGAGGAGCTTTTTTTAGAAGTAGACTGTTTTATAACTATATTTTAAATGTTTCATGGAATGCCTAAAGCAAAAGATACCATTTCTTTTTAATCAGGGTATTTATTTGCTGAAATAAATGAATAATTTATTTACTTGCTATCTTGGTTGTATGTCTTCTTTCTGTGGATCCTTGTCAGGATGTACTTCAAATGGATATTTTTAGAGAGCAGTGTTGGTCTTGGGGAATAATTGAAGCATAGCAGTAGGTGAGTTATATGTCCCTGTAGTTGGCCTTTGGACCTTTTGAATGTCAATTTTTATAGTAATTTTGTTACTTGAAAACATGCCGTGGTGATTAAGTGTTCACATCTTTTATCCCCGAAAATCAGTTGCCATCTTTGCGTTGATCAGTCAGGAATACTGCAAGCCTTACTATGTTGTGTTCAGCTGTCTCCATGATACACATAAAACAAGTATAGGGTAATTTTTCCATCTGACCTTCCAGTCCAACCTTGTCTCTATTTTTTTTAATGCAGATCAGGTAGTGTGACTCAAAGGAGTCTAAATGCACGCCTTCTAAGTATGTTTATGGGTATTTGTCTAATTATTTGTCTGTTTATTTTGACAGTGACTTGTGTGCACATGTGTTTGTGTATTTATTTGCACGCCTGCATGTACTTGTCAAAATACCTTCCGGAGTTTGCTTCCAAAATGCTGGACCTGGTTCTCAAACTTGTACATTACTTTGCTTTAAAAGGCTTGTGGCAAATATAGATAAGTGAAGGAACAAGTGCAATCCAAGAGTGGTTTAGTATCAAGAGATCTAAATTAACAGGTTGATGAAATAATAAAAGCCAAGTAGTTCCGTAACAAAAAGATCACAGGGTTACATTTGAATACTTATACCATTTACAACATATTTAATAGTAAAAACATCCTCTATGAAATAAATATCTGGGAAAATTAAGCATCCTAGGACTATAAAAGCATCCTAGGACTAAAAGAAAATGATAAAAAAAGAGAATGCTGTTCACTGGCATAAGTTAAAGGACTTCGGCTCATTATTTCAAGTGATGTTAAAGAACTTAATCTCCAAGAAACTAAAATCACCTTCTGATATGTACTTAAAATTGAGTTAATGGCTTAACTTCCTTCATCAGAGCATGAAAATATAGTCCTGGGTGTTTTAAGTACTTGGGCAGAAGTATATGTAAAAAAGGAATCTACTTGTAGTAAAATACAAGGGTTGCCTCATTTTGCACTGATAAAGGACCAATGATAATATAAACAGTTTGAGAATATGACCCTTATCTTGAAAGCTCCATGTGCCAGGATCTCTATAGACAAGAGATTTTCTATGAGCGTTATACAAACTCTCAAAAAAAGTTAAGGTTGTAGAAGATTTCTAAAATATTCTAGGAAATGGATCTTGAAACAAGTTTCTTTCCCAGAAACTGCATGCTATCATAATCCAAGTTCAAGCAATTTAACAAATAGGATTCACTTGATATTCTAGTTTATTCAATATTGTAATGACTTCACAGCATTTGATAGAAATAAATAATAATGGGCATGTGAAAACAAATTAGATGCTTCCTCAGCTTGTAAACAGTTTATGGCATACATGTTTCTGTGAAAAAATTTGTTGAAGTTCTAGATATTATGGTTACTGATGCAGTAATTCTCTAATTAAAAGATAATTTTTTCAGTGAAAATAAAATTCCTAAACAGGCACAAAATTGTGACCTCACTTGATTTTTATACCAGTTTCATGCCCAAACAGATTGCATTATGCTGTGAAGATACCAAAACTGATATAAAACTGATATAAAAGCTGATACAAACCAACAGTACTAGAATAGCATTATCAGGCTCATGATGTAAAGATATATCCTGCTATCTTCTGACTTTCAAAAGCTGAGTGTGTGGTTGAATACTTACCTACATAAAAAGATACTGCCATGGGATATGCCAGTCATGAGTTGGTTTGTACAAAGCCAATAGGCAAATATCTGACAAGAGCTGTAACTCTGGTAGACTTTAGGACATACAAGTTATGACCACTTTTGGAAGCAAGTCTAGAAGACTCACCTGAGTTTTTCTCACTCTTGTGGTAGATACTGTTACATTTTAACATTTTGTGTAATGGTACTCCCTTTTTTTTCACAGAGATGCAGCACAGGAATCTGGGTCAATAAGTGTGGTCTTTTCTTAATATTAGCTAACCTTCATGCCATTTATTTCATGAATGACCCTGTTAAAGCCACCTCCCGGCATGGGCTATTAATACATTTTGTTAGCATTTTCCTATATATTTATACTAGTATAATTAATGAAATTACTAAATCCCACATATCCCTGAGCTGTTTATTCAGGATTGGTTGCTGATATTCTTTTCACCTTTCCCTGCTATAATTTCCCCTTTTTTTGGTTCTAATGAGACTTAGTTCTCTCCCTCTTAAATAAGATTTTCCCTACTAACCAGTACTAGATGAATTTCCTTTACTATACTTCTGTTTCCATTAAGATTATTTTTTACTTTGATTAGCTTTATATCTAAAATAGAACAATTAAGATAGAAGAAAACAAAATAATGTATCAACACATTCTAAATTAGGTGTATTACAGTGATTAGATTAAACATAAAATGATGTGTTGAACCAAACTTGAGACTTAAATAAAAGAAAATGTTTATGGAACAAATCTGTGACATACAACAGCAAAGTCACAACAACCTATCTGAGACACAGGATAAATAAAATGTAAAAATAAGAATTGCGCAGTGGCTTTTAATGGTTAGCTGCATTTTCTCCCAGAAATCAAGCATAATTATAATATATTTTCCAACTGTTCCTTTTCCCTTACAGTACTTGGGGTGTATAGAAGTCTTACGCTCAATGAGATCTCTTGACTTCAATACTAGAACACAGATTGCAAGGTAAGACTTTGTACAATTATGTTTTTTCAAGTAACTTCTGAATTGTGTCCTCAAAGTGGAAAGGCTGTGAAGATGGCAAAACACATAGTAAATAATTTTTGGATGCCATCATCCACTTTCTAATTTTGCTTTTACAGGTAAGTCACTTACCTGGTATTGATACAGCTCCAACAGGACTTAAAGGATATTTTCTTCTTGGATTTTTGTTATGCTGGGACCTACTTTAGAAAATATTCACCTGTTTGTTATGCTAAATAAGTCACTTATCTGGTTACCAATTTCATGACATTCAAGCTAGTGAGAATTAGAATATGTTTAAAATCTACAATGCATTTGTCAAAAATAGTCTAGGGAGCTGTTTTGGGGCCCTGTGTTTATGGATATTTACAGTAATTTCTTATGGAAAGATGTCAAAATACAAACTATCTGCACAAAGGATATTAATTAAAATGTATCACTACAATGGCACCAGAGAAAAATGAAATAATGTTGTCTTTTCCAGACTGTATGTAAGAAATAATAAGCTTGTAATAGTTCTTATAGAAATTATTTTAAATGTGTCATGGTATTTTTGTGAGAGCAGTAAAGAAGTACAGCACTGTTTAAAGAAGTGACCATGAAATTTTTTTTTTTTCTATGAGGAATATTTTTTGAGAACTATAGAAAATGGTGTTTTGCAGGCATTTTCACTTGAAAACCTGAGTCAGTGATTTCAGAGGAATGTGGCATTCATATCTTCTAGCAACTGGAGACCACATTTTCAAATTCTGGTTTTGAAATAATGAAGGAATCCTTTCCAAAGAAACACATATAAAGTGATATGACTGGATACAGTGCTTGAATTTCATCTCTTTAAGACATCTTACAGTTGTCAATAAGTCTATAAACCACTTGTCAAATCATAAACAGTTAAGTTTCTTTTATTAAATGAGATAAAATTACTTGGTTTTAGGCATACATGCTGATCATATGATCTATATGCACTGACTTTGAGTTACACTTGCATACAGCAGCTTTGAATTGGACCCCACAAGTCCTCACAAACAGTTAATAATTTGTCGATACTGCATTGGTGAGAGGCATAAAAGCACAAGGACAGGTAAATGACAGAATTCTTTTCCAGGCAATGTAGACTATAGAGGCATTTGAGAATTTCGCACTTTTAAAAGAACTCATGTACATTCCTGATGTATTTGCAGCAGTGAACTTTTAAAATTATTCCACGTCCAGCAGACTTGTAGTTCCAATGCAGGTGGTATATTTGTGTTTACGTCTTGGAAGTTCAGTGATACTGGCTAATGAAACAGTTGTGATAATTATTTGGTTTGTTTTCTATACCTGAAGGTGAACTGAATTAATCTTTATTTTTCTGCAGGATTTCCTTCACTATATGTCTTCATTGGAAATATATTTTACTTTCCTTATTATCTAGCTTAAAGGCACTACTCTGTCATTAATAGTTAAGCGTATTTGGTGATCTGAAGCGATATCATCTACACAAACAAAATATCTGTGCCTTATAGTTCCTTCAATATAAAAAAATGAGTCTTGACTTTTACTGTGAAACAAACTTGGAATTACATTTTTTTTCTGTTGAAGTTATAGTGTGTTTGAGTACAGAGTGGTCATTTTGTTGTTCCATCTTCCTCTGATCATATCTACAGCAGATAATACTTTTTTTAAGAAGCAAGCCATATCTTCCTGTTTTGATTTTTATTTTGTATTTACAGTTTTATGTTTATCATAGAACAAAGAAAACTCATAATGTTGATTAGGTCGTTCTTAATCTAAAACTTTTCTGAAAGTATAAATTTTTAGGTGACTTTTGAATCAAGATATAACATCTTAGACCGCATTTCATTTAATTCATCTGGTTCCAGAAATCAACTTGTTATGTCTCAAGTTTTCAGTACTCATATGCTTCGTCATGTAGCATTTCTCATAAAAGCCTATTATTTTTTAAGAAAATATTATTAAGGAATTCCTAAAATTCACATGTGCCAATTAACTTTCTCGTGTATATCAGGAAAACTGACATTGGCCTTAGGTCATGTACTGAATTAATAAGACTAGTGTTCTGATATTACAGACACAAATTCCCTCTTAAGAAGACACCTGGCACCAAGTGGTCTGTGCAGTCTTTTGATTACAAATAAAATAAAAGCACCTGAATATTACATTTGTGTCCACTACGGCATACATTTATTTATAGGTATGTCCATTGCTGATTTCTCCACAGCTGCCACCAGTAAAACTGTCCTGTTAACCTCATGGCTTCCAATGCAGTGTGATTGTGGCCTGGTTCTGTAGATCTAGTAATGTTAGCTGTGTCTGCATCAGTTGAGGAAACTAGATCCACAGCTGCAGTAAAAGCTTATCTGTGTAAATTTCTCTGTGCTGTTTCCTATAACTGGAGTAGTTGATCCTACTGCATGCATCAAACCTGTTTGAACTTGGTTTTCCAAGACCTTGCAAAACCAGTTACAGAAGAAAGTGATCGGTCTTGGGCCAATATGACTTCTAACATTATGCACTATTTACTAAATGTGATTAGAAAACAGTTAGAAAAAAATGAGTCAAGTTACTTGATTTAGTGTGGAAGTCTGGGCGCATCTCTTCCTAAATAAGCAAAGCATTGTGTTTGACATGTTAAAAACGCTTACTGCCCTTCTAGCACTGCATCACATCCCTGACCCTGTCTGCTTCCTTACTCTTAGTTTTATTCCTTGTGTCTGAGATCAAACATAGGAAGATAGTCACTAGGAATCCTAATTTGCCTTCTTTCTGCCTTCCTGTTATTGCACGTGTCACTTTATGTTTCTGCTAGCCTTAAGGATGAACAAAACCCCAAAGTAAGATAAGCTACTAGAAGAAAAAACTCGCATGGCTCAGTCATGGGAGGGTGAGATATGTAGTCTCTGTCTCTGTTGAAAGCTCTGGGTGTTATTTTAGACAAACTGTTAGTCCCAGTCACAGACAATTCTGTGATTAAATGAATTAGTGCTTGTAAATGGCACTTAAATTGTTGAGTGAGCATTTAGAAATTACTTAAAAGTTGGGCTGATATTTCCAGTTATCTAGTGAATTAGAGATAAGAAATCAATAGGAAAAGGTTGCCCAGATAATCTGAATGGCTTTAAAAATCACAGCTGTTACAATGCATTAGGAAAGCATATACATCAGTGTATATGCATGGACCTGTCTGACAAATTAAGAACTTTGGCTTCAATTTGAGGAGCTGCATTGAAGCCCCAGTGTAAATAGTTTGGTCAGTGGTTTTTCCTTCCTTATTGCAGTCATGTGAAATACCAGCTCATGCCATCTAATACTATTGTACCTAGCCTGTAACTTGTGGTTTTTTTGCTTTTTCACTTTTTGTGAATGAAAATTTTAAAACTTGCAACAGTACGTTTATCTTTGTGTGAAAGCAGTGAGAAAGCATTTTTACATGTAATACTCTTCATCGATATTGACAAACTTGGTGGTGGCTTGCAAAGGTGTTATCCTAATTTTGTATCTGATAAAAATGAACAGCTATGTACAGTTTATAATAGATTTTTTCCCTTTATCATTACACATTTGAAGTCTAAAAATTCTCTCACTACAGGAGAACTAGAGTAGTATAATCACTTGTAGTTATTCTTTTCTGTAATGAATGTAATGTCATGTGAATTCTTGGGCAAATAAATGGATGCAGAAGACAAGGGTCAGCAGTTATATATAATGATAAATGGAAGCCAGCTGAATCCACGTGCTGCATCATTAATTATCCAGTGATAATTCTTGTAACACACGTGAAGTCAAGATTACTTTCTTGGGCAGCAAGACGAAAAAAAGCATTTAATTTTCGACATAATGGAGGAACAGGAGGACTAGCAGATGAGACTACTGAGCTAATCACAAGTGTCAAGTGGTTAAAGTTCATCTGAAACCTACCATCATCGTCCCAGAAAGGGGCCACTCTTAAGCTTCTGTGGCCAGGCCCTTTGTGGTTTTGGGCCTTTTATTTAAAAAAAAAAAAAAAAAAAAAAAATAAAGAAAAAAAGAAAAATCAGGTAAAATTCTTTTGCAACATGTGCAGTGTTTTCAGTTCATGTAATATGTTTGTATGCTTATTTTTGAAGCTGTTCTAGTGTAATGAGCCTTTACTTCTGTGATGTGTGCATGAGTGAATTATGCACTGGTTTGGATCAGATGTTGCATGCACTGTTGTACATCTGGGTTTGGACTACAAGGATGCATGTTCATTGGCATTTAATTGAATGCTATCAGTTTGCTGCATGCAGCCTGAGAAAGTCACGTCTCCCTGTTAAATAAAACATTATGTCGCATGCTCTGTTAATAGCAAGTAGATTAGAGTACTGAAATACTTTGTATCAGCACTGGACCCAAATCCAAACTCTGATCCCAGCCCTCTCCATGAACTCTGTTGGACTGCGCTATTGGAAAGAAATTCCTCTCCAAATTTGTTGACCCAACTTTATTAATAAAATTATTAAACCAAATCCATTTATGCCAGTATCCCAAGCTTTTGGAAGAGAGATGGTGGAAATACAAATTTTAGAGCTGGATTTGAGACCAATGCTAAACAATATGAATGAAGTTCAGTTGATGTACTGTTTCAACTATATCTGTATTCTTTGCAGAAATGCATTGTCAGCAACCATCACTGGAAAAAAGGATGGAAGACATTGAAAAGGAAGAATGTTTCTCCTGTAATATTTGAAGGTGGATAGGTAATATATTATCTGCAGTGCATTCTATATTCAGTGTCCTCCTTAACACACTGTCTTGCTTAGAAGGTGAGTGTGGTTCATCTCTGCCTTCTGCTGTATGTACTCTGGATGTGGGATTGTGCTTAGGCAATGGTGCTTAGGGGATGGCAGAACACATACACCATCTGCAGTCTGGATACACAGGTGTATGCAGGAAGGAGTCTGTACAGTTACTTCAGAGTCAAAACTGGGATGCACCAGGTACAGACTACTGCTCAGTTCACCAGGAAGCAAGATTCTTAAAAGTGGATGGAGTCATCCTTATAATTCATACAACACACCACTAAGGGGGCAATGACAGCTATAGTGCCTGATAGAGAATGATTTACTTTTGCTAGTTAAGCTGTCATTAGCACACAAATGGGCTAGAATAAATAGGATTTTGTATGTCTAACACTGGAATCTTTCATTTTCAATGTAGTATTATTGTGGAAAGTGTTACCTAGTATTTGGAATAATTTGACTAATATATGCTAATGCAAAACTGGAGTGAGAGCAATTAATTGAGCTCACTTGCCATTTTAAGAGAACAAAGAATCTCTCATGGGATGGAGAAGGTGGAAAGTCGAAAGCCGATTAGTCAGGGAAGCAGTTATGCATGTAGTTGCACCCTGGATTTTCAGAAAACTGGTGACTCCACATGGCTCTGCAGAGGAGGACCTGAGGCAGAGTGGTCTTAACATGTTTTAAATGCAAATTGCAGTACAGAGTTAATAGCTGCCTAGAAACTTGGAAAACAAGACCCTCTCATGTTCTGCTAATAGCACCTAACAGTTTGATTATGCAAAGAAATGATGTCATAAGGAATTTGTGTGTCATTCGCATGACATATCCAATCACACAAGACAGTTCATCACCTCTGGACTGTCCTTTTTGGCAAATACAGCTTGCGTATTTATCAAATGTCATCTATCTTACGCAGTTATTCAAAAGGACAGAGTTAGGACTCTAATAATGTAACTAAACAAACAGCTTTTGTAAAATACCGGTCTGCAAAGTCCTACTTTGGACATGAAGCCAGTTAGTGGTTAGAGAAAAAGATTTGTTAGACTAAATGTTTGTATTTCACTTTTGTAAGGTTTCCTATGTCTTCCTTTGAAATATCTGCTATGGATTACTCTTTGATAGAGAAGATACCTTAGTAAATGAGCTGAGCCTGGACCCTGTTTGGAGGTTACTGTGATCCTGATTTAGCAACGAAAAACAGTTTTAATTTCTCTCTCTCCATCTCCCTGACCAGTACTAGGAGAAATATCTAGAGACCAGGCCAAGTGGAAAAAAACCTAAAGGTCACAAAAGAAGTTAAAGGATTGAGCTACTTTACAGATCTAAACCTTCAAGTATTTTTTTTTCTTTAGTTTTTTTAGGTGTCATTGACTATATTGTTGGCAGATGGATGGTTGTGTATAAAAAAGATGTGTGTTCAATGCCAAGGTTTTATGTGCAGCAGCTGAATTGGGATCACTCCCCACTTTCCCGGTCGCACACACCCCCCCCCCGAGGGCAGGAAAGCAAAGAGAGGGTTTATTCACCAGGCCAGGTCTTTCATAGACTTTAGAGCCAATAGGATTCAAGGGGAAGGGTTAACAATAGGCCAATCAGGGAAGGGTTTACCTGGCCTGGCAAGGCTTGC
>JAWWEE010000085.1:32719792-32816814 GCA_035221455.1 Xenops minutus
TCCTTCCCGGGATTTGGGGAAGATACAAACTAGTTTACAATACAGTAAAAAAACCCTCAGGTTTAAAAGGCACTCTGATCAATTTCTTCATTCTCACCAGAGACCCATCTCTGGCATAATCTGTTCCATTTATGATATTGGGGGTCTGTTCCCACATTTATGTACTCCTGCTTCATGTTCATAAAAGTTGTGTATGAATGTGGAGTTAAGATATATATCTACATAAGGTGTGCTGCTGGATAAACAAGTTTCCCTCTATGTTTCTTAAAAAAAGACTGTTGTTCAGAACTACTGTATTGGAAGAAGTCATCAAGATCATGTAGACCTTTCTGTTACTGATGAATGAAACTGGGTTTCTTAAACTTACTTACATGTTATAAAAGAAGGTACAAATTGTACAGAAATTCTCTCAAATATTCCTTCAATTTAATGTCATCTATAAATACTGAGAACAGAGCTGTCATTGAGCATATCAAAGGACAAAAAGTTTCTCTGGCAGCAAAAGCAGTCCTCACAAGTCCATTGATTTCTCTTAGGAGTTTAATGGAAGTCTCATGCTGAAGATGCGCCAGTATAAGAATAACTATCATTAGATAGATTGCATACTAAATACCTAATGGCATGTTTTACTCTATGTCTAACAGTTGTCAAATTCCACTGTTGTACTGTATAAAGTTTATTCAATAAAAAAACCCAACCAACAAACAAAAAATCAAACTCAAGTTGGCCAGCTTTCTTTCATTTTCTGCTTATAGATTTTCTACATGTGAAAAAACTTCATTTGAAGAAAAAAATTGAGGAGATGACAAAAAGAAAAAGAAGAGTTGTTGTCTTCTTGCTCTACAAGTGATGTCACAATGGCTTTTGTGACATATCTGCTGATGTCACCTTATTCCATAAACCTTTTCTTCCAGGCTTCCCATCAAGACAGGCTTCACTTCGAACAGGATGGTGTGACAAATGGCATTGCTTGGTGTCTGCACTGCTTTCTGGGGGGCATTCCCTACAGAGGTGCTTCCTGCATGGTACTGAATTCATGGCAGTAGGTGCATCTGGGCTTCAGAGTTTACCTCCCCTTCCTATCTACACCCTGTGTTTCATTCTCCTTAGCTACTTCTTCAGCCTTACATCTTTCAGACATGGTCAATCTGCAAGTTGGCATATAAAGTTCTGTAAGCAGTAATACAACGATTTAGTTTTCTGAGACTGTGAATGTCCCCCATGCTACTTCAGACAGCACATGCTCATTTTGCCAGTTTTGCAAGTGAACAAATAATGTTCATTATTAAACAGATTTCTAAACATGCATGTTTGGTCTCTGTTGGGTGTTTGTTTTTTGTTTGTTTGTTTGTTTTTGTGTGTGTGTTGTTTTTTTTCCCCAAAGTAAGTTATTTTTGTATTTAGTATGGATTTGGTTTCTCCTCAGCAAATACTGGCACAATATATGGTAATGATTTAAAAGGTATTAAAATTGACAGGAATATAGTACTGTTAAGAAATAACTGTAAACTTCCTGTACAATTCTTCCAGTCATGACATGCTTTCATTAGAAAGTCTGCCTTTTCATGTCTGATTTTTTTATCCTGTGAAGTCCTAAGCTTTGGAGGTGGAAAAGGTAAACTTGGGAACTACAGGATACTAGAATATCTTAACAAGAGAATATTAGTAGGTTTTAAGTATTGTGATACAAAACATTTGAGACTAAAAACAAGTCACATTTTCTTGACTCATTCTTTGACATGGCTTTACTTTTTCTACATATGTTGAGAAAAATCTGTGGTCTTTTTATGTGCCTGTCATTTCCCTGAAATATGAATTCCAGAATTCTGTTTTTTAATCAATTAAATTGTATTCATTAAGAGCAGCAACAACAAAACATCATAATCAAAAATCTATCTAAAACCCCAAGAATGGAGAGTATTTTCATGTGATGGTGTTCTGTAAAGGAGCAGATCTGAGCTTCCTGAGACAGCTACTTTATATAACAGAAGAAAATATCACTAAAGCTATGAAAGCTATCATGGATTAGGCTTTTTAACAGAACAAAATGGCAATGTCAAATGTCCTTTTTTTCTCTCTCAGATGTTGTCATTTTAAAGCAGAATAGGTCAGTTTTAGAAAATGCATATTAGTAATTTTTTACTGGATACTCTTACATACTGAAATTATATTCAAAATACTCAACACATTTTGTGCCAAGAAAATGACACCACAGTATGACCATCTGCAAAGCAGAAAATACTCCTGGACAGATCTGGAATTCAGCATGTGGTTCCTACTGCAGACAGTACGGTCACTAATTTTACAAGAGATCAGCCTAACTCTACACTGGTTTTTATCTGAGCCTAACTAATGAAACAGAATGTGGCTCAGAAAGGTGTAATGTGTGTCTATGTCAAATAACTTTCTAATTGGAAAGGAAGCAAATGTAGTCACATCCAACTTTTCCAAACTCTATGCAATATTTAACCATGCAGATATATGCAGAACTTCTGCTTTTGCCTTCCCTAGGCAAGCATTTCCATGTCAGGTGATGGCACTCTCAACACAGGAGCAATATATATTCCTGGGCTTGATTTGTTGCTCAGGTTTTTGTGCTGCTGAGGCATTTGCAAATCTGATTTGCTGAAAAAAAAAAAAAAGTTTACATTTTCCCTTTACTGCCAGGAAATGCAAGCTGAAAAGAAATCTTTAGGCCGTCTTTTCCACATCACAGGCTACCTGTTTTAAACACCTCTGCCCCATCCTAGAGTGACCTGGGAACTGTCATAGATTCACTGAATTGTTTGGGTTAGAAAAGCCCTTAAAGATCATCTACTTCCAACCCTGATTCCATGACTTTCACTGGACCAGATTGCTCAGAGCCCCATCCAACCTGGTCTTGAACACTTCCAGGGGTGAGGCATCCACAGCTTCTCAGAGCAACCTGTGCTGGTGTGTCACCACCCTCACAACATAGAATTTACTTCTAACATCTAGTCCAAACCTATTCCCTTCCAATTTGAAGCTGTTTCCACTTGTCCAATCACTACATGCAAGAAGTTTGTAAAAAGCTTCTCTTCATTTTGTAGGCTCCCTTCAGGTACTGGAAGGCTGCATTTAAGTCACTCCAAAGCCTTCTCTTTTCCAAGCTGAAAATCCCAATGAGGCTGGTGCTCTATCCCTCTAACCATCTTGGTGGCCCCTGGAAAAAGTGCCTATCAGTGCAGTGGCAGATATTCAGCTGTTCTTTTTTGCTTTGTTTTCTTCAGATACTTCTTTTAGACCCTTTAACTCCCACATGGGAAAAGTACTGTGCCTTCTGGTGAAGGTATGCAAAGGGTTGATGCAAGGACACTCTGACCTTACTTACTCAGAATTCCTCAATGAATGTATTTTCTGAAGTTCCCAGCATTTTCACTAAAAGCATTGTTGATTTAAACTCTGCCATTTCTTGAATACATTTAGTATTCCCAGAGTTTCAAAACCTGAAGAGTCACAGTATTCCCATAGCCTTTGGGAACAATGAGTTCAGTAAAACTGAGATATTTTACTAAAACGAAGACAGGTAGTTGGAAAATGTATAGAACTTTGTTACTGAGTGAGAGGACATATAGCCCATCTGTTCCACGGCTCGGTGCTTTCCCTGGTCTGCCAAGGCAGAGTGTACAAGAAGTAGCCAAGGCTGCCTTGCCAAATCTCTTCCCTGGACTTCAGCCTTTTCAGTATTTCCTCTCCTATGCCCAAGTGGCAGTTTTGGTCAACAAGGTCCTTGAGTCAGGTGAATCTATTCAGTAACACACTTCATGTCTGGTTGAGTAGCTGGCAGACAGAAGAGATAGTAGCAAAACAACTATAAATCCCAACCCTGTACTAGAAAATAACAAGATTATACACAGTTTTTGTCAGATGCTGTGTCCTGAAAATTCTTTTATTTCATGTTTCCACTAGGCAGAGAAGATGGTGGAGGCAAATAGGACAAGAAAGGAAATTACATTCAAATTTAGAAAGGTTCATATCTCTGAAATACCATATTCCTTCTGTGAGAGGCAAAACCTGTGAGATGTTTCAGTGCACCTGTTGGACCACTGGAAGAGACAATGACTTGCAGCCAAAATGCCCAGGAGCCTAAAGCATGAGTCCAAAAGACAGAAGCGTGCTGGAGACTGTCACCAGCCTGGACTGTCCACCCTATTGCCTCCAAAGGATTTGGTTTGGTGGAGCAAAGAGACAGGAAAACACAAGTTTTAGCTCAGTAGCCAAAGGGGATGACTCTGTAAAACATCATATCTGATTAGTTTTCCTTAGTCAAATAAAAGCATTTTTGGTGAATTCTTCTTTTAAGGAGAATATTTATTTTTCCTGATTACGTTTTCAGGAGTAACCTATGTCTCGGTATTGTGGTGATCACTGTGTGTCATGCCTGCTGAGCTTTATTTGTAAGATGCATCAGGGCTGCCCTTTTAAACCAACTCCTTTTAATTGTTCTGTAAAAAAAAGTTAATAACTACTTTAACTAAGACACATATTTGGAGGAGAAAAAACATTGTGGTAGATGTGGGAACTAACTACAAGTGCTGAACTGTGAAATGGAGTGCCGTTGTAGCTATAGGAGAGAGTGCATATGCAAGGTGGGGTTTGTAGTGAGAGGCAATTTTATTAGATAAGTAGATGTAATTGGGGAAAAAAAAACACCAGAAGACAAGTTATGAACAAACAAACTCTCTTCTAGACCTGAAGTAATGTCTGTGTGCCTGAAAGCTTTTTTGACTCTTTTTCTGTAACTCTTACAATTCTTCACAATGACAATGCTGTAAACCTAACAGCTGTGGTGGGGGAATCGGCTCCTCTACTGTCCCATGGCCCCCCGGGGTCTGGAAGGGATTGTGAAATCCCCACGTGGGCAGGAGTAAAGAGATGTAACAACCCCCGATTGAGTGGTCATAGAAACTCCTTTAATTATCTGTGTCCAGGGTATTTAAGCCCTTCGGGCGGGGTCTGGGAGGCAGGATGTGATTGGGTAAGGGTTCAGGGGGAGTGGTGTGGTTTGGGGGGCAGAGGGGCCAATAAGGGAGCAGGAAGACCAAAACCCAGTGGGAACCCAGGAATGGGGAGTGACAGGTACCCGGGAAAAAGGAGCACTCTTTTCACATATGTGCAGATGTTTCTAGGGGTTACAATCTAAACAGGGGAAAACCCGCACATGAAAGATGCAGGTGGTGTTGAATTATAAAGTCTCTGGTCCTTTAGAAGTTGTCACAGCGCTGGTCCTGTCTTCAGGGGCTTCCTCCTCCATGATGTGCAGTCTGGATAATGCTCTGTCTCTGCTCCATGTATGCTGTGGCAGAAGCTTTTCCCAACATAAATCTGCTTCAAGGCCTGCTCATCCCCACAACCACAGCCATATCCCAAAAATGATAAATTCATAGGATTTTTTCAGGTGATTCAAACTTTGGACTGGACCCAAGGTAAAAGCACCCAAGGCATAAGTATATAGCAATTACTGATTGCAACCAGATATATAATCTGTGACATTTTCTGAGCCATTATACATTGAATACTGATAAGTATATAAATTTATCTCCTGACTCATTTGTTGATCCTGTGCCATCACCTTATCCATAGTTGAAATACACTGTATATGACACAAAGTTAAAATATTTTATGTTTTTATTCAGATGATATTTCAAGGTTTTGATTATTCTGACTGTTCTTTAGCTTGTAGTTCATTGTCTCCCATTCTGTTTTTTCCTATTTGTTTGTTTGTTGTATAAAATATGTGTTATTTGCATGCTTTGGGCTCTAAATATAATGTCCTGTTAGTCTCAACATGTAATAAAAGTAGTTAAGCAAGGGTTGGAGTCACCTTTGCTAATTTCTGTGAAACTGTTCTGTTTTGCAGTATCTGTGGGACCCGCCTATTGTAACTTTGTATGTAGCAGTCAGAGAAAGGTCTCTAAAGGCACAGGCGCAAATTCTAAACACTGACCAGACTGACTATTCAAAAAATAAGTTGTTAAATACTGAAGCAAATTAGATTTGTTTGTAGCAGTTTCATTTGAAGAGTTTTTGTGTTATACAGTTACTATTCTATGAAAAGGTATAGATTCAAATAAATCTCGAAAATGCGTTTCTTTCAGTTAACCCAAGTGAAATGGGAAGAATAAAGCAATGTTATAAAACTGAAGCAAAATGTTGATGGCATTAATTTTGCTTACAATATTAAAATAAGGCCACTAACAAATTCTTCAGATTGTATTGAACAGATATCAATTAAAATTTTGTACATCACATGGATTGCATACAACATGCATGTTACTGGTAATGTTTTACGGTTCTGATACTATCCAAAGCCTGACGGTTTTGCTCTGACTGCAAAAGTGTATAGGATAGTAGTGAGAAAAATGATACATTCTAACCCTTACATTACAAGAAGTATTTAAAAAAAAAGAAAAAAAGGTTGTTAAGCAATGTACAAAAAAGAGACTTGAAAAAAGAGATTAAGACTAATATTCTAATTTACAATGAGAAATGCTCTTTTTAATAGCGCAGGAAAAAATTTGGTTTATGAGAAGAAAACTAACTGACCTGCTAACAATCCTCACTTGTGAACTGTAATGTGGTCTGGAGCTGTTCTCTCCAGTGCATTTCAAGCCTAATGAAGAAACGCACACATTCATTTGCTATAAAGCTTTTTTCTTTCTCTTCAGGGAAGCAATCAGTCGTGTTTGTGAA
Source organism: Xenops minutus (assembly GCA_035221455.1). Classification (NCBI taxonomy): domain Eukaryota; kingdom Metazoa; phylum Chordata; class Aves; order Passeriformes; family Furnariidae; genus Xenops; species Xenops minutus. The sequence goes on from JAWWEE010000085.1 coordinate 32,726,507, forward strand.
GCCGTGCCTGGTGCCAAAGGAACCTTCAAGAAACGAAAGGTATTTTTCTCTTCTTGTAGAACAGTTGACTATATTTACTTAGTTGAAGCAGACCAGGCACAGCAGGCAGCTGACTTTAAAAGAGCTTTAAGAATTGAAGATCATGACTCATTTTAAAGCATTGGCTGTTTTCACCAACTGTATATTGTCACTTGCCCTTTTGATCAAAACATCTGGAAGTATGAATACACGTAGAATGAAGATTGTGCCTTTATGTTCCTTCTGTAGAAATGCCTTCATTTTACTTTCTTTCTTCAGTAGATCACATGTGGAAGAGTTAAACAAAAGGGATGCCTTCTCATAAAATGCATGAGGAAATTACGGAAAAAGGTGCTGAAAGATAGTGCAGAAGCCAAAAACATATGTAGTTTTGAAAGTGATTAGGTCTGTTCTTGGAGCATGGCTCTACTGGTGACATTTAACGAGTCTGGTAATCACTGATTTCTGGAAATGGAGAGAACATATGACATGATCTTTTATTTCCTGTGCTCTTTCCATGTGGCTGATTCTCAGCAGCCAGCACTGGTGGTGAGTTCAGTGTGTCCCTGACATTGTTATTGTCATGCTTTTATTTTCTTTTGTGTAGTAGGAATTAGAATCTTCAGACAGGGAGTGGAGGAAACCTTGGCTGATGGCTCTCAACAGTCTTGCGCTGCCTGCTCTTCCAGAGCCCTACTAGCAAAGCTGGGATGTATTGCTAACTCTAAGGGAAGAAGCATAGAAAGCCATTAATTGTAGCCCATGTGTGTGTTCTTGGGCACAGGAAGAGAATGGGTAGGTGAACAAAGAGGTGTGCCCACTTCCTCACATGCTCCACCATCTAGGCAGAATCTCAGTAGAAAGGAATAGGATGAAATGCCACTTGTTTGCAATGGAGAATTTTCCTCTGGTAAAATCAGGCATATGTGGCAACATATGTCACAGCAGAACTGGAAATTGTCTGAGAAAGGAACATTGTGGTTTCCCCACCACCAAATTTATCATAGTGGCATTTCTTGTTTCTCTGTCTTTTTTGTTTTAAACTTGAAAGTAAAGAAAAAAGTATCTTTTTTCTTTGGAAAGCAAAATGACACAAAATAATTGGAAAAGTTAAACAGAGTTCCAAGTGCCCAGTGAGACAGCTTGCTATATTACAAGTTTTAGAAGCAATGTTGCTTACCAGTTATTGAAAAGAAATAGCAACAGAATTCAGCTAAACGTCAAAGACAGATCTCTTTTGGCTCCTGCACATTCATTATGTTTTTCCTACTAGTGGCTTATCAATTTGGTCAAAGGGACATATAGTTCCTGAGGCCATGTTTTCACCCTTTAACCACATCGTGGGCAGGTGATCCTTAGGCATGACCTGGGAATCATGAAAGACTAAGGAAAGAAGAGATATACAAGAATATTTATAAAAAATTGTTTTATTGAGAAGTTAATGAAGTACTAGCTCTGTAACATGACAGCATTAAAATAGTGCAGCACAAATGTTATATAGCAGCTGTATGTAGGTAGTGTCTTTTAAATCAATCAAACAGAAGGAAAAGAATCTAAAATGAAATGTATGTAAACTTTAAGGACTAGAGAAGCACAGGTGTGTCCCTCCTGCTATGAACAAAACTTTCCAGGCTTGCAGGCCGCTTAGGACAAAAGCAAATACAATAGCGGAAGAACAATGCCTCCAGCCACAGCTTTGCTTTTAAATCTTAATGACCAGCATAAATATTCACCAGTGCAAGTACAGAAAGAGGAAGGACTCGATCTGTTACTGCTTGGCAGCTTGAGTTTGTGCAGGCTGTGGTTACTTGCATGAGGCTGCTCTCATGAAGCTGTGTGGTTCACCATAGCAGTCAAAAGTGAGAAGTTTGTGAATTTTGCTCTGTCAGCTTAACTTGTATTGCTGTGAAACCTCTTAAGAGCTAGTGAAATGCCTACAAAAGTTAGCTATATTATTACGTCCCCTTTATTACATTCCAATGCTTTGTGCTTTCTCTAAGTTAGGAGTAATCTTTAGCTGCATGTGGTAACCCAGTGTACAGAGGTTTTAATTAGCATATGTCTGGGCTTTTAGCTACTGCTAAGAAGTCTACAAGCAAAGTCATAGAATGGTTTGGGTTGGAAGAGACCTTTAAAGGTCATCTAGTCCATAACACTCTGTATCTCATGTTGTGAGCATCCCATGCATATCACTGGACTCCCACTTTCCACACGGGAAGGAAGTAGAGAAGTCAGTAGATGCAGAGAATGGATTTCTTTTCAAGAGTGGAAGCTATTTTCATAGAATAAGAACATTGTCTTATTAGTTTGCTTACTTGCTGCCTTAAAGAAGATGAGACTTTGCTATGTCACAACCCCCCTGTTTTGTTAGGTCAAGAGTAGATGAATACCTGCCTAGCCAGTATCAATAGTTGCAGTAGTAGTATTATAAATGAGAAATCATTTCCAGGGAAAACAGCTGTCATAATTAAATGATCTTTGAAAGTCAAAAACGTTTTAGAAGCCTTTAAGATCACCACTAACCCTGCATACAATGAAGGTTATCCCAAATAAACAGAGAATAAAACCCTGCTTTTTTTACCTGCCTCCTCACAGCCACCAAGCAAAGTCCTTTCTAGTGTCTTGGGAAAGAGCAATCTTCAGTTTGCAGGAATGAGCATAATGTTGAATATCTCCACCACCAGCTTAAATCTAATGAATCCTGATACAAAACAGGTGAGTGTAACTTTGGTATTAATTTGTGAGGCTTTTGATGAACAGCCTGCTGTACGATTATTTGCTCTCTGTCAAATACTCACTCAAAGTTATTATTCCTCAATAATGGCTATAAAATGAATGAACCCAAAATATAAACCATAGTAGGAGTCATCTTATTCCAGTATTCAACACAGCTTTGATGAATTATTCTTGCCATGTTTCAGGTAGATCAGTTTTGCTGTTAAAAGATCTGTGACATAAAATGTCATTTTCTGGTCATGGAAGTTCTTATTGGGTACAACTATAAACTTTCAGAGTGGCAAAAGGGAAGTTCTTGGAGTAACCAACTAAAGGACTGAATGTGCATCCCCGATTTTGTTGTTTTTTTCCCATTTAGACTCTGAAAAGGCAAACTATTCCTGAGGCGCTGCTAAAAATACAGCCTCAGGGATTTTGCAGTGCAGTGAAAGGACAGTCTTTCAGAGAGACAAGTCAGCCTTTTTCAAGTAGTTTATTTCTTCATCACTGTGCTGAAGGTACAGACAGACTTTGGGGAATCACTGCAGTGTTTTGTGAGTGATGTATGAGATGGGAAAAATCCTTGCTCAGTATATATAAATAGAAAGCAGATGGACATGCGTAGTGAATGCTGTGCTATTTGCTGTGAGCCACATATTACATTAGAGCACCTGACTTTATGCCCAGATACATCTAGACAGGAAAAAAATAAAATTCCTACTGTCCTTCAGAGCCTTGGGAGTAAAGAATAAGAAAGAATACACACACTATGTATTAAAAAGCTTTCTGTTTATTATTATTGTGTTTTCATTCATTTATCTTCATTCTTATCCTTACTTAGAAAATGTCCAAATCTTCTGCTGTGAGCACTGAGACACTGGGAGCAGCACTATGGCTGGTTGAAGTAGTTTGTGGCCTTACCATGGAATATACACAGCGGTGCTTTTCACGGAGCAGTTACCCTCAGTGAGAAGTACAGGACTTGCTGTTAATTAGATCTACTAAGAAAGTGCCAAACCCTGAAAGTTGCCTTGTGTTCAGCTGATGACAGGGCAGAATTGTAGTTAAACTGTTTTATCCCAGAGAGGAGTCATCCTCCAGATGTTTTGCTGTTTCTATGAGCTGACAAAATTGTTCATCTTTCTCTCACATCATTCTTTTTGAGATAGATTTTTCTGTGTGCTGCAGGCCTGGGAAACCTCTGGGTTCTCAGAGATCCCTGGTCTGGCTGTGGTCTCCACTGTTTCTTGTTTGTGCCAAGTATTTGATTTGCAAATAAGCATGGCCCAGCAGCTTTGCCCTTTGAGGCCCCACACAGGAAGGTGGCTGTGAACTTCTGTAATAGCCTCTTTTTCCCAGGGGAACTGGAACGTAAGAAAAGACAAGACAGTGTTACTTGTCCTTAGGGGAGAAGGAAAGCAATAGTATGTGCTGCACAACAGTTCTGTGAATATGTTAAACAGGGATGAGTGGAAGATGTTTTGCTTGGTTGGTTGGTTGGTTGTTTTGGGGTTTCTTTTTTTTTGTTTGTTTGCTTGTTTGTTTGTTTGGTGTTTTTTTCCCCCTCTCTTTTCTAAACAGTGTGCCAGTGTTATTGAATCATTTCATTTTAAGCAATGCAAGGCATTAGTAGTTTGCTCTGTTTTGTTTCAGTATTTTGGTATTGGCAGGGGTGAGGTGGGGAAGACCCTTACCTCAAACTAAACAAAACCGTTTAGCTGTGAAATTAAAAGAGGAAAAAAACCAGTCTGACTTGAACTAATGGTTTCAAGCACTTTTCAGTTTTCTTAAAATTTGGAAAAATTAGTATAGAGAGAATCTGAAATAATTTTTGCTTTATATGATACTGAAGTAAAAGATTGGGTTATTTGCGTGTCAGGATAGTGACAAGATTAAATGTGTAACAGATCTTCACTAGTTCATTTCTATTGTTAGGGTTACTTCTTTACGGAAAAAAGAAGGAAATCCTCACTGATAAGTAATGGAACACTAATTTACCAGTGAACACTTAAAAACTAACCGGATCTTCAGAGGCTGCTGTGAGACAAGCAGAGCTATTGAATATGAAGTGCTCTTTACATGAAAGAAATACTGCAAATAGTTATCAACTCTCTCTGACTTAAGGAAGCAACAAGACCCAGAGAAGGTCATGTCTGGCTTTTTTCTTTACAAGGAAGATAGTTGCTAGTTCAGGCCTTTAAGATGCAGGATGGGGAAAACAGCCCAGAGAATATATTTTTAGCATATATTTTTTTGAACATTATTTTCTAAAGTATGTGGTTCCCTCTTCAAACTGAGGAACTAAGATCCTACTTCTATTATCGTATGGTCTGAGGCACTAAATAGAGGCCTGTCCTTTCCCAGATGGTTTCCTCGTTGTGGCTTCTGTGACTCAGATATCAAGCAAAAGTTTCTTTCAAATGACCTTTTCTTTCTTGGTTACTACATGATTTCATTATTAAAAGATTTCATAAGTTAAATTTCAGAATAGCAGAGCTGTTCTGCTTGTATGAGATGTTCAGGACAATTTGTCTCTTCCCAGAGAAATACCATATTAGTTCAAATTGTACATTAGCAATTTGAATTTCAAATGCCCTGGAGTCAGCCTGTGATTTTGTCCACAATGCTACATTGCATCTAGATTCAAACTTTTGTTTGCATATTGCAAACATGTTGATATTTGAAACATAAAATGACACAGTAGGTGTTGGAAGCAATGTTAGGAACCTGAGCTGGTGTACAGGTTGGCATGGTTTCATTGATTTTACCAGAGTGGCTTCAGCAGAAAAATGTTTTGATGAATAGGACCTTTTGCTTCATTCATCATTATCTGTAATGAAGAAATGGAGTTTTAGCAGGTTAAAATTTCTCCAAAGATACTGTCTGACAGATCTGTCTGATTTACTGGAGTTCTGAGCTCATTCAGCAATTTTGCAGTGTTCTCATATGTTTTAAAGAACACCAGAACAGATACATTCTTTCTTAAGTTTATTTATATTATTATGCTACTCTTTGTATTCCTTGTAGGTAATTTTGATCTTGATTTTGCATTTTCACCTGTATACAAACCAAAAAAAGAAATTAAAAGTGTAAACCATAAGAAAACCATCTAACTTACACTTATTCTTTCTGATCCATACAGATCATAGCAAATCACCATATGCAATCTATTTCCTTTGCGTCTGGAGGCGATCCGGTAAGCATTTCTTTAAAGCCTTCCCCCACACAGATATTGTTTTATGAGGACTGGAGCAGAATTTATTGCATATCCTACTGAAAGAAAGAAAATATAACCACAACAGCTCCTGTTTCTCGTTTCATAAATTCATCTTGTTTATTGCCATCAAACTCTTTTTGAGGGGAATGACTGACAAGCATTCACAGCCCCTCCTCTTTGACTGAAACAAAAAGTGTCAAGGGACTGAGAGTATTTATATAGTAACTGAAAAGCCGGGCTTTGTTTCTCAGAGTAATGTAGTATAGTCATATGGGATTGTATGAATTTTTATCCTGACTGATTTTATTTAGCAGTTTTTACAGGAATAGACTATGTTGCAGTTATCCTTACAGTAATGCATGCATTTTTTTTCTTCTCATCTTTAAGCGTTCTTTGGGAAGACTACTAAATACTACTTTAAGGTATATTTGCTACACTCATGCAGCTGGAAGACAGACTTTCAGGAAAAACTCAGATCTTTCTTGTTTTCCATTCAGCTTTCAATTTCACATATTGTTGTGCTTTTCCTTATTTTTATAAGCTGTCTATTGAAAGGTATATTCATAAATGTACTTTAAAAGTATTTGTCACTCAGGAAGCAATGAGAGAAATATGAAATAGTGACATTATTCACCTTTTACTTTAGAGTTTTGAAAACTTTTAAAGCTAGATTAATTGAATGAGTGTCTTTTTCTCCATCATATGATCATTCATCATTTATCAGTCATGTACTATAGGTAAGGCAATTTCTACCCTGCTTTGTGAGTTAATTCTCTCAGTTCAATTCTGTTAATGTAAAGATCCTTGGCACTTCCTCTTTTCATTTATCTGTCTTCAGGAAACATAAAGGTGATCTTCACTCTTAGTATAGCTTTGCTGAGTTCAGTACAGTTGCAGAAAGGGAAAGGACACCATATCATAATAAATTGGAGAAAAAAGTATGGATAAACAGCAGCTTTGAAATACAACAGATTGCAATGTATGCTGTAAATGAACAATTCCTGAAGTGGGCAGAGGAGTGATTAGCACAGTTCCCTGCCTCCGTAAAGATTCTTCACTGCCCATCTGGCATTCCAAATGCTAAGTCCTGGAAACACCATTTCACACTGCCCACTGCTAGAGTGAGGAGCAGCAGTAGATTGGATTTGGAGTAAACAAGCTCTTCCAAATGTTTTAGAGAGGGAAAAAGTATGCTATTGAGTCAATGAGCTAACAAAGAAATAAAATTCCATAGTGCAAGGGAGCCTACAAGATACAGTGAAATTGTAAATTTGTTTTCCCTACTGCATGAATTCGTTCTGGCATTGAGGGGAAGAGGGTAGGTATGAGTATCTAATGATGCTCTACAAGCCTATCTCAGTGGTCCAGTATCTGGTAGAACTTTAAATCAAAAGCTTGTTTATAGAGCAGGTGGTTTCCCTGGATGCACGTAGAAGAAAACAAGATGCAAGGATGTGGTTAAGTCACAGCTTCTTTTACTCATAGGAGGGCCATCTAGACATAACTTTCATCAGCCCTTAAGGATGTCCACTTGGTGGTGGACTGCCACCACCAAAGTATCTCCCAACCACAGCCGGCCTCCAGTCCACAAGCTCATCTTCTCATATGAAATTTAAACTGGTTAGAGAAAGGCCATAGGGAACCAGGAACATACATCTGCACCCATGTTTCTTCATGAAGAATTTCCCTTATTTTGAATTTTGAAGTTCACTCACTTCTCTACCCCATCCACCTTTCTGGTCTCGATATCTGCCTCACATTTGTGACAGCAATTAGCTTTACCACTTTCCACCCATTCCCTTACTGTTAATTATCTTACATTACTCAAAATATAACCACGGAGAACTCTTCCAGAGTCTTGGAGAACAGCTTGAATACCATATATATATTTTTTGCAGTATTCCTGGTTGTAATGAATCAGTTTCTGGCTGTGTCAGTATATGGGAGCTTAAAAATTTCCCACAAAATCCTTTTACACACCATTTCAGAACCAGTTTTAGTTCACTTCCGAGATTGTATTCTGAATCTGCTTTAGCTCTCTTCAGCTCCTCCTTATGGTACATTAAATAATTTTCATCCATAGTAGTTTCAGGTGGTTGTTTCCAGGCTACTAGACAAGACATCTGTTTTTGGAGATATCTGCTGAAATACCAGAGTGGAGGATCTCATAAGGTCTAATAAGGAAGGTGTCTGAGAGGTCCCCGAAGGCAGTAGTTTTTGTGTTTCAGCCAGACCTCCAAATTTTAACACCACAGTGCAATTTCTTTGAAGTGAAAATTATAGCTCATTCATACTTCTTTTCAGTCCTTAAATGTCAAGGACCACTTTACTACATTAGCCCATCCCTGTACAGTCTTTGGATGAAAATCTTCTAAATTAGCCACAGTGGAATGTGCCCACCCGACGTCCTTAATGGTTTGTCATAGTCAACATGAATCTGAGCTTTAGAGGAAATAAAGAGTAGGTACTTCCAGACTGTCACACCCACACTATGAGACAGATCTATGATTTACTCTGGCATAAATGTATCCATTAGCTATGCCTGAACTGGTAAATAAATTGATCTGTGGCCCATTTTCAGGCCCTTCTGGCCCTGAAACTAAATAACACAGTGTAATTTGCATGCACACATTCACTCTCTTTCCTCATAGTGATCTTTTGGGATCAATGCCCAGCGTGTGTCGATCCCTCAGAGAGTTTCAGAGCATGGCATGAGAAACCAGCACAGTGAGACAAGGGAGAGTAGCAAGAATAAAACAGTATGGACAACTGTGAAACAATTCTCAGGCCTTTATCTTGGCTGTGTTTTATTTGTTACTATAGACACAGTCACTTTTCTTGCCCCCTCACTTATTGATATGCATTCTTATTTTCCACTTTAGTCATTGCTCGGACACTTTGTCACTGGATGCCTAAGAAATTACTGGACAAAACACTAGGGGCATTCTCTGCTTTTTTTACAGGCCAACCTTATTGCTGCTGTGTCTGAGTGCCTTCCAATAGTGCATTAAGTGATATGGCTACATATCTGTCACCAGAACCATGAAGGTGCTTCATCCTTTCCTTTACATCCTCCTTCGGATGGAAATTGTATAGTCATGCAGCACAGTGACTCGTTTTGGGTGGGATGTTGTGCTGTATGCTTGCACTAGAGAAAGCTAAGCTGAAGAAGTCTCTTTTAACTGAAGACTGATTTTTTTTATTGCATTAGATCTTGTCATAACTGTCAATGATCTGGGATCAATCACCTGAAAATGCTTTGGGTAGATTTATGCCGCCCGCTGTAGTATATCCTGTATGTTCCTCAGGTTTAGCTATACCTGACTAGCCAGACATGTCAGGAAATAACCAGATCTAATCAGGACTTCTTGATTGCATCAAGGCTATATGGCATTCTACAGATATGCCAGCAGGCCTGAATGTTTCTCAGAAACACTGGCCTTTCTGTTCCATTGGCACAATGATACAAGTCTACACCACTTGTGCGCAGGAGCACAGGGGTTGGTGGAGAGTAAGCAAAAGAAAAATCCTTGAAGAAGACATCTGTCTACTCTTGCCAGAAAATGCACCTGGCATGTGGCAATGGGTGTGGCAGGGGGCAGCCCACAGTCTAGAGGAGAGGGTCCTGGGATTCTGTTTGTCACAGCCTAGCAGGGGCTGACCACCTCTGTGCCCTATGACACTGTAGTCAGTAAACATACACCTGTTTTCACACAAGAATAAATGCCATTGCTCAGTATTTTTGGAGAGCAGGGCTGTTACTCCCACTCTTTCTGCTACAGGACCTAATGATTATTTATGTCCTGAACCAAAATCTCTTGGTAGTTTGAAGATAAGGAATTGTAATTCTACTCCCTGCTAAATGAGGCCTGATCCAAATCCTACTGAGTTTGTTTAATTGATTCTCAAAGGCCTTGGAAGAGATTTTTCAATTCTGCTGGAATAGATCACATTCTGGAGAAAGTGGTGCAATCAGTACCAAACCCCATAAACCTTTATATAGGCTTTAAGGCTGTAGAGAAAAGCATGTCATTTGGGGCTCTACCCACAGGAATATACATATGCTGGACTGTCATCTTTTGCTATGATCAGTGCAAATATATTTTTTTCATTCATTGTAGATATGTTAATTTTTTGACAGGATACAACTGACTATATTGCATATGTAGCTAAGGATCCCGTTAATCGGAGAGGTAAGTTAGAAATATCTATTTGACATCTGTTTTTCCTTTGAGAAACATAAATTATTCATGGTTTAAGTCAGATTCTTTTTCCCCTGGAAAATATGAATGCAGCCCAATGAAAAGATTGCCTTTGACAGAGTCATGGAAAGATGTGTAGCAATAAGAAGCAGTAGTTTTGTTCTCGGTCTTGGAACAGGTCTTGCCGCTAGTTCATATCCAAATATCACTTTGATTCTCTTCATCGCTTAAATCAAACACTTCCCTTACTTGGCTGTGTGAGCTTCTAGGCAACAGCTAAGTCTTACCTACACCTAATCACCATGCAAGAGCTAAGCAGTCCTCTGACTAAGTCATCTGATGAGGCAGCTGAATCTGTTAGGTCTTCTTAGTGCATGCCTTTTTCTTCCTGGCAGAATCAGATTCCTTATCAAATAGTGAGCTTTCAGCCAGCGTGCTGTAATTCTCTTTCTCAGTGAAGTTTTATTCAAGGTTGTATTGCTTTAGCAGCAACCAGTCAGGGACAGGGACCTTCTTGTTGATTGTCTTCAAAGGCTAAGATCCAGTTCACATTCTCAAAAAATAAGAAGAAACTATAAGAATTGTCAATTACAGTGTGAATACAGAAAGCATCCCTATGTCTTAATGCAAGATACAAAGTATTGTGTAATGTACCTGAGAATCTATTTATTATTTAAAGATTCATAGAGAAGAACAAAGTAGCTTAAAAACAAAACAAAACAACCAAACAAACAAACAAAAAAACCCCTTCCAACTGGATTTCTGGAGAATTCAGACACTTTAACTCCAAAATGATGACTCTTCAAACCCTGAGCTACCCACCTTACTATTGGCACAACTAATTTAGTAGCTTCCATATTTTGTTATCTCTAATGATTTTAAATACTTGAAGAATTTGCTGTGTCCTTGTGCACATGTCCAGACTTGAGAGGAATTAGCTCACAAATAATGCCTGCACTGAACATACTAATATCCTGAATATTAGTGAAACACCTAGAAAACTTATGAGCAATGGGAAGTATAGAGGTAGTCCAGTTCTCTGCAATGCTTGTTATTTTACAACATCATGTGTCCCCCACCAGAGAGGCACCAGCATCAGACTGTGAGATGTACGGTGCAGGGTTCACCTGCTTTAGCAGCACCCTTCTGCTAAATCAGAGACTGATTTAATTGTTTTGGGTGATCTTAGTGACAATGTAGTGAACTAGCATTGTAGCCCAGATATTTGCACTGTAGGTTTTGAAGGAGCCCTGTGCTCTGTTTACTGTTTCTATGTGAGTGGGTTTTAGATAAAAACTGTTTCATATGCTGTGTCTCTTCTGTCTTACTTTGAATGTGTTTAGCCTTAGCTTCCTGTGGCTGTTCCTTGTTCAGCTAATCTATCCTAGGTGGAGGAATCATTTGAACACCTGATATGTTGTCTTCCTTTTGTGTATGTAGGTCAAGTAACTTCTCAGTTTTCTTTATGAATAGATTGACAGTGAATTGCCTAGGTCTCCAGCTGCAGTGCACATCCTCCATCCTTCAGATAATTTCTGTACCTCCTTCTTTCCTTTTTCTGCATTGTTTTAAAAAGGTATATGATACCTATATAACATGGGCTGCCTCTGTAGCGAGGGTGCACCTTCCTAGTCTTAAGTGCTTTTGTCTTCATCATCAGCCAGTTTCTCCTAAGCCCTTTTGGCTGCAGTGAAGCACTGTTACCTCATGTGGAATTCTTTCCTGCTATGATCTTTAACCCTTCTGCATTATGGTTTTTAAATAGTGCTTTCCCCCCTTGTGTGTATACAGTAGTTTGCAGTTGGGTGACCTTTTATGTGATCTGTATTAAAACACAAATTAAAAAAGGGTCTAATTTGCCAAGAAATCTGAACTGCCCTATTTCACCATTGCTCACCACTCTGTTATTCTTTGTGTTATCTGCAAATTACTTTAGAACAGAATTTATCTTCTGTATCTAGTGAAAATGTTAGTGCTGCTGTTACTGACACTATCACCAATGCTGTAGTATAACTTGCATATTAGACTGGAAAAGCTTGTCTTCGTGTTTTGTATTCTGGATCTGGCAAGCTAAAGGCTGTCTATTTTCTACTGTAACATTCACAAGAAATCATCTCTGTGTGAGCCAAACCTTCTCATCCTTTTACAAGAAGCGTATCTCCTACCTGCTGAAAGTCCATTCACGTATCCAAGGAAACAGGTTACTCATTATGTCACCTACTGAAACTACTTAATGACTCATGTTTCAATTCAGCTCCAGACAGGTTTAGCAGTGAGCAATGTAGCCTCTTTAAATCTGCACTCCAGTTATAGAGTGCAAACATTTTAGCTTTGTTTGGTCTTACTATTTTTGGTCCAAGCTCATGGAGATAAATCTTTTGTGTGGGTTGACTGTTCACTGCCACCAGCAGTGGTGCTGAGGGTGCAAGCAGCAAATAACCCACTCTTAGGAATGTCTGCCTCCATTTTTGGACACATGGAGGTCCTGTTTTTGGCCACTGAATCCACTTTCAACATGCAGCTAGCAGCCTTTCCCCTGAATCATGAATTGACTCGGCTTGCTCATTGGCACAGCAGATGCTATAAGGTGAGAACACCACTCTATCTGTTTAGCACTGTGACTGGTGCTATCTCATGCTGTGTGCAGTGCTGCTGCTGCTGAGGAAGAGACAGTGGGCATTCCATATGTGCAAAACTGCAGGTTTCTTTGGCCCTTTATTCTGGCTTCTTAAGATGTCTATTCACTGGATCAACCTCTGAGAAGTCATTTCTAAACCTACTTAATTTCCCTATATAACATGAATTAAAATTATGTCACACAAATCTTGGGACAAACCCTTATTCGCAGGACATTTGCATCCAAAACATTTGGTTCCTCTGAGCTGGACACTGGGCATATATTAAAATGAAGTTTTTCAGCTGAAAAGTTTATATTGAGATTATTAAAGCAATCAGGAGTGATACAAATTAGTAACTTCAAGCAAGGACCCACTCTACTGTGGGAGGACTTGGAAAATAACCAGAGTTTCAAATCCAATCCAGGCTCTAGCAAGTAGACCATGTGCTTGTCCACCTCTGGATATGGAAAATTAACTTGCCTGGGCTTTTCCAGATATCATGGTGAGTGTTGTTCATTCAGATCTTTAGCTTCCTGTTCTAACACCCATCTATGTTCCTGCAATGTTGAGTGAGTTCTTCCTGAGTTCACCTCTTAGCGTTATCATATGAGACCTCTGAGCCATTCACTGATGTAAAACTATGACAGACTTGGCTGCTCAGACCTGATAAAGGTTTCTCAGTCTTCCATAGGAAGACAGCTTTTGCTGTCAGCCTCTCTCCTTACTGCCTCTGTCACAGTGGATTCAGAGAGGTAGCACATGATTAAGTGCTGGAGTTAATCAGGTTCCTGCCTCTGTGCTCCTCAGTGATCCAACAGTTTACTGGGAGTATCTCCATGCAGGGAAGCAGGAAAAGGTACAAACATTTGTATTCCTGAAATAAAGTCAGGGCCTATTATCTCGAAAGTATCTGAATATACTGCTCCTCCTTCAGACTGTAATTTGGAAAAAGTGAGCAGCTTGTGAACTTGGGAATGATTAGACGTAAAACTGAAGTGGTAACAAAATTGGGGAAACCAAGGAAAGTTTTTGTTATTATTACCATATAGAAGTCTTACATAATCTATTGCTTTCAGGTTATAACAAGTGAAATGTTATGAGACTTTCTGTGTTTGTGGACTTGTTAAAATAGTAGAAGACATTCGTGATCTTGCCTATGGCAGTTACTATTGCAGTGCCACTGCAATTTTATGTACCCTTTAGAAAGACACTATTGCTTGAAATTAATTGTGTCAGAATTGAGTTTTATTGAAATGTGCACACCACTAATAAAGCAACTATACTCAACATACAGGTGTTTTGTCACAGGTCAGTGCATCCCACCATAACATAAAAAATGATTTGCATGTGCATGTGTCAAATCTTTTTCACTTAGCTTGTCATATACTGGAATGCTGTGATGGCCTGGCCCAGGATGTCATCAGCACCATAGGGCAAGCATTTGAGCTTCGATTTAAGCAGTACTTGCGATGTCCCTCTCAGATACCTACTTTCCATGATAGGTGAGTGTGATTGCAGAAGACTGCTAAAAGATATTCTTCAGCTTTCTCTTTACATACTTAAATATGTGGTGGACAATGTTGCTGGAGATAGGATCTAAATATTTTTAAAAAGAGATTTCTGCTAAATTAGCTTAGCAGTGTTTACTTAATGGATATGAAAAGAACACAGTAATTTTAAAAGAATAGGCTAAATATGGTTTTCACAGTGATATTGAAATGATTGTGTGTTTTCTGTTGTAGTTAGTAGCCAGAGTTGGATGGCCAGGAATGGATGTCATTTGTGGCATTTGCTCATTGTTGCTGTCACAGCAGCTGTGTCAGTTTAGATGGACTAAGTTAGAGTGCTGGGCTCCCGAAAGGTCTAGTGATGTTTTACTATTTCTCATATTAGGGTGATGTTTTTAGGAATATGATGTATTGTACAGAGGCTTTGACTGCATTGTTCTCTGGAGAATACAAAATCTGTCTATTTGTCTATGTTTAATAAGCCTGGGATATGGCATTCTGTTTTCAATGAAGACATGGATTGCTGCTTGCGTGCTAATGTTGGTATAAATCCCAGTGAGCTGGTACCCTCCACAATCTTGTATATCAACATAAAACAGGTATATGGTGAATATAAAATGCTACTATCCTAATCTGGAAGCATGCTGTATTCATATCTCTTGACTTTGTGAAGTTCTTCCAGATTTATATTGGTGATAGAGCATATCTTTAGAGATAAAGTTTTAGAGCCTACTCAGTCAATCAACTCATAATATTACAAATTCTATTGTAAGATCAGATAAAATTGCTTATTAATTTAGTTTGTAACGGTCTTTAAAGCTAAGTAAAAGCATCCTACTCAGAAAAAAGAATGTAATCCATTGCAAAGGAGGTTTGGATTAGTTTGTCTAAACAGAGAAGGTCTGCTGCATGACCCATTATTGCTTCCTGACTTGTAACGGTAGTTGAGCTGTCCAAATGATTTGCAGTAGTGATCCCCTGACAAGCAGTTTTAACCTGATGAAAGTATCTGTAAGTGCTTCGTTAGCAAGGGGCAACACAAAGCATTCAATTCCTTACAGGATGCAGAGTTTTGAGGACCCATGGACGGAGGAAGATAACGACGTGACAGAGAATCCCTATTACAACAACATCCCAAATAAAATGCCTCCCCCTGGCGGCTTCCTTGATGCCAGGCTCAAAACAAGACTTCCCACTGCGGTAGATACAGCTCAGGTCAGTACAATTACATCTCTGCCATACTGCTGATGGATGCAAAATTTTTAAAATACATGTATTTTAAAATGGATACATTGGGAACACTTATAGCTCACAGCCCTTTGTGAGTGGCCAGTTTCCTTTTGAATGGGCATTGCAGACCTAGGGGGCAACACATTAGGCAGGTTCAGAACAAACGAAAGGAGGTGAGTTCCTTGTGGATTAAACAGGTTCAAGGAAGAGAAATCTATTGAGGGTTAATACATTTGTAGAAACCATGTCTGCTTCAGAGAGTGTCAAGTAGTGCACAATAACTGGCAATGATTTAATGCAGAATCATTTAAACAATCTAGTGCAGTCATTACTAGCAGTTCATTATGTTAATAATTTGACAATGATCAGTATTCATCCAGATTCCTAGTCAGGTTTTCTACCTCGTGTTGAACTAAGGTCAAATTGGATATTTCTGCCAGCATTCCTCTTAAATGTTTGATTGCAGTATCTATATAGCCACCTAAGAAGAGTTTCCAGACCCACCACAACTCTGCTTAAATCCAGAGGGCCCTGTCTGTAGACAACATCCTCCCTTCAGTGCCCAAGTGCCTTCCCTGGTATCAATGTGAATCTTTCAGCTCATGCTTTGAAGTGTGCTGGGGCTGTCTTCTGGTGCCAGGCATGTTTCTATGGAATGTTTTTCCCAGGAACCACTTGTCAAGGCTTGTTATATGAAGACAAATGTACTAAAAGAGATGGTGCATCATTTGGTATTGTGGGTGTTTTAAGTGGGAAGCAGGGAAGTATACATAAAGGTCATTGGTAGTATCTTTCTCTTATACAAATGTGTTTGGGATATTCTGACACCATGATGAATCAGGGAGTTTGAGTACACAGAATACAGCCAAAGAAATTGTCCGAGCCACTCATAATGTATCCGAGCATTTTAAAGGCTATTGAAAATTTTGTTACATATGTCCATTCTAGTCTGCAGCAGGAGTGGGAGGAGAGCAAATGTATTATCAGAGCCATCACTTAGGAGACAAACTCAGTGAAGAATGGCATTGTGGGCCTGTTATACAAGGTGAGTTTTGCTACTTTTAGCTGTAATATGGCAGGTAGTCTTGGATGGGCAAAGCATGTGAAAGTCTGATGCCTCAAAGTCTTTAAGGCAATGAACTGCGCTTGGTCAATAGGTACCCTTTGTCGAGTTTTAGATTTGATACCAGTGAAATGCATTTGTTAATTACCTCTGGATAAATTATTAAACACACACCTTCATAAAATATTTTCTTCTGCAGAGCAGTTCATAAATAGAGTTGCTCCAATCTTCAACTTTCTAACTTTCTATGTCTTAAAACCCTCTGATACTTAAAGGCAGGCTGCATGGTTTGTTCTGAAAATCTGACCCACTAAGGTATGCAAAATGGAGTTTCTAAAGGAAAATCTTAAAGTGAGAAGTTTCATTTGAAATGTGAAACAATGCTCTCTGCTCCACAAATAGCAAATAATGTATAATGTTTTGTTGTTGTTGTTGTTGTCTACGAATTTCAATTAAATCACTTCAGAATGTGTTAAATTTCAATCCATCCACCTTCATGTGACAAGTTACTGTATTTCTAGGGAAAGCTTCTTTTCAAATGCTAGAATATGTTCTTTTTTGTTAATCTGCAGAGATTTGAGGATTTTATGCCTTCTCCTTCTCTCATGACTCCCCAAGGGAATATAATTTTTGATTCTGAGTCTTTATTTGCAAAGGTTTCTTTTCCTCTTGAGTAGTAATGCCCCCAATTCTGCATTGAAACATAGTTCTGAATCCATTAATCAACATTTTTTGCTACTAGATCCTGAAATTACTGACTTTACATCTCCCATTCCAGGAAATTTTAAACCTGTGGTAATGTGGTGCAATGTTAATTGGTCATTATACCAACACTGTTCCATCAAATAGAAAAAGCAGGAAAATAAAATCTTGAATTTTATAGGATCTCTGGATACCTGTAGTATGCCAGAAAAGAAATCAGAAGTAACACCAACAACGGAGATGCCAACATATGTAAATACCCAGCATATAAATACAGAAGCTCTATTGGCACTTCAGGTAGATGCTGAAAGTACCTTCAGTGGAACAACAGAGGAGATCAAAGCAAGCAGCCCAGGAAAGGATCTGTTTGACATGAGTGAGTTTCCTTCCTATTCACTCCCTTTCTAGCAAGTGATCCAATATGTTTATGCATTACTTCTGTATTAAACAAATAATTAAAAAATAAAGGTTAATTTTAGAATCCATGGGGGTTTCATATTGAACTGAGCTAAAATAAGGGTGCCTGAAAATTTGAAGCTAATTTGTATTATATCTGAATTAAGAGGAGTTGCAGTCTATGTTATCCTTAACATTACAGGCAACTATTTTAGAAGAAAAATAAATCAGAAGCCCTGTCATGTAGGGAAGTGGAGGACAGTGAAGGAGTGAATGGGTGGAGAATTAGCTCCAGCCTGTCTTGTGAGTATTTTACTAGGAAGTCAAGGCATATAACAAAAGCTTTGTGCAGCAAGGAATCTAAGGAATGGAAATTAAAAGGCTAAGTTATCACTTGCACTGGGTAGGCCTACTATCCTACCCGTTCCAACTCTGAAGTCAGCTTTTCCTAAATTAGAATTATCGCCCTAGCTGCAAACCAATGCTGTAAGCATCAGCCATTAATTTGATATCAGTGCTAGCAATGCACATTGTTTTAAGTCTTGATGAGTTACTTAACAGTAAATAACAGGGGAAATATTTGATGCACAGAAAATTTTCATGTTTTTGCTACTCTTCCTACCTCAAATAAATTGTGACACATGTTTTATTTAATTCAGTTCACATAATTAAAAGGCAGTGAGACAAAGCTGTTGGTGCTGATACATTATTTGTGAAATAATGTATCTATATTTCTGTTGTCTTAGCATACATAAAACTGTCTTCCTGGCACTAAACCACAGTTTAGTGAGATTTTGGATTGAAAGAAAGGGTGAGGGAAGAAAGTTGAGAGAGTATCTATCTATGAAAATAGACCTGAAATGAGAAAAGTATGCTGTCTGAAATCAGGGATGTTAATTTCTATTTCTGACATACCAAACCCTTAAAACATATACATACTTCTATTTTATACACACTTTTCTCAGAAAATAGGGAAAATCGATTTCTCATCTTCCAGCCTTCATTAATCTTTCTCAGTAATTGGATCAACAGAGAAAAGTAGTATTAGAAAATGTGTCAGTTAGCTCTAAGGTAGTGTTTATCAAGCTAAACCTGTGTTGGGCTTAGTGCAGACTGAAATGTAGTGAAGACATATATAAGCTACTTTTAAGAATGAGTTGAGACATCAATAAGTTGCGACAGCACAGTATGTGCTCTGTTTCTCTGAGCTAAATTAACTTCTGTGTGGTCCCATGCAAGCATGGCTGTATACTCCTCTCATCTGAGCAGTCTGTTTAGAACTGATGTATTGCTTCATGGCACTGCTCTGCAGATGTCCTTTTACAAGTTTAGTGGGCACAGAACAACACTCCTTTTTAATATGTACTAGTGGAACAGATGAAGGCCTTGCAAGGGGAAATAGCTTCCAATAGGTCAGTACAGCATCTAAGGAAGCACCCACTGACATATTTACTATTTCTGTAAGACTGTTTGGATCTGTAATGACATATCTCTCCATTTGAGTCTACAGGAAGTAGCACTGAGTTTAGGATTTAGCTGACATTTAAAAGATGCTTCCCAGAGGCTGATTTTCACTACGTAAATGACATTAAATGTGTTAACCTGTGTCTATTTTGCAATGTTCTGTTCCTAGATGGAGGCTAGGAGTGGTATGGCTGGCTGTTCCCTTCTAGACGTAGCCTTGGGCTGGAGACTCAGTAATGGATAATTTTTAAATGAATAAGTTGTTTGAAGAGAGACCAGATATGAGTATAATGACATTAGCTACCCATATTATGCAATTTATTTGAAATTAAACTGTCTGATATACCTAGCAAGACTAAAGGAGAGCTTTGCCTGGTACCAGATCATATAAATACAGCTGTTGACAATAGCCACTACTGAAATAAAATCAGTACCTTTCAAAAGCTCCTGCCAGAGGTTCACTATGATTTTTATAAGTATCTTTCTGTGCATAACATAAATTTTAACCACATTACACTTCTCAGTCTTAATATAATCCATAAATCAGTAAGTCTGTTAGTATATCTTGGTTCATTTTTTTTTAATAAAAATAAAAGGAAGTGGCTATAATGCAAAATAAATCCAGTTTAAAATGGCTGGAATATCGCTCTTTTGTGACAAGATTTACCTCTGAATGATCTTGCTCTTGTTTGTATTTCCATAACCAGAACCATTTGAAGATGCCATCAGGAATCAAACATCTGAGGCTGTGTTGAAGAAATCCACCTTCACAGGGTGCAGCAGTCCTCCTTCATCCAGAGCAGCTGTCCGGACGGAAGCTGAAGAGCTGAGTACAGAGCCATGGTATCAAGGAGAGATGAGCAGGAAAGAAGCAGAACAGTTGCTAAAGAAATGTGGAGATTTCCTTGTGAGGAAGAGTACCACAAATCCTGGCTCCTATGTGCTGACAGGCATGCACAACGGACAAGCCAAGCATCTTCTCTTGGTGGACCCAGAAGGAACTGTAAGAACTAACTCCTCACTAATACATGAGGCTTTGGACTTTACCCATTTTCTCTAAATGTGTTTAATCTTCTTTACAGCTTATTTCCAATTGGTCATAAGTATCGCCTCATATCCCTAGTATGCCATCACTTCTCTGATTCTCTCCCTGATGCCTAGCAGAAGACACACTGCATGATTTTTGCAAACTGCAAGGAGCCTTAGGGACCTGTTTTCCTAGCAAGATCACACTTTGGCTGCTTAGTCAAAAGTGCAGCTAAGTAACTTTTTTAGCATTCTTGCTGAGAAGCTGCTGGTGGCTGTGTAAGTTTGGCTAGTCTGCACACTGGCAATTTCCACATGACATCTGTGTCAGCTGGGATATGGAGCAGTACCTTGATGTTTTCCTGCATGTATACCCAAGAGAGAATTGAGGTAAACCTGCTCCATCTCTGATGCAAAAGGACTCCCTTAGCTAATGAAGAGACCCTCCCCAGACCAAAATGGAGAGGGGCAAGGGAGCTCCAGTTTTCTGTAGCTATCCTGTCCTGCTTGTGGGGAGGCTTAGTCTCTACCAAGGGATTGAAATCACTGTCATGAGTTTTATTCTTGGCTCCTGGTAACTGCAAGTGGGAAACTCCTTTTCCTCTGTAAAGGATAACTGTCAAAAAACAGCCCCAAAGTAAGTGAGAATCTCCCATAAAGGAGTTGGCCTGCTGGCATCTGTTTCAACTGAGAAACCTCTGGCAGAATTATGCCAGTCCTGCAGAGTCTGTATCGCTACAGTGAGAAATGCCTGTGGTACTTCTTATTTTTAATTACATTTGCCACATGAGGCCAAAGAATGGCTTTGCACTTTTGAGGTGCCAGCTGTCTAGTCCTGGGCTTGATGGGAACACCAGCCCAGGAAGTGGCTCTGCGCCTCTTGGGGAACAGTCACCCTGCTGAACTTTTGCCAGCACTTTTGTGACTCCTGGAACAAGGTCCCCTAATTCTCCCTTTAACATAAACCCACAGCTGTTACAGATAACTGCAAAGAAAACAATTCTGTGTGACATGGCAAGTGCAGGGATGCTGTGTCCCACCAGCTCTGCTGCACTGCTGACTGGCATGGAATACTCAGGTCCTGTGATAACATCCAGGACATTTTCCTTCTGCAAAGGTCAGTGGCCGTCCCATCCTTTTTGCACTGCTTCTAGTGCAGCTCTAATTTGCTGACCTCCTTGGTTAGGATCTGCTTGTTATCTGCATCTATCCCCTCTCTTGGCCTGCTTGTGTTGTGCCATCATGGCCCAAATGGCTCTGAAACGCCTTGCTTAGGAGGCACTGTTCCAGAACAACTTTTCTGTTACTTATGGGATCCTGACAAGGCTTCTGAACAGGCCTTTTTGCAACTTGTCAGACTGGAGAGTCATCAATAAAATGCCAGTGTGTGACCAGCTGCAGCAGTGTGCCAGAAGCTTGCATTTCTTCTGTGTGGCATCAGTGTGATTATTCTTAAAAACTGATTCACAGAAATGCTGCCTGAAAATTCGATTTACACACATTACCCAATGACACAGTCACAGCTCTTAAGAGTGTGTTTTCAGAGCAGAGTTAACCATCCAGTTCTTTCTGCTCTCATCCAGCTAACAGAAAAATAAAAAAGGAAAAAGAGATTCCTTGTTCAGGTAAGGAAGACTTAAAATGGAGGGCTGCAGGATTTTTTTTCTGGATTTAGAATTAGGATTTGAACTCTGGTGATGGCGGATTACTTGCATTAAGAAAATCTCAGAATATAGATAAGGAAAGTTACTGCTTTTTTAAAGACCCCTTTTTGTTTTGAAAATAGAGCTTTGAATTTAGAGAAAGTGACATTTCAAAGCAGTATGCCTTGGAACTGGAGAGAGCCCCTTGGTTTTCTTTCAGTGACTGTAACTACATGTGGACCAAGCAGATAGATTATCTGCCACCAGAGTTCTTTGGTTTTTGGTTTTGGGTGTTGCTGGGTTTTTTGTGTGTGTTTTGGGTTTTTTGTTTGTGTTTTTGTTTCTTTGTTGTTTTTGTTTTTTTTGTTTTTTTGTTTTTTGTTTGTTTATTTGTTTGTTAAATCCTGTGGCATCTTGTGTTGAAGTTTATAGCAATTTTGACATAACAATGTTGAAGACTGAAGTCTTTCAGGAGAGGTGCCCACCACAAGATAATCTGTCTTTGGACAGTTTAAAAAAAGTTTTTCTCTCTTCCTGAGGAAAGTTCAAGGAGAATAGATGACATTCCTTACTCAGAGCAATGCTGACAGATGTGTTTTCTTGAGATAGTGCAGAGCCAGCCCAATGCAAAGTTTTACTGCAACATGATGCTTGCTTGAGTGGACCTGTGCTCTGTCTCTGGAAGCTGTATGCCTAACTTGTTTTAAACACAGGAAGGAAATGTTTTCTGAACATTTGGTTAAATAATTAGAGATTGTTTTGTAATATATATTAGTTTTTTGCCTCTTCTGATAATTTTGACTATTTTATCTTTAAATATCAGTTTCCTCTTATCAAAGGTGTAATAATGTGTATTAGCTGGATGCTAGTACAGAGGGTAGTAAGTGGGCCAGAAAAATTACATTCCCTTCTCTGAAATGTTAAAGGCACAGGCATGTACTTTGCAGCACAGGGCAAACGCAAACTAAGCGTATATGCTGGCTGGATCACTTTCAGGGAAGGCAATTTTCAAGTACCTGAAGGTCTTTGTTAAGAAAAACACAAAAATGCTGAGCTGCACAGAGAAGTTGGGTTCTGACGTACCTGGAGGGACAGGTCTTTCTAGTGAAAAAGGGGTAAACACTTAAAAGAAGCAGGTGGTCTCTTGAGGAAGAAAAATTGATCTAAAAATCTGACCTACAGTGAAACAAAATGTATGGAAAGTTTTCAAGCAGACCTATTCAGAAAGAGTCCACTGACCCATGGGGTTGCATGCAAAACATCTGCTTGATGAGAATAGAGGGCGAAAGAGATAAAACAGAAACCAGGCTGGGGAAGAGCCTAATTTCCACCAAGTTTGACGGGAGAGGGATCAGTCTCTAAAACATGATTGTGTCATTTTATTCTTAGATAATTTCAGTGTGAAGTTAAGGGAAAAATTACTCTTTAATCTATATTCTTGCATCTCTTTTTTTTGAAGGTTCGTACAAAAGATCGTGTCTTTGACAGCATAAGTCATCTCATCAACTATCATCTTGAGAATAATTTGCCAATAGTTTCTTCAGTGAGTGAACTCTGCCTGCAACAGCCTGCTGAAAGGAAGCACTGACTCCAGATAACTCTTAGTTTTTGTAACTTGCAAGCTATAACTGGTAGAAATTGCAGATCTGAAAAAAACCCCAAACATATACATTTAAAAAAAATGCATATTCACATATACTTCACCAGTGTGTTTTCTTTAGATTTAAGAAGACCCATTTCATATGGTACACTTGAAAATTCTCAGTTCTTTATGTAGACATGAAATCACAGCAGAAAGCTTTCTTAAAAGTAATTTCAATAAAATTATTCAGATTCTCTAATGTGACTGTTGATAGTGTATATACATACTATATATATAAATACAGTATATATTTATATTTTTTAAGTCAGTCTATTGACAGTATAGAACTATCTTCTGTGCCATGTGTTTTTACCAGAAGACATTACAATTGTGATTGTTCAGAAAAAAAATAGAATTCAGCAGTCTCAATTTCTTGAGAAATTTAATATTAGGAATCTTATTTCTGATTTTACCTAAGAAGCACAACTATGGGGATTATAGGTGGATTATGCTAGTTAACCATGGAAGGACTCTGAATTCAGCAACTGAGTATTCCAACTCAGAAATTTAGCATAAAATATTTTTGAAAGCATTGTCCACTGTCACTGATATCAAAAGGATTTTATCTTTCTGATGTCAAGTTTGAATTCTTATATGATGCTACTCAAAACATTTGTATCTTACTTTAACAATAATTTGGTGTGATCTCTCTGTGTACGAGGTATGTGCTTTGATTTTTCTAATGATATTGTAACAATATACTGTAACTTCAATTTATTAATCTCAGTGCTAAGGTTATTTATAAGTAGTTCTCTGCTTATGGTGAAGATCTAGATGTCCTTGACTAACAGTCTCATATGTTGCATACTGAGTAGACAAGTTCAAATAACTTGTGTTTAATAGGCTTAATCCAAGATGTACATGATTGTTCAAAGACATATCTGAAAAATATTTTCTTATTACAAACCGTGAAAACTATCCCAATTCAGTGTCAGTTTTGCAAATTTTGCCACTTGCACTTACCTACCAAAGCATAACTTCATTTTGGCCTTCAGCAAGTGATAGGTATTGCAAACACACTGTTTTTATCTAAATATCAAGCTTAAAAAATACACTTAGACTAAAGACACAATTCTGGCAGAAGTGCCCTTGACTTTTGGTACTGGGAAATGCTTTAAGGGATGATTGTACTATTAACATTTAAGCATTATATGAAGTTATTTTCCCATTTTATGAATCTTATTATGAGTCAAATTCAATAGATGCAGTTCAAGTAAAAACAAAGCTTGTGCCAGAGTCACGATTTAGCCTTCAGCAATCCAAGGTCTTCTCTAGCACCAGTCTCTCAAATCAAATCTTCAGACTTGACTCATAGACTCATCAGGGTAAGTCTAGGTTAAGCATCTGCCTACCCTGCAGTAGTCAACACTTAAATCTACTTAAAGTTAGATTTACTTCTAAGAATTTGCTAAGTTTAAAAATTTGTCAAGCCATAACCAAACTGACAGAAGGATTCACTTAGAATACTTCAGGCAGGACGATTATATTAAATATTTTCTTGTACCTTCTGCTTTTAAATATGGTGAAATTGCAACTTTGGAAATTGATTTTGGTTAATCTCAAAACTGAAAATGATTGAGGCACATAAAACTAATAATGTGCCATAAAAATACACTTGATTCTTTAATCAAGACATCCAGAGGCCAAACTAAGACATTAGCAAACAAAATGCTTATGATTAATTTTACTACAGATAGTTTTTATTGGATATTTGTAGGTGTGAATGGAAGCTGAGAGCAAAGGAGAGAAATTAAATGCTGCATTGCAACTCAAATCAGTATGGCATTGAATTTAGTGGAATTCCTAAAATTTGGGTTTACTAGATTGGAAGTTATAAGGAAATGTGACCAGATCTTATATTCCAAAGTAGTATCTACCAAAATTACTTTAGTTGAGAGTTTCCATGTCTCACCATATTTCAGTTTGAGTATCTCAGTTAACACTTTTTTTTTTCATATATAACATTTGTTATTCCATGTGCTTACCTTCCTGTAGCCATGTTGTGGAAAGTCTTCAGTGTGATATCACTATCTATAAGAGAAGGTGTCTTTTGTTCTTCTGAATGCTGCATATCATTTCAATAAGAGTCTGCTGCATAAACCCCCTCAGCGTCTTCAAAATGTTCATCTTCTGTTTATGTCCGTTTTGGATTCCTAAGTATCCTGGAAAAATGTGACAAGGTTTAAGTGTGTGAATTGAAGGCACTAAACATACACCAAAATAAATATTTAAATTTTTTCACCTTTGTCCTAGCTGTAGCTTTAATAACTTAGCATCCACGTAGCTGCATGTTTTGAAAGTTAAAGTAGGTGGCAAGGAGACATAAAATGAAACAACTTGACAGAAATATTATATTTCCCAGACTGCATTTCACAGACTGCCTCCAGGAAAATGTGGCTATTTTAAGCTGCTCTGTCAGCATAGCCAATTTGCCCAACTCAGCATGTCCAGTGATTATGCAAAGATTACATATAGCTTGATCAGATGCAGTTTGGTCCTAGATAGCAATATTACCATTGGACTGCAACAACCAGCAGATCCTGTCTCACCAGGTGGGAGGCTCCAAAGGCTTTTCTAAGTCACTGGGAACCAAATTATCTCAAAACTGTGCAGGAAGGAAGGGCACGTGTGCCAGTCAATACTCTATTTATGGATCCTGCCATGGCTTTTTGTCTGTCACTCTGGTAGATTCAGCTTCCCCCTTTATGAAAATGGTATACAAACCATAGCCCTTTGGTTAGCAGTTCCAAACCTGTTGTCAGCAGAGTCAAAGACCATTTTAAACTGAATTGAGCAAGAGCTAATTGAACCAGCTACAGTGGATGGGCTCATTTCTGTGAGAAGCCAGCGCTGCCAGCAATTTAAGAGATGCAGAAGCTATGAGATAGGCTCAAATACTGTGTGATTGGCTGAACATCAGACAACTGTCAGCATAATAATGTAAGCCTTTTAAAGTTTGCCTTTGGTTTGGATTCCCCCACATTTGTTATTATTCTCTTTTATGCAATCTCAAGGGCTAGACACTTGTTGGTGACAATTCAATGCCATGACTTCAAGAAGTGCAGTTTTAGTGAAAGAAACTGTTCTCTAGAATCAGTAGAAATCACCGAGATTAGGCAATATGATCGTATCCGTTGATGTTTTCCCAGGGAACAGCTGAGAATTCAGAACTGAAACTAAATGTCCTGCAAGACTGTCTACATTGCTTTTGAGTCCTATCTGATTATCAGTTTTGCTTTCAGTTGTTTTGCAATTATAGGAAATATAGTCAATGAAAACATATTTGATTTCTTTAAAGAACTTTTAGAAGTGAACTAAATTATTCTGAATACTTTTATTACAGATCTAGAGGAATTATTAAGATGATAAAATTTTCCAGTGATGCTGGCAGTGATAGACTGGACATCTAGGTACAATCATGTTTCCAAACTTTCGATTATTTTAGATGCTTCAGAAGCAATGAAACCTCAAAGGCAGAAAATGTGATTTGAAAACTGAATTACCTTCTGACAAATGGAAGTTGCTCAGAGTGAGGACTCTCAGCTTCCCTTCCCCAATGCAAGAAAAGAATGTTTAAATTGACCATGTCTGGCTGGTGACTATGTGAAGAGTTGCAATTTCCATGGCTTATTGCCTGCCTTCTTTCCCAGGGCTTTGCACACACAGTGAGGATAGAAGGTTATACAGTAGTTTCACTCCACTTCACGTCCTACAATTCACAATGGGAGATAACACTGGTTCTGTCAGAAACCTCTCTTCAAGACATGTTCAGTAAAATCCTGAACAAAGGACATAGACTTGGGACCAAGCCTTGTGTGCAAAATGTGCACTTTTTGGACATTCTGGTAAATATCACCTGCCAGCACTAAACCTTCTATATCCTGAGTTCATTTTTTTTTACCTCTGTGGAACAATATGCTCACATTTCATATCATCATGGTCCTCAGGCATCACATGCAGGAAGATGAGGAAAATTTTAAAAAAAACTATACCACAGTGTGATTGCTGCTGGCACATCAAGTGCCAGATGCCAGCAACAATGTTTTAATAATAGAAATGATGCATATTTAGATATTTGTAAGTAGCAAATGTTCCACTTGAAAACAAGCAGAGTTTTGCAGCTCTAAGGTAGATATTTGGAACTTGTGAATATTCTGACAAAAGCTTAAAAATCCTGCTTTCAAGACTTTGTTCTTAGCTTCCAATATCTACTTGAAGTAAGTGGTAGAACCAAGAATTTATATTAAGCAAACCACATTTGCATAAAGTCTAAGCTGAAGTAAAAGACACACTTCCCTTTTTATCTTCCAGACAGTTTCAAAATATATCTGCATAAAGTCTAAATTCAGATTTACCTTAGCATACTGTCAAAACCGTCTTGATTTACATGGTCTTTTTTGCCCAAAATGAGGTTTGCACTCTTCAAAAATCTGTGCTTGTTCAAAGCTGTCAAGATATGGGCAGATACTCTCTAAAAGCTCTGTGATCAGCTTTACTTACTCTACTTACTCAGCCACACTGTCCATGCACCTTGGTTATATCTGCATTGGATGCAGCTGGAATGAGGGCAGGCCTGTGGAAAAGATAACATGGACATACAATTTGCCTGCAGTTAACCAGAGGCTTGTAGAGAGAGTAAAAAGATGCCTTGGGAGAAAAAACTTCAGGGATAAGAAATGTGAAGCCTGGAAACATGAGCCAATAGGCATATAAGTCACTAATGAGAATAGAGAGGTGTTGCCAAATTATAAACATGCTAATTGATTGATAGGGTTAAAGCAGAACCTCTGGGGATGCAATGCCTACTGCTCATCTCTTACTGAGATATTTATGTTCATAAGCCCTGATCTGTTTCTCTGCATCCTCCAACGTAAACATCTTGGATGACTTCCACAGAGGAAAAGCAGGGCTATTTTTTAATTTTTTTTGTCTCAGAAAGGGGAATAAGATTTCAGAGCTATATATTTCTAGCAAAACCATCATATATAGAGTGTTTAAACCTTGTATGACAACCAAACAGGTCGTGGAAACCAAAGCTAGAAAGAAGCTAAAACTGACTCATTCTGCTACCCCACTGTGTAAGAGATGGTGCAGATGACTCAGAAAAGAAAGGAAGCCTCAGATTTTGAGATGATCATGAAGATCAAATAGAATCCAGGTCAAATGAAAGATTTTTCCAGCAGTCCTCCTTTTTGTTCCACAAGGCAAAAAACACCAAACACATCCAGACATCCTTTAATTCAAAATAAGTGAAATTTTCTAATAAGTGAAAAATGTAAAGAATATAATTGGTATATATTGTGTCCTTTGTGTCTGGCTGGTGTGATAACTGCTTCTCAGTAAAGTCCTGCAGAGTTAAACCTTGAAAGAAGCCAGATTTCTTCTTTTGAGGTAAGCATTTTTCTTTGCATTGTGTAGGAAACAAGAACAAAACTAAAAAGTGACTATTTTGCTGTAAAAGGGAGTTTTATTGTACAATTATTATTTATTAATATTTATGATTTTTAGAAACATTTTTAATTGAGAATTGCAGAAAAAATAATGTATGTGAAAATATTGTGATAATTTATATTCCCAACCACTTTTGTGAATCTAGAGTTTTTTCCTGTCTGCTGATTGTAGTTTTCTGGCTCTAGAGGTGAATTTTGTCTCTGAGGAAGTCCTTGAGCAACATAGTTTGGAATATAAGTGTCATGCAACTGTTTTCTGATTATTCAGTTTGTATATGTTTAACCAGAGTAATAAAACAGTGAGCACTATTATTAGATTGAAATGCACATAAAGTGGGCTTAAGTCTGTTCTCCTATGCTCCATTTCCCTAAAGGCCTTAATTGTTGGGTTTGGATTGGTTTTCTGTTTTCCTTTTTTTT
This sequence comes from Xenops minutus, assembly GCA_035221455.1. Classification (NCBI taxonomy): domain Eukaryota; kingdom Metazoa; phylum Chordata; class Aves; order Passeriformes; family Furnariidae; genus Xenops; species Xenops minutus. The sequence goes on from JAWWEE010000085.1 coordinate 32,755,821, forward strand.
AATTGACCTAAAGGGAGGCCCATTTTGTAGCAGAATAGATGCCATTCTGCAAGGTTTACCTAGATACTGAATATTAATAAGTCAATGAATTACTCAACCCAGTAGAATCAGGGATGAAAAATGTCAAAGGATCAAAGAGAACCTCAATCACACTGACCTTACACCACAGGAGCATCACTTACTTTGGCAGAGGCAATATTGAGTTCCACAAGTTTGTTTTCAACAAATACCATATTCGTGACACAGGTAATCATTCCTACAGGCCCTGTTTCTGAGCCAGATAATGCCCTCTCCTGAAAAGGTAATTTGCCTGATTGACACACTGAATAGGAGGATAGATAAGCGGAGCCTCTTCCATAGTCTTTCTGTGGAAGGTGACTGCAAGGACAAGGTCCATACAAGAGCTGCCACTTACTGTACTGTGGAGAAGAAAATAGCTCCATGTCAGCAGGAAGCTCAGTTGGGCTGATGTTTCCCAAATCCTCTTCTTCCACTGACCAAGTGCCTCCTTGCAAAGACCCTTCCTTCCCTCTTGCTGATTTGGAGAAGCTGAGCCTGGGGATGCCAGAGAAAATTATGCTGCTCTCAGGGAGAAGAAATGCAAGGCAGCAGGGGTACCTGCATGCCTCTGTGTGCTTCTGCATCATGCCTCTAGCCGACTTCGGGTGCCAGGTAAGCCTTGGGGAAGCAATAAGCACCCTGTGGTGGCCAAGCAGAAACCCCCAGTCACTCCTACTGTGCCTGCCCCCAGTGAGTTTGTCCTGGCACTTTACACACAGGTGTGTTTTCAGTTTTCTTACTAGTCGGAAACAGCAAGCCTTGCAGACAGAATGACACCTTCATTATGGTCACTCCTTGCAAAATATGCCTTTCCAGGGAGGAACAATTTGTAGGGCAGCTGGATCAGACAGCCCTCAAGCAGGTGGACCAAGGGAGTGGGTGCAAAGCCTTTCTCCAACACAGCCCATCACCTTCAGTTGCACAGCGTTCCCATGGGTAGAATCACAGAATATTCTGAGTTGGAAGGGACCCAGCAGAATCATCGAGTCCAGCACCTGTCCCTGCACAGGACACCATGTGTCTGGGAGTGTTGTCTAAATACTTCTTTAACTCAGACAAGCTTGTGCTGCGACTACTTGCCTGGGGAGCCTGTTCCAGTGCTCAACCACCTGCTGAGTGAAAAACTTTTTCCTCATATCCAAACTAAACCTTCCCTACCTCAGCTTCATGCCATTTCCTTGAGACCCGTCACAGGCCACAGAGTGAAGAGATCTCTACCTGTCCTTCCACAACACCTTGTGAGTGTGTTGAAGGCCATAGTGAAGCCTCCCCTCAGTCTCCTCTTCTCTAAACTGAACAAGACAGACACCGAACAAGCCAAATGACCTCAACAACTCCTCATAGTTTCCCCTGCAGACCCTTCACCACCCTTGTGGCCCTCTTTTGGACACCTCTAATAGCTGAATTTCTTATATTGCAGTGCCCAAAACTGCCCACAATATTCCAGGTGAGGCTGCCCCACTGCAGAGCAGAGCAGGACAATCCCCTCCCTCGGCCTGCTGGCGATGCTTTTGCCTGATGCCCCCCTGGACATAGTTGGCCCTCCTGGTTGCCAAGGCACTGCTGACTCATATTCAGCTTGCCATTTACAAAGACCTCCAGGTCCCTGTGTGTGCTACTGCAGTGCTACTCTCCAGCCTCTAATTCCCTGTTTGTGCACACAGCCAGAGTGATGCCCTGTCCCAGGTGCAGAATCCAGCATCTGCCCTTGTTAAGTTTCATGTAGTTGATGACTGCCCATCTCTTTAATTTGTCAAGGTCTATCTGCATGGCTTCTCTGCCTTCAAGGGAGTCCTCCCAATTTAGTGTTGTTAATCTTAGTATTTCTTCAAGTCCTACATCCAAGTGATTAATGAAGATGTTGAAGAGAACTGATCCAAGGATGGAGCCCTGCAGAACCCTACTGAAAGGTCACTAGTCTGATGTTACCCCATTCACAATTACCCTTTGTGAAGTGTAAGACAGTTGCTCACCCACTGCATAACCTGGTTATCCAACTGTGCTGGACGTTTTGTCCAGAGGGATACTGTGAGAGACAGTACTGAAAGCTTTACTGAAATCCAAAAAGATAACATCAACTGGTTTCCCTGGATCAGATAGGTGTGTTACCTTGTCATAGAAAGAAACTGGGTAGGATAAGCAGGACTGTCCTCTCATGAAGCCGTGCTGGCTGTGACCGATGACAGCGTTGTCTTTCAAGTGTTTTTCAATATTTCCCAGAAAAATCTTCTCTGTAACTTTTCCAGGTACTGAAGTGAGATTGAAAGGCCTGTAGTTTCCAGGGTCTCCCTTCTTGGCCTTCTTGAAAATCAGGACGTTTGCCAAATTCCAGTCAGCTGGGACCTCTCCAGATTCCTAAGACCACTGGAAAATCATTGAGAGAGGGTTTGTGATGGTATCAGCACACATTTTGTGGATTCTGGGATGAAACCCATCAGGCCCCACAGATTTGTAGGCATTGAACCTGGAGCAGCCGATCTCACACAATTTCAGGGTTGACTGGGAGTTGATCATTCTCGCAGTCGTGATCCTCCAGGTCAGGGCACTGAGAGCCCCTTAGTGCATCACACATGTTGAAGCAGGAGCAAAGAATGCATTAAACACCTTTGCCTTGTCTCTGTCCCTCTTTGTAAGGTGACCATCCTCATCCTATAATAGGCTGATGATATTTCTATACTGCCTTTTGCCATGAATATATTCAAAAACCCTCTTTTTATTGTCTCCCACATTCCTGGCCAGATTCAACTCCAATTGATCCTTGGCTGAACAAATTTTCTCCCTAGAGTGGCAAGGAGCATCTCTGAATTCTTCCCATGTCACTTGACCTTGCTTCCACAGTCATACACCTTCCCTTTTTAGCCTGATTTCCAAGAGAAGATCTATGCTCAACCAAAATGGCCTTCTACCTTTGGGGTACTGCCTTCAGGCGCACCAAGCATTTAAATCCATGCTTTTCATAGAAGGACAAAACCCTTTTTATAATTCTTTGAATAATGGCTGCTACATCACAACTTCAGCTAAAAGTTTTGAGATCTTTTATTAAAAATTTTCAAAATGTTTATGGCATCTAATGAGTTGAAAATACTCTCAAAGACTGTTGGCAATAAAAGACTCATGGAAAGCAGCTTGTGAAAACCTTTATTTTCCCCATAGGTGGCTGGATTAGCATTTGTTTCGTAAACCAGAACAAAAATAAACATTCCAATTCATGAAATAATATTAATGAAATGTTAAGTGTCCTTTGTAGCTTTTGCACCATGTAAAACTAATTGGAAAGGGAGACTTTATTCAGTTTCTTGTATGCTCAAATCAGCCTAGATGATAACAAGCTTGGATTCTGGGACGTTTGAACTAATTTACTAATATTTTAGGGTTAAAGAAGACATTCTCCATCTTTTCCCAGCTTCAAGGATACATTATCTTCCTAGTTGTTTGACATCCACTACTGTTAAGCCCTTGACTTTTCTTAATTTAAAATTTTGCCCTGAAATCTTTCACAATCTATGCCTTATCCAACACTTCCCAGTGGTATGTACCCACTGAAGATTTTATCAATAATAGGGGTTTTTTTCTCTTCAGTCCTAAGTACTTTGTAAATTACATTATCAGTGTTATATGTGAACCTATGAATCTTAGAAACCTGCTTTAAGTACAGCAGGGAAGTGAATAAAATATCCCCAGAGCTCCAAAATAAGAGAAGGAAATCAAAGTAGAATGAAAGGTTTTTGTACTGACATGCAATCACATGGCCTTCAACAGTGGAGTTGCTTGCATTATGTGTACCTTGCAGCAATACTGACAATAGCTACAGCTAAAATACACGTTAAAGCTCACTTTCATGTGCATCTTCTTTCACTATGGCTATTAAAAAACATTCTTTTTTTTCCCCATCTAAAAAGCAAGAATCATGTAACATCCTTAACATGAGGGCTGGTGTGGGTTCAGCCACAATGTTTTCTCAAATTGTTGTGTTCCTAAGGCCTGTCTGCTCTACAATAGCAAGAAATGCTGCCAAATGCCACCATCATGTGAACTAAGTTGGAAGTATATGAATATTTCAGCTGGCAGTTTTCAAAGGCAACTTCAGAGAAGAACTTCCACAATACAGATGAATAGCAATGTAAGATCTAAAAACCTAAGCAAGCCATGGCAATGCAATGTCACCACTCCTATTTCTCACAAAGCTACAGAACCTGCAGCCTGTATCTGCAGTCCACACAGTTATATAATGCCTTGCTTGGTATAACTTTTTTTCTTCTCTAAGTGCACTGCTTTTCAACATTTTTGGTACAAATTATTTTGTATTTACTACTCTTTTTCACAGTTATTTCATTCAAATACAGTTCTTTGTTCTTACACACTTTTCTAACAGCATAAAACATTTACAAGCAGACTATTAATTTGTAAAAGATAATCACAATGCAAACCTCTATATTTTAAAGGCTTTTGCTACACGTATTACACAATTTATACACTATACATATTTGAGAAGAGTCTAATGCTGCTGCTTTAAGTGATTAAGACCAGAGTAAAGCTAAGGATGACCTCTTTCAGGCTGTGTCTTAAAAAAGGTTCAACTACTTCTGGTTGTGCATAAGACAAGGTGAGTTTTGAGGCCTTAAATACAAATCTTTGAAAGAGCCCAACAAAGTTAGGCGGTTGCATTCTTACTGAGAGACAATGGAAACTTATCTCAGAATTTCTGGACAAACTTCACGGAAGCTGCCAGCCATAAAGTACTATTGATGGAAGTACCATGGGCTGCTTCCACAGGGACTTGAAACCACATGTTTATGATGTCTTAACCACTCTAGGTCTCAAAACCCCTTTGATGTTGACCACCATTCTGTATGGAGGCTGCTAAGGCAGTGATGAACCATAAGATTGTTTTCAGGTTCCACTGGAACAGCCTCTCAAAAGGCTGGGGCTGGGGCTCCAGGTCTTCCAAACTAAACAGGCTTTCCTTCCAGATCCAAGGCAGGGTCAGGTATAAATGGTGATGTGCCCTTCATTATGATCCTGTTGTACCGCATCTTCCCTCTTGCATCTGCAAATGTGTCCGGAGTTGGTAGAAGTGTAGGGTCCTGTCGACAGAAAATGAGTTCTTGTCCCACTTGTCCCCTTTTCCCAGGGAAAATTTCTAATACTGTGGTAGTGCCTGGAGAAGAAAGAAGGAAATCCACAGGAACCCATTGTGGTTCATTGCTTTCTGAAATGATATGTCTCTGTTTCAGAACTGAAAGTTCTCAGCTTAGATAATGCATTCACAATGTACACAGGTTTACATAGGTTGGACATAAATTTTTAAATACATTGAATATAGTAAGCAAAAATATATGCATTGAAACAGCATGTGAATACACATTTGTTACATGTGTATTGTGTGGTCATATTTTAACTACTTTAAATAGCAAACATATATATAATCTCTGAATGGTTATTTACTACTGCTTGCTTAAAATACGTTGTGAAATGCCACAGTGACAACTGTCATGTTGTCTTTCACTAAACATGAAAACTTTGAATAACAGTGGGAAAAATACTGCATTGATATGTTAAAGTTTCTGACAGTTAAAAGGTACCACTTCGTTTTAAATATCCCCATTGAAACATACCTATTTGTATAATTAGTCACCTTACACTGTATGCTGCAATACAATGTTTAGCATACTGTAAACTTTTACCAAACAATGAAGTTTTAATAAGAAATTGTACAAATATACATGTATTTATACCACATACATATAAGGCCATTAACATAACAGCAAGATACATATAGAGAACTAAAATCAACATTACAACATATGTAACGAACTCTTCTCCCAGCTGGCAATAATCCGGTTCATTTTGCAATCATCAGCAGTGTTTAATGAATCTGAAGTTTCTAACAGGTTTTGGTGATGTCTTGCAAAATCAGGAAGTGCCAAATGCAGCCTCAGCATGCAATGCCATTGTGGTGCAACATGTCCTTAGATGTGCATGGACTCTGTCCTGGCTGTTGGGCAGTATGAAAGGTTTTTTCTGAATCAAGTGAGTTACTGAATGAACACTCAAAACACATGATTGTTGATAAAGAAGTCCTTGAAATTAAATAAGTGGTTAGCCTTTTCCCCTTTAAGTGCATGAATATTTAAACTACACTTGCAGTTTAAATCTAAAAGCCACAGAAAAATACTTGTCTTTAGGAGTCCTTTACTTACAGAAGTTTCCATTGCGAAATGAAGATTCATTTTTCTCAGTGAAACACGAGGGAATATTCATTGGTGGGAAATCCTCCTTTGGCTTCTGGGTATTGCTGCTGCTGGATTTACTTCGACTGTGATCTGGTGTGGGCTGAATAGGCAAAGATCTGGCCACCTTGGATTTCACCAGGCAGCCACAAACAAGGCGAAAGAAAGCCCGACGCATTTCCTTACTGGCCAGGGTGTAGATGATAGGGTTCATTGCAGAATTGATGACTGCCAGAGCAATAAACCAGTTGGCTTTGTACAAGATAGAGCACTCCTTGACTCTGCAGGCCACATCGATGAGGAACAGGATGAAGAGTGGAGACCAACAGGCAATGAAGACACTAACCACAATCACGACAGTCCTAAGGAGTGCCATGGACCGCTCCGAGTTATTGTGGTTGGTGACATTACGACTGCTAGACTTAACCAGTATATAAATACGGGCATAAAGGATGACAATGGCAACCAAAATGGCTATGAAGATACTAATGCAGAAGACAACATACTTTTTGGAGTACAGAGGCAAAATTGTTGAACAATCTGTTAAGTTGTTTATACAGTTCCAGCCGAGAATGGGTAGGGCACCCAGGGAAATTGAAATAAGCCAGCATGTACCAATGAGAAGGAACACTCTGTATTTTTTATTTGCGTCATAAGGCCTCATTTTAATCATTGTTAAATGTCGTTCAATAGCTATTGCTAGCAAGCTGAAAGTGGAGGCTCCCAGGGCAACAAACATACTGCCTTCCCTAATGAACCAGATTGTGGAGGACAAGCTCAGAGTTTTCTTCCCAGACATAAGAATGTTTACTTTGTAAACAATCCCAGCTAAAAGATCACAGAGAGCTAGATTGCCAATAAAAAAGTACATGCGGTTGTGAAATTTATTGTTTTTCCATATGGCAATCAACACCATCAAGTTTTCCAGGACTATGAAACTACATAAGATCAGAAACGCAATAGTGGGCAGGTCTATTTTATCAGTTGCCTTTTCCCTTAACATAAGCTTTCCTGTGTAATTATAATGCAGTACGATCAGAGAGTCCATCTCTTCATTTCCTTGAGGGCTGACAAGAGTATCAGGTGGCATGGTAACTGCTGCCATCATTTGTTTCCTGATGGCTGCTGGACTTTTATTCCTCAATATCACGAGAATATAGTTCCAATAATTTTCCACAAGAGGGAGATCAAGCCACGTTCCTCCCAGCACTCCTTTGGGCAGGCGTTGTGTATCCCCAGCTCCAGCAAGCCTCGCATATTAATTCAAGAGGGTGGCTCACAAACCAGGCTCTGAAAATAAAATCAACAAATGCAACTTAAGTATCACTGTCTTTCCATGTCACTCAGTGCTCAAGCTGCAACATACACCCAGAGCCAAGCAAGACAGACAGTGACTTGTGACAGGAAACCAAGACTGAGTGTTGCTGCATGCCTACCAAGATTGCCATAGGTAAGCCCAGACACAATTTGGCTGCATAAATACAAGGGCAATGTAGAGAACTGCTCAAAGGTGTTTCCTCCTACAAAATTTCCAGTCCCAGCAAGGCTCAGTGTGCAAAGCAAATGGCTCGCCCCTTCTCAAAAAGACCTAAGTGTACATGGCACTACCAAAACACCACCCAACCATCACTGCCTGACCAGCAGCCCAGCAAACTCTCTGCTTTCTAAGCTTGTTCTTGTTTCCCATGTAGACTCAAGGAAGGACAGATGCTGAGAAAGTTGGTGTCAAGTCTTGATGCCAGTGTGCATGTTGCCAATGCCTAAAATAACTTCTCACCCTTAATGGTATAAAATTACGGTATTTACAATTGAGAAGATGCACTGAAAACCAATCAATAATAAAATCAATCCTACTTTCCATTCAAATTAGTTGGATTTCTGCTACCTTTTTTAAAAAAAACATAGCAAGCAAGCCATACTTTTATAAGTATTGTTTTTCATTAAGGTTCACTTTACTTTTGTTTTGCTGTTGCATATGTATATAAGACATATATTTAATATTCTTGTTTTAAAAAAAAAAAATTAAAAATAGTTACACCAACTTTAATTGTCCTTCCCAGAAATTCTCATTTTCTTTAAGTTACAACTTAGATTAATTGCAATATTTTCCCATGAACTTTGAGGTTCCATTTTTGCAGCAGATCCTCTAAATTTTTTTAATAAATATCAGAAGACATCTGTACAACTTTGTAAAAATATCAGATGTCAGAAGCACTTATCGTTTTACCAGAAGTGTTAACAGTTTAGTTACTCTGTACTCTAAAGAGAATCAGTGCTCATGACCCAAATATATGCACTGAGGATATAAAACCAACCAATGTTTCAGTTTTCTATGAAAACAAGGATTGGGGTGAGGTAAGAATCACTTTCATCTCACATACATTTTATTTTTCTGGGAAAGGTAAGAAAATAAGAATTTGTGCTGGATGGGAGGATACTTTCCATTGGCCCAAAATGAAATAGCTTAGTGTAGGGAATTTTTGAAGAGCTAGAGCTCCTGACCTTACCATTTATTTATTCAAGGGTCATGAGCATTTTCCAAACACATTAAAGACATTTTCAAAGGACAGGCATCAAGGGAAGGGGGGGATGGAACTAGATGATTTTTAAGGTCCCTTCCAACCTGATCCATTCTATGATTTTATGATTCTATATACAGATTTCTTAAGATCAGAAAAATATGTGAGGCACTCCTGACCCAGCAGTCTGGAGTGCCTGAAAAGTGAAAGATGCATTTACAAGTGGCTTTCAAGGGATGAGGGGAGAAGCAACCCATGTCCCAGATGAATGTAAAGGGATTTAAAGGATGACCCACACCCAATTTTCCCACTCTACCTTTTCCTGGATTTCCCTTCTTCAGAAAGGAAGTAATCTGACAAATGCATACAGTGAATTGACTTGAATTTTTTTAGTACATTCAGGATGTTTAAACATTTTCTGAGAAAATAAGTTGCTGTTTATCCATTGTTATTTCCCCACTCTAGTTCACAGGTCCAAACTACTTTGGTTGAAGAGACACACTGGGAGAGACATTAAAGAAACATAGGTGTTGCCTGTTGTCCCTGGTCTTTTTTCACTCTGAAGATGACAGCAACAACCTCATTCATTTCCCAAAAGCTGAACTGGGCCCTTGAGTTGTTAAAACTCTTTTCTGAAGCATGGTAACAGTAAAGCTCTCAACATAACAACTTCACCTCTGCTAAGGTTCAATGTAATTGTAATTCTGTTACAATCTGCACACTGTTATCACATAAGTTGTCACAGTCTTTCATTGTATTGGCTTATAACAAAATCCCACTGTGTCCCTATGAATTGCAAGTGCTTTTCACTGTAAAACAAACAATTACATTTGACTAGAAAAGTATTTGTTAATAATAGCTCAACCAGCAATACTCACCAGACTGGCTGAAGGCTGCCTGAGAGAATAATATTCCTGTCATTTAGGAGCACCACATATAACAAATAATGTTTCTGTAAGTCTTTATCAAGCGAGTTATCACACTGGTCTATCAAAGGGCAAATACATTTCTTTCTGTGAAGAAAATTATATGCCAGACGTAGGAGTTTATCAGCCACAACTCAGCAGATGCAAACTATAGTGACTCTACTAAAGGTAATGGTGCTATACCAGTTCCCATGGCTGAAGAAAAGTACGACAGACTCCATCAGCAGAAACCATACAGGGTCTCTGCCACTATTTGTAATTACTTCTCTTAAAATTATTACAGGAAACTCAGTATCACAGAAGTCAATCTTTGCCTCCGAGAGGCTAGTGAGAAAGCAGTGCAGGTTGTAACATTACTATTTGTCAGGACTTCCATGGAATGAGTATAATGCACAAGCCACTTGAAAGTTAATATAAATAATGTAATAAATTCTGGTAGCAACATTTCCAAGTAATCTCTTTCAGACACATTCTTCTTTTGTTTATCTCCTGCTTTGTAGACAGAAACTCAGAAAGCACATTCTTTCTTTCTTTAACAGTTAGAAAAATTAATGTTGGTTGTGCATTATAACAACAAGACAGCAACAGCCAGGTCCAGGACAACCTGTGTCACTGCTTTGTGACAGCACCATGATTTACTCTGCAAAACATGTCTGCCTCAGTCACATACTAGCTGCAAAGTATGGACCTCAGTTAAAAATATTTAAAAAATAACCTGAAGAACCTGTCTGTGGCATGTTGTTTGCCCAGCATTGCCATGGTTAGGTACCCCAGCACCCCAAGCTCTTAAAACCACTGGATATGAGCTTTATTCCCTCTAAAGCAAAGCAGAGGATCCTTTCGCTGCACGCCCCGCTACCACTAGAAAGATAAACCACTCTGCAGTGCAGGGACAGTCTAGCTATACTTCCTGACAGATCTGATGGCTAAAACACCAATTGCTAAATTACTCAAATAAAGGCAGTGGTACAATGTCAAGAATCACATCATGTGGAACCACAGTCATGTGGAGGGGAGTTTAGTTTCGTCCTCCAGCTGTTTGGCTGGCCTTTGTCATCCCTGCTCTAAGAATAAAAAGTGCAGTTGGGGTCAGCCATGAACACCAAGATGTACCACCTCCTAGGTAATCTCCTGGCCCACCCCATTTTTTGGGGTTTTTGCAGCAGTTAATGTCGTCTCCTGCAGAGGTCAAGGATTCCAGTAGAGTCAAACACCCTTTCAAGTTCAAGCAGGGGCTCTCTACCATGTTTCATATCCCTAGGGTTCACCGGTGTCTATATGGTCTCTCTGCCACACATGCAATGCTGTGTGGAAGGCCACAATCCCTTGACCTGCCCTATTAGAAGACACATCTCCACTCTCCTCTCCAGCTCAACCACACAGTGGTACAGGCAGAAGCTCAAGGCCATACTTTGTACCAGCACCGCTGGCCTGCAATTTTCCTCTGAGAATGTGTAATTCCCAATGTCAGGAGGCAACCGGCAACTTGTGATAATGGGGATGCCAAAACCCTTCAGCAATCATCTCCAGTACATCTCTGCTCTCCTTTTCTAGCGGGCACTCTCATTAAGAGACCCACAGGGACCTGAGGGCTTTTACCATTTCATGAGTTACTGGGTACTTTACATCTAAAAGAAATAAGAAATTTCTGCTTTCAAAACAGTGAGCTGAACTGCTCTCGATTTTCTGGAAGTCAAGGCAATAAGTGAGATTAAAGGGTGAATAGAACTTAACTTTTTGCTACCTACTTCTGACTGCACAAGAATGTATAATGCTATAAATTCAGTACACTCACTGTAATTTGGCTGGAATTCTATTTTCCTGCTTTCCAAACAGCCATGAAGAGTCGTGATCGAAGAAACTGGGTGGCCCTTCACCATCACTACACACATTGCAGTTCTCCCTTCTCTGCCATGCACAACCAAGTGCTTTGGCCACCACCAAAGACAATTTTAAAAATGGCAACGGGAAAGACAATAACACATACCCAAAGCCAAACTTTTTTTATATTTTATGTATTTGTACAGCCTTTCCAAACGAAAGGTAAACGTGAGTAATTTATCAGGCACACCCTAGCTTTTCAGAACACCAGCACATTTCGATACACGTTTTCACTGAAATGAAGCTGTGCTTGATGCAAATGAAGTTTAGACAATAAACATCTCCTGCAGAACAATGTCTTAGATAACTCAAAAAAAAAAAAAAAAAAAGTGAATGTGCTGGCAGTTTACAGCCTCAGAAAAACCAAGTTACTTTTCTTGGCTTCTGGCTCTTAGATATTAGTTTGAATTTTGCAACTGCGAGAGAAACATGCAGACTCCCTCAGAGGGGAGCTCCTGGCCGGTTTAATTCTTGCACGTTAAAGGGAAGGGACTTGGACTTCTTTGCCCGTCTCCCAGCACTCCCTACATATTCCTCCCACTCCAAACTCCAGTATTCCGTTCACAAATTTCCATTAGTGCAGAGACCCGAACTTTCTGCGGTGACAAACACCTTGTATAAGTTACCCGACGTGTCCGCGGCGTGACCGTCTCACGCAGGAAACATCGCTCTACCCGCAGTCTCGGGGCTCCCACGCCTTTCCCGCTGCCACACCGCTCTCCCGGCCGGCGGGACGGGCCCCCCGCCCGCCTTCTCCGGAGGGGAGGGGGCCGGGCCGTCCCGGAGCCCCCGGTAGCTCCGCGGCCGCCGCAGCTGCCGCCGGGGCCGCGCCGGGCAGGATCGCCCCGGGCAGGATCGCCCCGGCGCTGCCCGCCGCCAGTCCCCGCGGCTCCGCGCTCCCCGCAGCCGCCCCGCCCGGGCCCCTCCGACCCACCGACCTCCCCGCCGGGCTCTCCTCGGCTCCCGCGCCCGCCCCCACTCGGATCCTGGTCCGGCACGCCGCTCCCGCGCCGCCCGCCCCGCCGGACAAGCTCCGCTCCCCGCTCCGGCGGCCCCCGCCTGCCCCGGCCCGGCCCGGCCCGCCCCAGCAGCCCCGCCCCTCGGCGCTCACCGTGCCAGAGCCCGGGAGCAGCGCTGCCGGCGTGGGTGCTGCCCGCGGGGGGAGCGAGGCGCTGAATTCTTAAACGGCGCGGGGAGCAGCCGGCCTGAAAATGTGAGACGGCACAGCCCGCCGGCAAGTATTTGTAAGGTCCGTAACAATCCGAGGTGGAGGGAGGAAGTTCTGGATAGCACTTGCCAAGCTTGAGCGTGTAACCAAGAGAGGTTTTACGTATGTTGCATCTGCCCCTCTGTCTGACTGTCCAATAAAGCGACCTTCAGAGGGCTGGAGAGACACGCGGTGAAGCAAAAGTACTTCTGCCTTGAGCCAGAGCTGCTGATTACAGTGTGTTTCCTGCTAAGGTACTTCTTGACACAGCTATTGACTGAGTAATAGCTACTCAAGGACGGTGATAGGCATGCGGATTGCCCCAGTGACAGGAGCAGCACTTTGGAGAAGAAGATGGAACCTGGATCCTATAACTCTACTTTAAATGTGCTTACAAGATGCCTGTGGGTACAGCAAATCTTTCTGCCAAAATGCATATAATGAGCTGGCAAACAGGAACACCACAATAACCTTGCTAAGCACAGGCAGGTGTGTAGGGTTGCCTAGTCGTCTCACTGCAGTCAGTGTTTTATTTCAGAGCCTTCTGTCTGGACCTGAGCATCATCACACTCGGAGTCATGCCAGAGGCTCGGCTGTTGGGTCCCCTGCAGTGCTGCTCTTCTGTAGGGAAGAAAAGTCTGGAAGAAAGCAGAACTAGGCTTTTCATAGCCAAAAATTTAAGCCGATGTAGCAGAACAAATTATTTTAATGACTGCTTTTTATCTGCTGAAAAGGGGTAATAAAACTCTTCTGATTTAGGACTTAGGTAGGAATTAAGAACTACATGTGGCAAAATGCTAGTAAAATTGATTCAGAGCTGATGGACCCAGTGAATATGGCCCCACTTAGGTATGGATTGGACTATACTGCAATGTGTGGTGGTCCTAGTCTTATCTCTTGTCCTTTTCCCCCTTGCGCTGTGTGAAAGCTCCTTTCTTCTGATGAACAGGAGAGAAGTGGAAAACTCCTTCCATGTCACATAAAAGTGCATGCCACTATTTTTTCTAAAGGGGAGCCTGCTCTCTCATTACTCAGAAAAGCCTTGTCCTACAGATTCCCTGAAAACCACCCCACGAAGCTCTGCAGTTCTCCTGGCAGCTGCTTGCTGCATGCCGTGAAGACACAGTTCTTGTAAAGCAGATGTTTCAATACACAGACCTTAGCTTGGCTCTTTGTTCTGCTATTATTTTGTTGTTTTCCCTCTGTCCTTGTTTTTCCTTTGCTGCTTTTTGGCTACTTGGGAGAGGGGAGCCAAAAGAAATAGTCATTCTGACCAGACTGTCATATATGAGGGGACAAGATACTGCCACCAGGAAGATCTTCTGGCAGTGGTGCCAGGAGGTGGTAAACTGTGCCCTGCTGCCTGTGATTGTTTTAGAGTGCCTTCTTCAGCTGGGCTTACCGCTGCCAGTGAGCCACAGGAGCAGATCACAGCAAGGCCCCACTAGAGTACAAGGGAATTACTTTGGAGAGGAGCATGGATGGAAAGTGGTGTATCCATGGTGAGGACCAGATTTTGCCTCTAAGATCTCTGATGGTGTCTGACATGATGGTGTCTGACATGGTGGTGTCTGAAAGCCTCTCAGCTGAAAAGCACCTTGAGCAATGCAGTTGCACCAGTGAGCACAGCAATCTTCTGCTCCAGCTTTCCTCTCCATCATGGGAAACAGACTTCAGCCACAGTTGTGTTAGAGGGGTATTTCGCTGATCAGCAGGCAGTGTTTCTTGCAGCTGCCTTTTGTCTCTGTGGTTGCAAGGGCTGCTGATGTTGGAGGAGACAAGTGGCAGAACACTGCAGTGCAAGCTGGAGAAGCCACCCAGGAACGAAGTGGGGTAGGGAGTTCCTGTTGGGAGGCTGCCAGGGATTTACCTGTTGGCAAAAACCTTCAGGGAGCTCAGCCTTTTCAGCAATAGCTGGTACAACCCACTGGTTCAATTCCAAACATCACAAAATAGCTAGTGAGGCATGCATGGAGAGCTTTCCAGGAAGCTCTCAATCCTAAAGAAAATTACATTTCTGGGGGGTAAAGAAATTAATCACTAAGTAAGGCATAGAAAGTAAAGGAGCTGTGATAAATTTTCATAGCAACAGGATGTTAACAGCTCCAGGGGCCTTCGAAATTCCTGACTGAGTGGACTAATGGGATGAGTAATGGGAAAGCAGCAATTTCTGAAGTTATTGGTGGTACTTGACAGTGAAACTAAAACTGACAGCAAGACGTTTCCAAGATCTGGAGGTCCTGAGTGACCTGCTGATAAAATCCTGTGTTCATTTCTGTACTGCTAAGAGAAATAGGAAAAACAGCTCTAATGGCAGATGCACAAGTTTGTATGGAGTGTTAACACTCAAAAGAGATGCCTTTGTGGGTAGCCCTTAGAAAGCATTCATTAACTGTCAAAGTGAAACTGAATTCTAAAGAAAGAAATGAAGAACGAAATGCATCTGTGAGCTTGGTACCCTGAGTACCATGAGTACCTCTGGTTGCTTCATCTCCTCAAGAATGCAGTAAAACACAAATATGGAAAAAAGGCAATGGAAAGGTCAGAAAAGTCATCTCTGCAGGGGAATGTCGAGTTGGCTAGGTCTAATTAATGGTCAGAGAAAAGCACAACAAACCAAGATGGAATATTTGAAACAAAAGGACACAAATTTCTGACAATGTACCATTGAATTGTGGAATACAATCAACAATAGAGAAAAAGTGGTTAAACAAACCACATGAAACCACATGGAGCCTGTCAGTGGCTGTTAAATTCAATGAGAAGGCAGCACAGGGCACAATGGTTGGGAGTCCTGTGCAGGGAATGTAGGTGTCCTGTGCAATTCCATCTCCAAAGTTACCATGGGCCACATCCTGTCTGGGCTGTTTTCTTTTGTGTTACAATTAAGTATGGTCTTGACTAGGGGGACAGGCTGTGGCACGCTTAACAGTATGTCTGTTGGCCACTTCTGCAGGTGTTGAAACAAGATTTTTCTGCAGGGGATTTAAACTGGACATGGCAGAGGAAGAGGCAGCAGAGGGACTCAGAGAGAGATGGCTCAGCCAATGCTATTGGCTCGGGAAATGTCCTAGAGAAGGTACCTTAATGGTCCTTGGCCTCCCAGCACCCTGTAACAGCATATGGATTTAATTTTCTGTCATGGGTTTTACATGGAGAGTAACTGAGCAAAGAAAGGGTTTTTTTATTCCATGTATGACATTTGGTCCAGTGAGTGCAGTGAATGATGAATGCCAAGGATATAGATGGATTTTCAGCACATACTGAAAAAGTAGTTAAAGTCACTTCTATTTATGGGTAGGTAAAATATATAAACATGCAGTAAAAACTGAAGTTACCCTCAAATAAAAGATTTGGTTTCTCTACAGACAAAACTCTTCATGTTTCAAGATTAATATTATCCTTTTCATGTATTAGTTACAGTTAAGTCGTTGAAGAATCTCTTTTTTCTGTTAACTGTTTTGGGCATGTAAAATCTTGGTAACACGTCTTTCAAGATCCTACAATGTTTTATTAATGCATTGGTTATAATTTCTTCCTACTGACATTCATACTTTACAGGTCTGTAATTGATTTACTTGCCTGAATGCTTCATCATTTGAAAAATCAATTTATTTTTTTACTGTTTTGGTATGAAAACTAAACAGCAGAAGGGCAATTTTAAAACTAAAATTCAAACTAGTATGATATTTGCCTGATTCTGTGATAACATATTTTAGCTCTCTACTGTTCTACTGCTGCTGAACTATCCCTTTTATATTAACGAGATGTTTTATGCCTTATTATGTTTAGATGATGAAGTGATCCAACATATTTTTGTTTGTAACACTATTTTTGTTCTTATTTCTGTGATTCCAATGCAGTTTTAAGCCAATAATAAATGCAATATTGTTTAAATTAGAAATCATTAAAAACCAAATAAGTTTAATTAATATTTTACTTGAATATAAAAAATAAACATAAAAAGGGAGAACATTTATTTGGGTGCTGTTTAATCTGCAGTGATCAAAATACATTGGTTACTACATCAAAACAAATCTGTCAATCATTGTAAAATATAAACAGGATATTTTGGAAACTTCAAAATTATGACTTTTTTCACATCCTCATGCACTTGTATACATGATTATGTATTTGCTATATTCTTTTGCTTCTCTTGACTTTTTTGAAAAATATTTATTCTACTTTCTTGGGCAGCAGTAAAACTGACACACAACCTCTGAAATCCACCACAGGAATGATTGAGGCCAAGATTTTGAAGATCCTGCTACCTCAAAATTTCTAACATTTTATCAATGTAATTTGAATCACAGCATTTCATAATATATTTGAGTTAACATCTGTTATCTTTGGACAGTAATATTCTGATTCAAAGCACCTTAAAATATTCACACTACTTTAATACATAATTTTGGAGTTTGTCTTAGAAATGATCAATAAACACTGTAACAAAACACATACACCTCTTACACTTACACCGACCTTCTGCTCCCTCATTATTTGAGATGACAAAAATAGGAAGAATTTGTCTTTTTATAATCTGAATGAAAACTGTAGCTTTGTATGTCCTTTATTCTTCATCTTCTTTTCTGTAGCTGCCATGGCATTTTTGACAGGTACAATCTTGTACTTAATGTGCATAAATACAATGTATGTGCGTAGGACATATTTCAGCTGCATGTTTTATATTAACTACTGGGATCACATACTTAGCTAAGCTGAACTCTGTCTGCCTCTGCAAGTGACACCTTCCTCTAGGGATAAAGGGGCAGATGCTCAGAGCATGGCCAGATATTTACTGTTAGTGTTAACATTAAGACTGACTCAGCTCAATGTACAGCCCTGTGCAGATTGCACATGTTAAAACAAAGATAGCTATTATCATAGCACTTCTAGCCAGACATGATGTAAAAAGTGAAATGCAGAGAAATGAAAAGGGGAAATGAGTTCAGTCCAACAGCTTCTTGGGTTTCCCCATCTGCATCCTGCAGCTTAACACTCCACACATGAATACTGTATGCCTGCACCACTGTCTGAAGGCTTGTCCCTCATTTCTTTTCTGAACATTATTTCCATTCTTCCCCAGTAGTTTGGGTCTCCTCCTGTGCACTGAGCCTCAGGGTACCAGAGGGAGATGTGCAGTGTGACCTGGACAGCTCGTGTGAATGCAAGACTGCTGCAACATCATCCATCATCCACAGCTCCCGCAGAGCTCCTGCTGCCTAGGCTGACTCCATGAGACCCCCTCCTGGTGATGCAAATTTCTGCACCCCCCACAAAGAGTAGGCAGAGCATGATGGAGGCATAGTGCCCACTGCCAAATCCATGGACATAGCAGCAGGCACAGCATCCCTGGAGGAGTGCTACACCTCCCTTATGCAGCATTACATGATGGGAATGCAAACATGCACTTTGGAGCAAGCTGATCCTTTTTGTTCATCTTATAGTGAAACCAATAGAAATGGCTGAAAGAATAAAAAAACCGCAACTTTCAGCAGAGGTGGCAAAGAAGTTTGAAGAGAAAAAGAACAAACTGTAAGCGATCTGATTGAACTTCTAAACTAGCCAAAGTCTATTGTATGACTAAAAATGAAAATAAATTTGAGGGGTTTGGATGGATTTTACAGTAATGAACCAAATTATAATTAATAGAAAAGTTAAGCAGAGGCTAAGCAGATGTTATCAAATGAAGGTGGAGGTGCATACATAGAATCACAGAATCATAGAATCATAGAATGGTTAAGTTGGAAGGGACTTTAAAGATCATGTAGTTCCAACCCCTCCAGCTGTGGGCAAGGACATCTTCCCCTAGATCATGTTGCTCAAAGCACCATCCATCCTGGTCTGGAGTATCTGCAGGAATGGGGAGTCCACAAGCCTTCTGGGCAACCTGTCCAAGTGCCTCACCACGCTCACAGGGAAAGATTTCTTCAAAATATCTAATCCAAACCTGCTGTCCTGCTTAAGGCCACCCTCCATGTGCTGGTGAAAAGTCCCTGTCCACCCTTCCTGTAAGCCCTCTTTAGGCTGCTGTAAGTTCTTCACAGAGCCTTCTCCAGGCTGAACAATCACAGCTCTCACAATCTGATCATCTAGGAGAGGTGCTCCAGCCCTGTGATCAGCTTACTGTCTCTCCTCAGGACTCATACCCACAGGTCCATGTCTGTCTTGTGCTGGGAGCTCCAGATCCAGATCCAGCATTCTGGGTGGTCTTGTGGGGTCTCAAAAGAGAAGAGTAATGGCGGGAGTCACCTCCCTCAACCTGCTGGTCATGCATCTTTTGATACAGTCCAGGCTGCAAGTGCACATTGCTAGCTCATGTCGAGCTTTTCATCCACAAACACCCCTAAGGATTTCTCCCCAGGTCCTTTCTCTGCCCAGCCTGTACCTGTGCTTGGGTTTGCCCCAACACAGTTGGAGGCCCTGGCACGTGGTCTTGTTGAACTCCATGAGGTTCTCACAGGCCCATCTCTCAAACCTGTCAAGGTTTCTCTGGATGACATCCCTTCCCTCCAGTGTGCTGACTGCACCACTAAGCTTGGTGTCATGGTCAAGCTTCCCAAAGGTAGAACTGATCCCACTGTCCATGTTGCTGAACAAAGGTGTTAAGCCAGTGCTTTAACTTTCCTAACCATCTCCCAGGATGTTCAGACAATTTCTCTGTATTCCTCCCAGGCTACTTTTCCCTGCTTCCATACTGTGTAAGCTACCTGTTTGAATTTGACTTTATCATCAGGTCCTTGTTCATCCATGCTGGACCTCTGGTGTTCTTCCCTGATTTCCAGTGGGTAGGCATGCATTGTTCTTGAGCCTGAAGGAGACAATCCTTGAACATCACCAACCTCTCTTGGCCCCTCTTCCCTCCAGGGCTCTATGCCATGGCACTCTACCAAGGAGATCCTTGAAGAGACTAGAGTCTGCTCACCTGTCTGCAAAGTCCAGGGTAATGATTGTACTTCTCACCTTCCTTGCTACCCCAACGATCTTGAAATTTACCACTTCATGGTCACTGCAGCTCAGGCTGCCCTTGAGCTTCATTCTCCACCAGCCTCGCCTTGTTGGGGAGGATAAAGTCCAACATAGCTTCTCTGCTCATTGTCTTGTCAATCACTTGGAGAAGGAAGTTGTCATCATGCGTTCCAAAAACCTGCTGTTTGGTCTCTCCAGCAGATGTCATGGTAGTTGAAGTCCCTCATGATAACCAGTGCTCTTGAACATGAATCTGTGCCTATCTGTCCAGAGAGGACCTCCATGGTTTGGTCTCCCTGATCAGGCAGCCTGTAGCAGACCTCCAGTATAAAATCCCCTGTCTTTTCTCTCCCTTTATTCCTGATCCCTGAACTCTCAGTCAGCCTCCTCATCCTGCCTCACATGAAGCTCCATACACTACAGCTGGTCATTGACATGGAGGGCAACACCACCTCCTCATTTCCCCTGCCTGTCCTTATTCTTCCATTCCAACACTCCAGTCATAGAAGCCATCCCACCACAGTTCTGTAATACCAATAAGGACATACCCCTACAGGTGTAGACTTATCTCTATTTCCTCCTGTTTATTCCATGGATAATTCATTCCCATTTATTTCAACATGACTAGTTTCATCATCAGTCTTAGTTCAAGTAGCAGACATATTTGCAGCGAAAATGGCATGTCTATCATGCAACTTTTTGAAAAACTTCAGCACTCAGAAGAACAGAGTAATGAAGTACCATTTTGAAGCAGCAGGAAATTATTTTTTGCTTATTTTTTTTTTACCAGGGAAAAATAAGTTCTTTCCCTCTGAGATCTCATCAAGAAATGACCTAAAGAAGCAAACATCCATCTTTAAATTTCAGACTGAAAGCTTTCAAAAATGCTAGTAAAGTGTCTGCTAAAACTTGGTGATAAAAAGTCTTCGGAGTAAATGGCAACAGTTTTCAATTCAGAGATAACTGGATTCTGCCATGATTCAGTGTATCTGAAGCACAGTTCAAAAAAGTTTCCTTTCACTGAAGCAAAATGCAGATCTAGTTTCATGCCTGCTGTCTTTCTTCATGTACCATGGAAGGCTTTGTTCACTGAAGCATTGCTACTTTTCATCAGGGAGCCATAGAATGGTTTGAGTTGGAAGGAACCTTAAAGATCATCTAGTATTACTCCCCCTGCCATAGGCAGAGACATTTTCACTAGACAGGTTGATCGAAGCTGCATCCATTCTGGCCTTGGACACTTCTGAGGATGGGGCATCCACAACTTCTCTGGGCAACTTGCACCAGTGTCTCACTTCCCTCATATTACAGAATTTCTTCCTGCTATTTTCTGTAAACCTTCTCTTTCAGTTTGAAGCCATTACCTCTTGTCCTATCACTTTATACCCTTGCAAACTGTCCTTCACCAGCTCTCTTGTAGGTCACCTTCAAGTCACCCTAAAGGCTTTTCTTCTCCTGGCTCAACAACGCCAGCTGTTGCAGCCTGTCCTTGTAGGAGAGGTGCTCCAGGCCGCTGACTATCTTCATGGCCTTCCTCTGGAGTCTCTCTAATAGGTGCACATCTTTCTTGTACTGGGGACCCCAGAGTTGGATGCAGCACTCCAGGTAGGGTCTCACCAGAGGAGAGTAGAGGGGCAGAATCACCTCCCTCAACCTGCTGATCATGCTGCTTTTGATGCAGCCCGGGACATTATTGGCTTTCTGGGCTGCAAGAGCAAATTGCTGAGTCACAACAAGCTTCTTGTTCACCAACATATGCAAGTTCTTCTTGGAAAGTTGCAACTTTGTAGGAGTCTTGAAGGCCTGGGGCAAGCTGAAATAAAAATCCACAAAAGAACTCAAAAAAAAAAGGGCAGAAAAAAAATATTTGCAACAATTGGGTTCTTGGGAACATCTTGCTGAAAATGGACCTCTTTTGGGACAGCCAAGAAGCAGAAAGCAAGAAGGTTTTCCCCTGACTTTGTACTGATACAATGCTTTTGTAATGGTGGAATAATGAACTTTTTCTCACTCTGATGCTTGATGTGCTATATTTAACTGTTGTAATTCTAGCAACACTGACTTTCTGGCCCTGTTGAGATAAACTGAAGCTATTGCTGCCCTGTTGTCTTATCAACTATTTTGCTGGAAGTTATTGTCACCTCCGTAAAGAAAGGCTATATCTTGGTCTTTTGCTTTAAACCTTTGGCCACCGTGTTGTGCTCTGGGCTGCAAAGTGCTGCAGGTTCAGGTGGGTTTAACATCAGCTCTGTTGTCTCCTTGGCAAAGTATACCATACTTCAGACAGGTATGATAAACTGTGATTATAAGATCTTTGATGTCTGGGAGCCTGGAGAGAGGCCACCTCAATGTGGCGAGGCTCTCAACCATGGGTCTGATCAAGGGCCATAGCAGGGATTGGTTGTGAGATCATGACCAGTTTTTGTACAAAAAGAGAGCAGCAGGAGATGGTGCTGGAGATATAGCCCTGCAACAATTAGTGCCTCCAGGTCCCTAACATTGAGTCATTGCTCAGACTATGAGGGGTTGTGAGTCATAACTCTGTGGTATACCTTGCTTTAAAACAGTGTGGCTGTGTCCCACATCAAGTTTACTCACTTAACAAGAGTTCCCTCTAAATGTCTCCAAATTCTCTCAATGCCTGTCCTGGAAAACGCAATCTAAAATGTGTTTTGAGGCTCACCAGCAGTGTTCAGGGACTGTATGTCTAGTTACATCTTGGTTACTATCAGCTTGGACAAGTCACTGCTGACAAACCCTATCAGGAACAAAGCAGAAAATGGATAGTGGGATGTCTGGAATTTAGCTCTGGACACCTAACACCTATTCTGTTAACAGAACAAATATATAGACATCTAGACTAGGTCAAAACTGTCCAGCTGAAAGTGCCTTAGAAAGAAAGAGACTGTAAAGGGTCTCTGACTGCAGAATGTTGTAGCATACCTGCCTGCAGGAAGCCTGGATTAAGATTTCCTACACCCACAGCTAAGACCTGCTTGGGAAGACCAGAACCTCATAGAAAACACATTCCCTCATGAGCCAGTTTACATATTCCACATATGCTGAGAATGATTATAAGGAAAGAAAAGAGGAATAGAAGAAGGGAGACAAAGAATTAAGATTTTAAAAGAGATAATGAACATGATTTTGTAAGCCATTGAGAAATTCTGACACAAGAGCTAAGGGGTTGAGAGTACTCAGAAATGTTAAAAATTAGGCATATGTATTGACTTTATAACAATGACTTAACATTATTAGACAAGTAGAAAACAAGCACTGTTCAGAAAAGAATGCTTGCCCAGTCACAGCAGCCCCTCAATGTTCTCATGTCCTGCTCCCTTTAACATCTGTTTTCCTTTATACAGAGGATAAATTCCTCCCATACCACATAACATTCTTAAGTGTTATTACTTGCTGAAACAAGAAGATCCCCAGAAGCACTGGGGTTCCCCCAGTGCCCCTTTGGTGAATCAGACTTTAAGAGCATTTTAGGAGCTAATGGATGGTGTGTTTGTTGCTGTTTCATGAAACATGATGGCTGAAGTGCCACAGTGAGTGTCTGTGTAAATAATGCCCAGATGCCAATATGGCCTTCAGGCCAGACTGAGGATCACTTGTCATGTCACTGAATGGAGTGGGATTGCTGATGAAAGAAGCCCTGAAGGTGAATAAGCCTGCCCGATGCCTTCACACATATCCACATGATGTTATCTATACCAACACATAAAGTAGTGGTAAGTTGTTTTAGAGGTTTCAATAAGTTTTTCAATGTTCCTCTTGAAAATTCTGTGCAGTGTGAGGCAGTGCTGTGTGGTAACACCCACGCTGTCTCAGCCAGATACTTGCAGCCTTATTGCTACTCTGGCATGGCACATTTCTCAGTGACTGGCTCTGTTAAGTAATGCATATTCTTGGTGACATCCTACCACCTTCTCTGTCCTGCTTGTGACATTCTCAGGGTGATAACTCAGGGTCACATCCTTACTGCATGCTATACCCTTGTTATTTATCTTGTTGTCTTCCTTTACACTAAGCCATTTTCTGAAGCTGTCATAGCACTTTCCAATCATTTTTATGGTGATGACATAATTTAATGGCTGCACTTTGTTAGAAGAGATCTTTGTCACTAATCTGTAGTTAGGTCTGTGGTCCATGTAATTTTCTTTCATCTATCACCTACCAATTAATGCAAATATGGTGAAATACTGGTCTTTTTACGCCAACACAAAGCAAAGATTCCCACTAATATTAAAGGTCCTTATGTTATTCCTATTTCTTAAGGTCTCTCTTTATCCACAGTTACTTCCTTGTCTTCTTTCTTACTCTTTAGTTTTTTGTATGCCTCGCCTTTTTCAGAAGCTCACGTTTTCCAGTTACTAAATTTTCTTTCCCTATTCAGTTTACTAATTATTCATATATTCATGCATATTTCTATAGCTCTGCTCTCTTCTCCTAGGCTTGAAACCTCTGACACTGATCTTTTGCCAATATTCAAACTCCCCATGCCTTTTGCCTACTCCTTTCATTTTTCTTATTGCTTTTTAAAAAGTCTTCCAGGGACAGCAATTTATAAAGTATCAGTGTTACCAAAAGTTAAGTTCTTGTCAGTTTAGAGTTACAGCTCGTAAATGCCCAGGTGTCTGCAGAAGCAGGAACAATTTGCCTATGTGATGGGTCTTTGGCACAGCTGAAGGTAAATGGGTGAGGAATCAGATATAGCTCATGGGTCAGTTGATAGCTGAGGTGGTGGATATATTGCCTGAGGAGAATAATTGCTCAAAATAATTTCTCCCACCTCCAGAGAAGAGTAGGAAAGTGTATCTCCAGGGCATACTATTTTCTCAGATACTTTTGGAATAGGGTTATTTATGCCCCACCCTTTGGCGAGCCTGGAAATAAAAGGCATAATCAAACCCTTATTTAGCTTAAATACAGAGCTGTGTGGTTCTGGAACACAAATCCTCCATGCTGATGGTCATGTAGAGTGTATGGACACAGAATGGTTACCAGTGGCATCTTTCCAGTTGTTGCTAGGTAAACAGTGCATGCACTGGGGAAGGATGTGGAAAAAAGAGCTAAACATTCTCACTGGCACCAGTACCATAATTGTTATTACACTGCAAGTTACTGTAATACATTAGTGTAAAAGTTACAAGTATATGTCTCAACATCCATGCCTTTTTACTGCATGCAATTTCAGATGTCTTGGACACCCTCTCCACTCACCCCGCTGGGATAGGCAGCATGGGAAAGGGAATTGCATAGGAAATGGAATGAGCCCCAAGGTAGAGGACTGCATGCACATTTACACCTCAGCTGCCAGCAACTGAAAGCCTCAGGAACTCAAGGTAGTCAGGAAAGTTCAGAAAGCAGAATCCATAGCTTAGCATGAAATGAAATTCAAAATCTGTCATATTTCTCTCTATTTTATTTAATGCTCTTGTGGCTTTCTCTGGAGTTGTGTAAGGGCCTGTAAGTTTTGCTGATGCTGGCACTTCCTACAAAGAATAGCCTTCTAAAGAAAATTGAGTAAGTTATATGTAGGAAAAAATGTTACATGATGAGATGAAGATGTTATAAGATATTTGCATATTATTCTGAGAGCAGCTGATGTTCATGGTATTTATTTTTTGGAAAGTATAGATATACATTTCCAAGCACCTCTTATTGTTCTATTTAATTGACAAAAATCAGTTGCTGCCTTAAATTTTTACTACTACCTCAATTTTCTGTGTGTCTTTATAGTATTCATTTTCAATAGCTAGTGAATAAGATGTCATTACAGAAACATGGAGGGGGTTGGTGTTGCGGTATTCCAAAGAGCCATGGTACCTGGACCAGCATGAGTCCACAGTCGAAGACCAGTGTGTCTAGGAGTGGATGTCAACACATGGAGATATCATTGAGGCTGGGGGAACATCAAAAACATTGTGCTGCTAAGAGCCTATCAGAAGATCTGCATTGTGATATTTTGTCAAACAGCAACATAGACTTTCTGTCTACAAGAGCACAGATTAACTGTACAGTCACGAAGAGGAAGAGCAGAAAATGAGTAACTATTCTGTTGTCATTTAAAGCACCTTGCCACTGTTAATTCTGATAGAAACTGTATGTGCCTATGTACTCTCACACTGTGTGTAGGGGACAGTGGCCATGCAGCTAATCCTTGTGTACAGATATAATTGTGTCTATACTAGTCACCTTTTCTCTGTAAATGCTGGTTTATATCCATTTCTTTTCTTATAGTTCATTGTCTCATGCTGCCTCCAGACAGAGCTCCCCTTGTTCTGGAAGACAAAGAAGTAGCACATGATAGTGACTATGGTGCAAAATGATTTTCAGTGGTTCTTTTTATTTGCAGACTTTGGAGATTTGTGTAAGAAATTAGTTCTGTTGGTTTTGTATGTTTAAATCACTGGACAAACTTCACCTAATTTCCTCAGTCGCTTTAGAGAAAAAGAAATTGAAGTGTTCTTATTTTCAATATTAATTTAATTATGGTCCAGAAATGACAGACTATGCATTCCTGCTCTGAATTGCTGATCATAACTTCAGCCTGAAGACACTGAAGCTGACAGGCATTTTCCTGTTGATGAGGCCCACATGCTCTGACTTCAGCACCAAACTCTTTGAAACCTACTTATGCATATATTATATTTTGCCAGTGGCGTCACTGTGGATATCCTATGAATCAGGAATTTTGAAGAGTAGGACAATATAGGAAAGACTGAAAAAGGTTTGATGCTCTTTGTGCTACCTCCCTTCGACACCCAGCAAATTTCCAAAGATTCAGGGGCAAGTAGAAATACCACTGAAAGAGTATTTCCTCCTGAGAGATATCCATAATGTATGCATGCAGAAATTTATAGGTGAACTTTGGAAACAAAATTTTCGTTATTTTGAGTGCTGTTGGGTGATTTCAAAATCTGCAAAAGAAAAGTGTCCATATGTTTACAAGTGTTAATTTTGTAGTCTCAGTGAAAACAGCTACTTTATTGAATTTCTGTTTGTACATGTCATAGGTTTTGCAGTCTTCTCTTAGTTTTCTTTCACTGTGTTTAGTCAGTGGGTTATCCTCAGATAGCACTGAAAACACTAACTGTTGTGTCACTGGAAAGTATGTCACCTTAGAACAGTTTCTTAAGACTTCCATAAGCAGAAAGTTTTTATGTGAACAATTTTTGATTTTGTTTTAAATTTCTAGGCAGAGCTGGATCTCTGCATAATTTTGTTAATTTGAAAGGATTTATGAGGTTGTTCTGGGTGGAGACTTTTTTGTTTGTTTTTTATTCTGGGGTGGTTTTTTGTTTGTTTGATTGGTTTGGTTTTGGGGGGTTGTGGGGTTTTTTGGAGTTTTTTCTGTGTTTGTTTTTTTTGTTTTGTTTGTTTAGGTTTTTTTGTTTGTGTTTGGTTTTCCCCTCAGCCATTTGAGGAGAAGAAATAAAAAAATATACTGTTTTGAAGATGTGTCTGATGGACCTTATGCTTCTTGCTCTAAGGAGAATTTCAGTATTTTCTTGCAGTCTTCAAGAGATGTGCATCTTATAAGAAGCTGGACTATAATGACAAATACCAGATGTGTATGGGGCAAGGCTTACCACTGTGAGCTTTGAAGACCCTAATGATTGAATTTTGGGGAATTTTTGTGATGTGTATTTGCTGTCCTGCATTAACTAATGATGACAGTGGCTGATGTTTTTATAGGCTTGTTTGGTGAGTTTTTTGTTGAACCTTGGTTATCGTCAGTTAGTGTCCTTTAATGTATGGTCAGCTAAAACTAGTGTGGCTTAAAATAGTTTGTTTGATATAAATTCTTCCTGTTACAAGAGTGGAGAATCGGGCATGATTCTCTAGCACAGAAGGAGAAAAAATAACAGTGACGTGCTTACAGCTATCACCATGTGACCACACTTTAGAGATAACAGAGTTGAGAAGCTTTCCCCACAGATGCTCTGCTATGAGTCAAGTCAGACTGCAAAAATAAAGTATCTGCCTATACTTTTTGTACAAGCCTCTGTTTCTACTCTTCCTACTCCCCAGGAGAGCTGGAGAAATGCATCTTGCTAATTTTATTTCATCAGATACTATAGTCTCAACAATATCCTCTGCAAGTGTCTTCTTATAGCAATTAGGAGGTCCCCACTAAGAAAAAGAGGACCAGAGTATTTTTGTAGATTAGATCTATTTCAGGGAAGGGGAAAGGATATGCCGACCCACTCAGCTGTCTATTTTTAGCTCTCATGAATAATCACAGGATGTAGGGGGGAGCATATCTCAGGAGATCACCCACAAAAAAAAGTGAATTAATATCAGAAGTGCTATAAATATGCAGGGGGTGGATGACTCAAGTGAGAGTGGCTACTTTAATGGATGAACAGTAAAGAATTGCAGGAGGGAGATGTGTGTGTGAGTGTGTGTGTGGCAAAGCAACAGGAGTTTTCATGAGCATATTATCTCTCTCTTAGAGACAAAACCAGAAGGATTTACCAGTAGAAAAGGTCTCTTGAAGGATGTTGTGTTTTTTTCCACCTTTTTTTTTTATAACATATACTCTTAATTCTTGTGTTCTGCTTTTCCTTGACTTTTTTGTTGCTCACCTTTTCCTCTGTCTATGGAGTATCTTCTTTATCACAGTTGTTCATTAGTCCTTTGTGTCTTCGAGGCTGATTTTGGGATATCAAAGGCCATTTTATTAGTGATGTGCAGAGCCTCTCCCAGCACTGCCACAATGGACATCTTCAAAGGAGCCCTGCTTGGTGTGAAATAAAGTGCAGTCATCATCTGGACATTCACCATCTCTGATAATAATTGTATTAGTTACGAACTGGTTTGGTGTGAGTAGTCAATACTGTGGTTCTGTGGGACTATGTGTATGCATTGCTCTTGTTCTCTGTAACAGGCCTATACTTTCACTCGAGGGCCTTAAGAGATTTTTACAGTGGAAATTACTGAGTAATATTGGGACTATTGATACAAAGCATATGGCTACTCTTTGATGAGAAACATCTTTTTATATACTGAAAAGATTATTATCTCTTCCAATTAAAGTCCATTTGTTTGCTGTGGAAGATGTCCTAATATTTATCTAGGACATCCTAGAATGGTCTGTGACAACAGGAACTTGGAAAGCCCTGAACTGCGTTTTGTGACTGCAAATGGGCTTGTGCTCAGAAACACCTATGGCATTGAAATTTTTTCATTCATTCTAGGGCAGTGGGCTTGTATTTTGTTTCCGCAGCTTATGAGTAGTTTTGGTGGGCACCTGGGTGGGAGAAAGAAGCTGGTAATTTCCACCTCAGTAACACAGAAAGAAATGTGATTTTGGAAGATGGACAGATGTCCCTGGTTGGATTATGTGCTGTTCAGAAATATCTGCCTACTGAGACTGTGGCTTACTATAGTTTGCAAAACAAATTTTTATACAGAACACCTCAGACTGACCAGACAACAAAGTGTAAATAAACCTTAACTTTAAAGTTGGTTTAAATTACTCTACAGTGAATTAGAGGTGGTTCCTGTTTACTGTTAATCTGAGGACAAATTTAACTGATGTTTTACAATTTGATATTTTATTCACTCAAAGTATTTTGTAAATTGTGTTGAACAGTGGAAAGGTACCAAAGTGTTTATATTTAGGACTCATTTTACTTCCTCTTTGTGATTTTCTACATGGTGGTTAAGACCCTATTGTGTCTAAAATAAAAGCACAGGCAGTTCCATTGAGCCTTTTCAGTTTTATTTAAAAAAACGACCAATGTGTTAGCATGCAAGTTGGCTGAGGGGATATGACAGAAGTTTTCATTACAATGTGATGCAAAAAATTGATTTACCTCAGCTCTAACAGTTCAGCTTTTGAACAAACAACATCAAACTGCCACATCTAATACAGCTTTGACAATTACAAGAAATGCTGTAAAAATAATGAGGATTAAGTGCAGCACAATTGGTGGCCTGGCATAGTGCCCATGCAGGGACCTCTGCACACTGCCATGGAAGAGGGAAGATTTTTGCTTCTTGGGTTCATGGTATCTTGTTGACATTGTTGAGGGGAAGTGCTAAAGGGTAACTCTGAGATTTTTGGAGTGGAATAACATAGCAGCAGTGTTTCTGGGACACCTAGCTTGTCCACCTTGGGAGAATATAATCGGGGCTGGCTCTGAAGGGACTGCCAGCCCAGCCCTCTGTGCCTCCGTGTGCAGGGATAGCCAGAGGCATCTTCAGACACAGCCTAACAGGTATCAAATCTGACAGCATAACCCCACATAAAGGGTGTGATAGGTAAAAAAGCAATCAGCCAAACAAATCTCTGTTAAGGCTTGCTTTCAAGGTCTGTGTTTTGTACTAATCTCTCTTTAATTCTGCATACAACTAGCACAGACTAAAGGCAGTGGGGAGGCCTGTGTGGGCATGCAGTATTACCATGTTACTCATTGCTGTGATTCTTGGCCCAGGAAGAAGTCTTGTCTGAAGAAAAATATATGTTCATTATTCATTTTCCATTATCAGGAGCTGTTGGATCACCATTTTTAAACAGCTTAAAGCATAAAAGGAGGTAAAAATCATCAGTCTTGAGGTTGGAAAGGAGTAGTATAGTGGATTTTGTCAGTTTCTCTGGCATGCAAATTCTCAGGTTGTGAAATATCTTTATTATATTTTTGAGAAAAAAATATTCTCTTGCAGTGAGTGTGCAGGGTATCACTGCATTGGAATTAGGCATTAAAAAGGCAGTGTGAGGTGCCAGCTGGTAATAATTTTCAGACAGAATGTAATTAATGCCGAGTCTCTTGATTCCTGGTAGTGTGCCTGGAATAAATATCTAAAGAATTTGTTTTCAGAATGAACCACAGTGGTTAAAAGCTCACCTCTTGTCCTACAGTCAACTCCATACACAGTCAGGTTGGAGTAACTCCTAAAATGTCTTCAAGTGATGGGATTGTGGAATAAGCAGAGGCATACAAATGCCTGATGTTACACAAATACTGTATGAAGTGTACTTTGTGTTTAGCAAGAAAATACTTCACAGGAAACTCCAATGGCTGCTTCCATTGAGTCCTGGCAAGAAGAATTTCTTTTCATATTCTTATAAGCTGACCTGGCTTACTCACAAATGCAACCCCCAGGAGGCTTCCTTCCTTCTCTTTTGGGATTTCCACTGGTAAAAATTGCAATTAATGTGACCTAAAGGAGCTACACATCCAACAGCAGCTTCCCAGCTCAGGGAGTGAGGTGAAGCTGTTATGTCTGTGCACTGTTATCTCTGGGACACATTTGCACCAGCATGAGGCCATGCTTTTCCCAAGTCACTCCTATGTCATTGTCCTGGTTTCAGCTAGGATAGTGTTAATTTATTCTCAGCAGCTGTTACAGTGCTGTGTTTTGGATTCAGAATGAGAATGGTGTTGAGAATATACTGATGTTTTGTTTTTTTGCTTGGTTGTTTATCCTAAATCAAGGACTTTTTTCTTGTCTCATGCTCTGCCAATGAGAAGGTAGCAAAAGAAACTGGGGGGCAGCATAGCTGGGACAGGTGACACAAACTGACCAAAGGGATATTCCACACCATACAACATCATGCCCAATATATAAACTTGGGGGAATTTCCCTGAAGGGAGGGAAATCTGGGTTCAAGAAGTGGGGTCTGGCATCAGTCAGCAGGTGGTGAGCAACTGTGTTGTGCATCACTAGAATTTCACTTTTTATTATCAATATTATTAATAATTGCACCTTTGGTTTTATCTTCTCCAAGAAACAACGTATAGAGGAGATAACTTCCTACAGCTTTTTTCCTCTTCCTTTTTTCCTTCCTTGTTCTTCAGGCTGATTACAGTAGTTGAGAATTTTAGAGATTTTGGATATCCTTCAACTACCCTTGAAACTAATCTGGTCCTTTTGCTAGGAGCCAGCATGTTGTTGCATATGATTCTGGTCTTGTTTAAGGTCAGACAAATAATTAAAAACATGACCGAGAGATCTGCCTAAAAGTTGGATAGTTCATAGTGGGGGTATCTGTGGGATTGTATGGGCAAATACCTAGGGCAGTGGGCACCTCCATTGTGTTTGCACCTTAGCTCTGAGCAAATGCAGAATCCGGAAAAACTAGTAAAATATTTAAAATGGTGTGCTGTCACCTTGGCACCCCAGAGAGGACCCAAATCACTGTTGGGGCCTGGTCCAGGTCTTTCGAGCCATGTTTGACACTGCTTGATACCTTCATGAGTAAAAGAAGGTCTCTAAATCTGACAATGAGATGACAACAGGCCCTGCAGCTGTTCCAGCCACAATGACAGACACTACACTGCTTCAACCCCAGTGACCAGCACTGCCACTGAAAACACTGAAACAGAAAATCATCAGGGGATGGTGTCAGTTTCCCCTGTACATGAAGAGAAGAAATGTACACAATAGTGTCTATAAAAAAGCTTCAGCAAAAAGAGTCAAGGAGGACAAGGAGATCAAAGAGGGCAGAGAGGATGAAGAAGCGGGACCATTACAAAGGCAAATTTAAGAGCCATCATCAAGGCCATAACAGAAACTGGAAAGGAGACAGAAGAGACAACTACCACTTGATCCCTATCCCTGAGCAAGCTGTGGGAGATATGGAAAGATTTCAGCCATAATCCACATGAGCGTATTACCACCTGGCTGCTCCAGTGCTGGGACAATGGAGCCAACAGTGTGGAATTAGATGGTAAGGAAACCAGGCAGCTGACATCACTTGCTAAGGATGAAGGCATTGACAAAGACATGGGAAAAAAGATACAAGTCCTGAGTCTCTGGAGGTAACTCTTATCAAGCGTGAGGGCTAGGTACCCCTATAAAGAAGATATTCCATGTAACTGAGGAAAATGGACTACAATAGAGGAAGATATTTTATACCTGAGGGAATTAGCTGGGTGAGAAATTATATATATTGATGCAAAAAATGTGCACCTTCCCACAGATCCGGACAATGTCTTATGTCAACAACACATCTGGTAGAAATTTATACAGGGTGTACCAATGGCTCATGCCCATGCCTTGACAACATTCTTTGGAAAGATAGTGCACTATCAGAAGTGGGTGATACGATTCGGTAGCTCCAGGAATATGAAGATATAATTCCTTCCTCCATCATCACAGCAGTGGAGAAGCTATCAGACAAACTGATAGATAAACTGACTCAGAAGTTCCAGCAATTCAGAGAGAATATGTCCTATTCCCCACCTGTATAGCCCTGTATCTCTACAATTGACAGCAGCTACCCTCTTGCTCCAGAAAGAGAATATAAGAGGTACACACTATGGGGTACCCTGTGGTTTTACCTGCAGGAGCCTGGAGAGGGTATGAGGAAGTGTTTGACAACCTACCTTGGTCCTAGATGCATGGATGTGGGAATTGCAGGGAAAAACAATGACAGATGTTTTTTTTCCCAGGATAGTTGTTAGTCCAGTCTCCAGTGGGGAGTTTCCCAGGTAGAATGGAAGGTCTGATCTACTGCTTGGATGTCTGTGTCATATATTTGTGCTACAGTGGGTAAGGGCCATATGAATCTGTTAGAACAGTGCTGAGCTTCAACTAATTGGCACTGCTTATATATCCCCATAGTCAGCCCTTTCTTCCAAAATTTTTGTTTTCCTTTGTTTTCTTCTTTTGAGATTAAGATCTGTGTTTGGATGGAATTCTGCGTGGACTTTTTAATTTGTGGCATCCTTAGGAAATGCCCATGAGCACAAGAATGCTGGAGTTGGGGTCAGGGACAAGCCAGATCATAGCAGCAATACCCTGTGAAATTAACATTGCTGCTACCTCTTCTCCTATCCTTCAGATAGCATGCGAACACTGGGCGCTGGAGTCCCTCTCTAAATAAGTTACATTAATTATTTCAACATTAAATATTCATACAATGCATGTCCAGTGCATTGTTCCTCTCTCCTGTGTGGGACTGTTTTTACCACAGGACTTTGGGATTCTGAAATGTGAAACTGTCCACAGCTGTCATTTTGTTTGTTGCTCCAGAAATTAAAATCACCAAATGAAAAAGTTTTGAATAGAAGGTGGGTCCTGGAGAGCACTACAGAGTAAATGCATGAGTAATACACTTTCTGGTTTTGGTGCACTGCCCTTGAATTTCTGTGCCAAACCATGTAGAATCCATAGATGCTTTAAAGCTTTTGCATGCTATTTTGTTTTCATGTACTACATGATATATTGTAAAGTGACAAATTTATAAAAGACCCATATGGAAGACATTATAATCAACTTTAAATTTTAAGTCCGAGTTGAAAACTGGCAAAGTTGGAAAGAAAGAACAGTGATTTCAAAGCACTTAAGTAAAAAAGAATCTTGTGTCTTAGACTTCACCAAATATGTAAATGGTAATTGAAAGTGACTGTCTGTCTTCATCCAGGGCAAATGTGCTTCTAACAAATATTTCTTTTAAGTGCCTGGAGCTAGGCAGGATGACTCTGGGCCTTAGGATATGCTTATATATAAGCTGTTAGAAGTGGCCCCATCAGCAGTCTAAGTTGGAATATCTACACTGAAGGGATACAGACTTGTTCTGAAAAACTGTTTCGCTAAGCTAATCAAGCTGACTGAGCAGCATCACTGATGTGGTTGCATTGCTTCCAGTTCCAGGTCTGTCTGAACTGAAGCATTTCCATCATGCAATATAGCTAAACTACTCACTCCTATGTGGTGATGCTGCTTTTGAGATTTTGAATGGTTTAAGGCATATTGCTCTTGCAGAACAAAAACTAAACAAAATTAAACTCAACCAAAACAAACAAACACCCCAAACATAATAATTAAATTGGTAGCATAGGATATCTATCATCCTTCTACCTATTTTGTATAAAGTACAATAGGGTTATTTTTTATGGAAATATAACAAATAGGTAATAAAATAGCAATTGTCTTGTTGCATGATAACAGTTAATCCTCACTTGACATGGAAGTAATATATGATTTGATAGACCAGAATTATCTAGCTCATGCCAGAACTAATTTGCAAATGTGAAACCATAGAAGCTTTCTACCTTATCTATTCTAACTCTTATTTCTACTTGCAATATTGTGACTAACTTGTTGGGCACAGCATCCAGCCACTTCTAATTCTCCTTGAGCAATCGTGTGTTAGTTATATGCTTATGGGGAATAGCACAGGCAGATGCAACCTAATGATCAGCCTTTGACTGCTGATTTTGACAAGAATAAAATCTTATACTTCTGGACATGATTTCACAGAAATGCCCAACAGGTTAGGCCAGAATGCCTGACTGGATAAACAAAGCTCACTTTTCATCACACTGAAGCTTCTAAGACCAAAACTGAAGTAAAAGCTATAGTTACTTATAAAATGCATACTAATCATTTGGGAAAATTTTTATCTTGAGACTCTTTGACCTCATGCTGCTTGCAGCCATGCATCAGGGTTGCAAGGGTCGACCTGATGTGAAAAGAGGTCCTAGCTTTTTAGTCTTGTAGAGGAATAAATACAGATCTGTAAACTATGCCTGCATCCTTCTGCAGACTTTTAGTAACTATCATGTATATAAATATGAATCCAATACTTCTTTACAATTCTTAGCCCTATTGTGACAGGAAAGTCACTGAAAACTCATTGGCAAATTTGTCCTTGCCACTGTAGGCACTTAGCTGAGGTGGCTGTTTTGGGAGGGCAGCCATTTGAAGACACACATACATGTACATGCACACATCCCTGTCCCAAGAGCTGGTCAACAAGTTTACCTGTAGGGCTTCTCTCTGAATCAATCATAGTAAAACAGTCTCAGTTGAAGATGCATCTACCTTAGGCACCTGAGTTAGTTGTAAAAAAAATTACTGGGTAATAATACCACATCTTTGTTCCTTTGGTAAAAAAAAAATACAAAATGCATTTCTCTGAGGTTTTGAAAATCCTAACCTAAATTATACAAAATGGGAAGTCTAGTTTAGGTGCTGGCTTCTTCTCCTGTCCCTCTCTGATGACCATTTCATCTGGAGATAGAGCAGAAGATTTTTTAAAAATAAGCTAGTTTCAGGCCAAATAGTGTTGTCAGGACTAGATTACCCTTCTTGCAAACATCTAATGATGTGTACCTCTGTCCTCTTGGCATATGGCCTCATTCAGTTTTCAGAGACAAAGTTAAAATCATGTTAAGTTGGAAAATGTATACATAATTTCCGGTAAAGTGTATTATGGGAATGTTTCAGTTCAAAGAATAATGCTTTGTATAGACAGGAAGTTTTCAGCTTATATGAAATTTGATAGAAACCCAAACAATCTTAATCTGTTCTTGTAGGTATACTTAATAATGTTCTTGCAATAATTATTTTAATGATTTTTTTTTTTAAATGCAGTGAATCATATTGGAAGAGAGAAAATAAAAACTGCTATGTTGCCCCAAAATTCTCTGTGATAAAAATAAGGCATATCTCTCGGTCATTAGCAACTAGTTTTTTCAGCATCCCCAGAACAACTAAGACTACATAAACCACTGCTCTGAAACTGGTCCCTCTGGAGTGATCTTCCCTCACTGATTAGTTTTCCCTTTTTTTTTCTAGAGAGAACAGAATAGATGGATGCCAAGATGATTTATAAGCAGTCTAATCTCCCTAACAACTCTTGCAAACCATTCATCTGGTTCAGAATATGAAGGATACTCAATTA
The DNA here is from genome assembly GCA_035221455.1 of Xenops minutus. Classification (NCBI taxonomy): domain Eukaryota; kingdom Metazoa; phylum Chordata; class Aves; order Passeriformes; family Furnariidae; genus Xenops; species Xenops minutus. The sequence goes on from JAWWEE010000085.1 coordinate 32,792,264, forward strand.
TTCAATGAAAAGGTTAAGCCTATGGTAATTATGTATAGTCAGTAATGAAATATACTTCCCCTGGGTACTTTTTTAAAAGGATACAGGCTGACAGACATTTACCACATCCTTTCTGGACATGTTTTCTGAGGTTTTAGTTTGAGACACTGTTTATGCTTATTTTCAAAATGCAGTTTGTTGGTTTCAGTGCTTTACTGAAGCTGTAACTGGGTGACAGTGAAGTAAGCTAGCCACAAAAATGTGAATCCAAGCCAAGGCAATAACTGCCCATAACATTTTCAGGTGAGCATGAATACTCTGCTGCATAAAAAGGGTCAGGGAACAACCCACCTAAGTCTACTAGCCCCATGCTTTCATCCTTCTTTACATCTATCCATATCCTTGCTTTCATTATCACTGGTGACATATTTGGCTATAGTGCTTGGATCTGAGCTGGTTTCTGTCTTTATTCATGGCTGAAAGTTTGTTCTGTTGATGAAATCTTTTAGCTGAAACAGTGGAACCCTAAAGTGACAAATGTCTTGGCTTAACCAAAACTATTTCTATTGATATCTTGCCTGGAATATCAATATTTTTGATGAATAAATATGAACATACCATACTGTGTGTTATGATCAGGTTCTTTAAAATTAGAGAAGTTCCTCAGCCTGAATTCAGGTAAAAATGAGACGACGTGCTAAAGTCAATAGTACAGATTTTTATTCAACAGTAAATGTGAGGTAGAGGAAAGAGAGAGTGTGGGGGAGAAAAAGAGAGTGACAGAGAGACAGGACTAAGTAGAAAAATTATCACCACTCTGGATTCTGATGCTGTCTCATTGATTGTCTTCTTATCGCCTTCTGAGTCGTGAGTCCCAGTTTGTTGAAGTGATGGTTGCAGTCTGGATCCATCAAGGGAAGCCTAGGGTGCTGAGGCAAAAGGCCTGTGTGCTGAGGAAAGAAGCCTGATGGTGAAGGAAGAAGTCCGTATGTTGAGTGAAGTACATGAAGCCCGTGGTGGTAAGGAAGGTGCATGTGGTGAGGGAAGAAAACACACTGGTGAGCAAAGTCCAGGTGGTGAGGGAAGATGAAGTACCGAGTGAAGTCTGTGCTGTCTTTTAGTGGGCTTAAACTAGGTGGGAGCTCCTCCCCTGGGGCGGAGAGTTTTACAGGAGATGACATAATACTGGATGACAGGACATTTCAGGAGTCTTTGACACCTTCTAAGCTGTTACAGCTGCCTGTTATGTCAGCCCATTTGGGTCCATTATGGCCCACCAGCAGAGATGAATATCTTCAGGCTGTGTGTGAATTGTCCAGGTACTTACCCACAGGGTAAGTATCACAGCCAGTCATTTGTGTAACGACAGAAAAACACTACTCTGCCTTGCAGGATTTGCCTGTCTCCTTATTTTACCCAGCTTGTAGCCTGAGGTGGTTACTTCACAGATCATCAGCTTGCACTTTGACTGTCTGAGCCATTAGCATTCCAGCCTTTCACAGTTGTAGGTACATTCTTCCCTTTGGATAACTGAGCAATAGTACCACCCTTATGTTATCCTGAGCTCTCATGAAATGAGAGAAAATCTGCGATATTGTGTCTGATTGCCAGTGTACACAGGACCAAGCAGAGTCTGAAGTTAGTGGGAATGGATGCAAGACCTCTTAATTTCCACAGAAGTCCATCACAAGGAAGAAATGAAAAAGAAATTAAACATTTATAATGAATTCAAGCTAATTCTCAGACTGGGAGTTTGGAAAGTTGGGTAGTTTAAGGAGACTTTTTAGAGTGCCTTTGTTTAAGTAACATCCCTATTGCTACCTTAAAATTTGAAAATATTTGCTCTGAGCACTAGTCACAAAGGTCCTTGGTGTTATCTGTTGCACACTAACCAACCAAACTATTTTCATACTCCTTAAATTCCCATATGAAGACAAAACAGTTCAATTAGACAATCAAGTAAAAATGCTGATAATTTTTTTTATTTCCTGTGAAATCTTTTAGTGGGAAAGTGTCTTTCTCACAATGTTTCAAGAATATTTGTTTTGGGGGAGGAATTTATGTGTGGTTATTTCTTTATTCTCCTACTATATTCTTAAAATCACTTAATGTTTATGTTGCAGTAATGCCTGAAGATTCCAAGGAAACTGAGGATACCATTGCACCAGAAAAAAAAAAGGGGGCCCAGCCTTTGGCCTCAAAATTTGGTGAGCCAGTTTTTGTTTGTTTTTTTCCATCTTATAGGCAGTTTTTTGAGAGTTCAGCTGACAAATGCAACACTGCGGACATTTTGTTGGCAAAGGACTGCCATTGCAATAAACTCCATTATGCATTGTGCCTCAGCTGTGGGACAATCCAGGAAGGCCAAAATACATGTATGAGATCTTTCTATAGACCTACAGCCAATGTAAATGGCCATATATTGTATTAAGTGTGGGGAGTAAAAATTGGTTTTATTACAAGCAAATAGTTCATTAACTCAGGAATTAATTTCTTTAGGCATACCGGGGAGTTGTAAGGTACCAAGTCCTGTCTGGAACTGATGCCAGGGACAAGTTGCATTCGGGAATAGGGAATTATGAAAATGTATAATGATATGGCTGAAATGGGCCCCTACCATGTGGCAAGTTCTTTGTGTGCAGGAGAAGGTGGTCATTCTGACCAGGAGACTCCATCTCTCTGTACAGGGGGGCATGTCATATCCAATCAGAAGAAGAGGCCCACTCCTCTCATTATACTAACAAGGCAGGACCCTAGAGACACACAAAAAGCATGATTTTTTTTTTTTTTTTTTTGGGGGGGGCGTACTTTTTTGGACCCTCGTGGCTGTAACACCCAGCACGTGCTGAAATACAAACTTTCCTTTTTTCTAACTTCTTTATCTCACAGAAATTTGTATCTTAACTAAATTGAATAAAAGACATTTTTCTCACAATAAGTATGTAATGAACACATACCCAAGAGGAGAGTTAACCAGAGAGGTATTTAATTGTGTGTGATAGTTTGAGGTTTGTTTTTTTTTTTCCATGAAAACTATGCAATATGAAATTAAATTCTGTTTTACAATAAGGCTGAGGTCAAAGGACTTACATGGTTGCAAAACAGCAGGATGTGGTTCCCAGGCAAAGGGAGAAATCTATGGAAATAGCAGGAGTACTACATAAGAAAGAGAAAGATAGGTTATGTGACTGAAATTCTCCATGATCTTACTCTCTCTTTAATCAATGATATACCATGCCATCTCAATTCTGGAGAAGCATGCAGGTGGATATTTACACAGAACCAGTGCTGCTGCATGAGAGATAAAAACACCCTTGCAACTGCAGCAGTAGGAATGACCATCATAATGCATCAAATTAAAGATGAGAGAAAATTGTTTTCTGAGCAGACCCTGACCAAAACAAGAAGTTAACAGCTTTCTTTAGCTCACAGCCCATTGGAAAGCAGCAGAAGTCCCTTAAATAGATACTGCAAGCTGGCAGAGGAAGACCTATTTAAATAAGCAAGAAAAAGATTTGAAGGTTAAAAAACCCCCAAACTAATCTGGTCAAAGTTTATTGAAAGACTGGAGTGTTGCATCATCAGATATCATGAAGCATAAAAGTGGAGAATAGCATGCTAATCAAGAAGTGCTTAGCTGGAAACTCTGTACACAGTTCACAAGCACTAGCTGCATATTCACAGATAGAATAATCCTGTGTTGTGACTCAGCTGCCAGATTTGCAAGCACAAGGATCGAATTTGAGGCATCACTAATAAAAGACTAGCTCAAGCTCTCATTCAGAGGTTTAAGAAAATTAAAATAAACTACTTGCTGCCTAGTTAATTATTTCTCCAAATTTACAAAGAGACCTCGTTCAGTTGCTTTAGCAGTATTTTTTTTTTTTTGGTCGAACTATTTAATTTCTTTCATAAAACTCCCTGCAGCACCAAATCCCTTTCTCTATTCAGTCCTCTTAGGACTCCTAAATGTATTCTGCTTTTGTTTGGTTGTTGTTTTTTTTTTTTTTCTTTTCAATTTTAGCCTCTGGACCTCAAGGCAAAGCAGGAAGCTTTTTTCCAGGTAGGGGATCCACTAACATGGGACACATATGCCCAGGTTTCTGACTGTAAACTTCCCACCTCTCCTGATGCTTTCCTTGATTCCTGCTTTTCCTTAGTTAGAAGTGCCTCCCAACATCAGCTCAGTGGCTTCTGAAAAATAAGAAAGCTTTGGGTCTGGCTTTTGGGGTTTTTTTCAGCCATGTCCCTCCCCCTGCCAGATGTGGACAGAGGTCCTCTCCCACAGGACAAGCTGGCGGGGAGAGGAGGAGGGGGAGAGAGAACTATTTCTTTTCTCTTTTAGCACCACAGAAGTTTGTTTGTTTGGGTTTTTTTTGTTTGTTTGGGTTTTTTTGGTTTTTTTTTTTTTTTTCCTGGAGGTTTACAGAGTCCAAAATGTTTAAAAAGTTTGAAAGATTTTAAAATGCTTCTTCTTCTTTTGAATATTCAATTTGTATATATCACATTGGTTCAGAACGGAAACTCATGTGGGATGGAATTTGCAGGCAAAGATAAGGAGACCTCAGACAAAGCATCTGTGCACAGCTCAAAGTAGGAGAAAATTCCATCCCGTGGCTTTGTCTCAGATTAAATCTTTACAAAACAAACTTTGTAAACATGCATGTAACCACAGCCTTACTACCACTTTGGCTACAAATCTCTTTTATTCCTAGGAGCATTATAAGAGAAAGTTTCTCTGGGACCAACAGCTGAGACAGACCTGACTGCAAAGTAAGTACAGGGAAAGCAGAGGTGGTAGGGGTGGAAATACAGGGGTATGTACTGGCTTTTAAAAGGAAACAAAAAATGAGGGCCTCTGGGTTTGCTACTCCTTGCAGAGCCTGAGAGAGTTGGACTTTGTTTAAATACAAAAAACATGGGAAATTTAGAAAGGGGCTGATTTGGCTGGAGTGGCTAAATCCAAAACCCCCATTATGCTAAACCACAAATGGCCAGGATGCCAGTTATTTTATGGCTGCCTGGGGCAAATCATCTGGTATATCTAATTTCACTGTAGTGGTGCCTTAATAGTTCAAGGGTTGTCCAAGTTTTCCTTGTATTCAGATTTCATCGGTAGAGCAGCAGCATAGTAAATATATAGATATTTATTTAAGTATCAGCTTTCTCAGCAGCTGCTTAGCTATAGAACAGACAAAAAGCCAAGCAGTGGAGCCATGAGTTAAGAGCATGTGGTTTATTTATGTCACTTAAACTATCAGGAGGATTGGGACAGGGAGGTTAAAAAGTTCAGGCTGGTGTTTCTTAAAAAACCAGAAATATAATAACATGCAGCCCTATTTTAAGATAAAGGGGTAAATGCTGCATGGAGGAGAAGGGTTCTTTTCAAGTTGCTGGTATGTTAGAAGTTGCTGTGCTGCAGGGAGATAATTGTTACATAGTGACTTTTCCAAACGCTATTTACTCTGGCTTCAAGTCAGTGAGGCTGTTATTGTCGTAGTCTCCATTAGGGTGAGTTTAGGGACACTACAATGTTGCCAACCTCTGCAATTGTATTGATAGTTGATAGTCCTTTTTTTGGTGAAACTCTTATCCCTGTCAGTCAGGTTATTATATCTTCTGTACACGTATAGCTTTTTAAAAAAGTGGTTTAACCCATACAGTTATTTGGAATCCAAAGTGTGTGTGAGATGTTAAAGAATGGCAGGAAATTAAAACAAATAGAACATCCATTATGCTTTTCAAAACCCACAAATTTAAAAGCTAATATCTGGGTTATTCTATGCATGACTCATGATTTCTGTGTGTCTGGAGCTACCTATAGCACATCTTGATTTATTGCTTTCCTTAAATCTGTGTGTCCACATGAGGCTATATCTAGGCCATCTGGCTAACATCATGGTGGGAAAAGCACCCATGACTATATTATTTTGTAGACCTGTGCTGTGCTTGTCATTGTGCTTCCTGGACTCTATGATCTCTGCATTTTGCATGGGTGTGCAAAGAACCTCAGAGAAGCCAAAATAAAAAGAAGAAGTAAGGATATTTCCACTAATGCATTCTCTTGCAGCGAGCATCTGAGATAGAATGGATTTGTGCATGCCTGGTTGCACTTGTGCAACTCAGGAGCCATTTTTTCAAAATCTCCATGGCATCAGGGAGACCCTCATTTCCTTGTCTGTCAGTATTCTTCCTGGGTCTGTGCTGACCCAGGGTCAGCATTTTCCCCGAGGCAAGAGCTGTGCCTCTCTGTTTGGTGGCTTTCTCCTCCCCTTCACAGTAGTTCATGTGGCAGGTAAGCTTGACTGACCTTTAGGTAGCTGGCATTTCTGCAAAAACAGTTGTCCTTCTGGGACAGCTGCACCAGGAAGGTGGCTGAAGATCAGAACTGGGCACCAAATGCATCCTGCCTACACATTGTTGTGATGCTAGCCTGTTCTTCTCTTATTCAGAGTGCCTGTTCTTCACTTATTTAGAGTGTAAAGGACTTCAGTTTCTCCTGAGTAAAAAGTCACTACTTAAACATTAGCTATGGTACCTTGGAAGTGGTTTCTGCAGAAAAAAAAGTTTCTTCCTAAACACTATCATCTGCTGATTCCAGGATTTAGGTCCATTCTTAGAGCACTGCCCATAGTCTCTAGAGGGGAGGGATGAGCATCCCACAGCACCTGTGTGTGAGGAACATACCACACTGCTGTGAGGGTGGCATCTTGCAATGAAATGCTAGATGTTTGATCACCTAAGAAGAAATGAGCCAAAAATAAATCTTCATGCTCTGTCCCATGCTTCATGCAGCAGCATGCCTTGGCTGTTGCTCATACTGGCCATGGACATGGCCTGCGGCTGTATCAAAGATAGAAGCAGGACAGATAGCTGAACTTTGGGTAACACCAGAATCATATTTAGGAGCTGTAGCAGGGCAAAATGCCTCTTAGTGTCTTTCAGAACTGTAGAAAAAATTGTTTAGGACTGCAAATTTCATTTTTTTCAGCAGAAGTCAAACTATAACAAAGATATGTCAATAAAATGTTGACAGGCTAGGTTCAGCTCTAGCTAATTATTAAACTAAAAAGTTTCTCTTGATGACTAAGTACCTTAACAGATAGTCATATGATTTGGGGATCTTTTGGTGGGGGTTCCTTAAATAAAAGTGTAATTTCATAAGACAGGCAGTGGAGAGAGGTAGAGAACTCTGCAGACCTCTACTGTATATTGAGATCAAGATATGAACTGTTACCTGCTTTGGATGTAGGCTGGGTGAGGAGAGAGTGGGTTCCATGGTACATACAGCAGCAGCCCTTGGGTGTGTCTAACAAAACAATTAGTGGCAGAGCCCCAGTGTCTTCAGCACCTAGTATTTTCTGCTTTGAGTAGGTTATTGGCTGACTCAATCTAACACAGCCACCAACAGTGTGTTTCTCTTGCCTCCTACAAGGCCCTCTTCATTCTGCCTTGCAGAAATTCAGAAATCCAAGCACAATTATAATGGCCCTTAATTTCCATAGATTTTGAAAAAAGGTGGTGGTGAATTTCTCAGCAAAAGAATCTGACCTGAGCTGACTGTCCTCAGTGCCACTGCTGATGCTGCTTGAATTTCTTAGAAAACTGAACTCCAAAGGATGCATTTATAATGGAAATCATCTCTGCCCTGTTACACTTGTGAATTAAGGCAGTAGTTTGGGCATTGTGGGGTGCCTCAAGGAGGTGCCATGGGAGACACAGCCCATGTGTCCTCTTCTGCCAGCTGCTTTGAATTACGAAGGCTGCTGCAATGTCAGATTGTCAGTCCTACAGCACTGAGTTGTGACTGGGGACTGTTTCAGGCAAGCTCATAAGAAAACATCTCTTCAAACTTCTCCAGAAATTCATCATGTCTTTCTGGTTGACTATGAGTTCAAGACAAGTACTCACCAGTTTTTAGGACTTCCCATCAGCACTTTTCTCAGGTCTCCTTCTGCAGAGCTACTTTTGTTGTGCTATTAATTCTGCTAGTATGAAACTTGTCTGAAAGTTCACTACATGCTCCATTCTACAACAAGCTGAAAAGGTTCTCCAGCCTCAGGGACTATCAGGGTACCTCAAGATTTGTAGAGCCATTAATGGTCTTGATGAAATACATGATGAAATTCTGAGTTTTATTGAAACACACCTTTTTCCATAAGAAAATAGCCAAGAGTTATCTAACTGGAGAAACACAGTTGTTGCAATGCCATTTTTCTGTCCTTCATAAAGAGTTTTTCTTTAACATTTGAAATCCTGAGTACAGACTGTGACCTGTTTTGGTTTCTTTTTTTTCTTTAATGTTCCTTATGATCCTTGCTGAGAAAAGTTTTTGCTTTGGAGGCACATAATTATGTACTGGGAAGCCCAGTTGTCCCAAGGAGACACACAGAAGAACAGCCACCTGCCATCAGTGGAAACATTAAGAACAAGAGTAAGATGTGTCTTGGGACTTGTGAGAACTGGAAAGAGGCCAGGTCTGGACAGAGGGACTGTGTGAACTTGAACATCAACCCATGCTCTTTTTATTTTTTTTTTTATTTTTTTTTTTATTTTTTTTTATTTATTTCTTCCATTACTTTTAAGGAAATGTGGCTAAGGCTTGAAAATACAACCGAAAATGCACTTTGGTCTGAAGTACAAGGGTCTTGAGAGTAACTAGTAGGTTGAATTTATCTGGAAGTTGTAAGTTTCTTTGTGTGTTGCATTTCAGGGAGCTATAAGGAAGAATAAAATATGTAATTCCAACCAAAACAAAAGGTGAATTTAAAGTTGCTCACATAGTCACATGATCTGTGCAGAAGGAATTGGACAAAGCATTTTGGAGAAGGATAAAAGTCAGAAAGGTACAAGGTTTCAGATAGAGTAATTTTTTTCAAGACTTCTGGAAATACCCCAGTTTGACAGTAAATAAAGGCTTAACAAAGGACATTTGGGTTAAATTTCTCTTCAGGAAGCAGAAAGCCATCAGCTGGAAAGCTGTCCCTGGATGTTGGGTCCCTTGTGTACTCTAGAAAGCACAACTTTGTTTATTCATGTAAATACAGGGGGATTTTTTTTGTCTGAAAAATCCCATGTCCTTTCACCAATTTTCTTTCTAATTTAAATAAGCTCAAATCCCCAAATGCTGAGCTAGTCAGGGAAGTAAAGAAAAATAACACTGATGTTTCACATCAGTGAAACATCAGTTTCATGCAGTTATACTGCAGCTAAGAGAGGGAAAACAAAACATGCTGAATGTGTGATAGTAAGGAAAAGAAGCATGTAGGGGTAACAGACGCCTTAGATCCCCCTTTGCCCTCTCTGCACACAGTGTATGTTTGCATGCAGTTGCCTTGTGCCAATCTGGGGTGCAGGTCCTGCCTCCAGCCATGGCCTGAGCCAAGAGGTGCCACTTGTGCTGTGGCAAGGCAGGGCTAACTAATACAGGCACACTATGCAATGAGGATATTTTGGCTGATGGGTACTGACTGAAGAGGCTGTGGCTGTCACTGGTTACACCAGTTTGCTACTTTTCCTAGTTCTCCTGGGAAGTCTGAAAAGCAGCTACCTGCAACCTTACAGCTTGAACCATTTCCCAAGGCAGAGTTTATCTGTGCATGCCTGGCTGGTTTCCCTCAGTCTATGCTGACTCAGATAATTTTAGTCTTGGGTCACGTCAATTGGTTCATAACCGTGTTCCAACAGTAGTGTTGCATACAGTTCTCTGGACTTTACTATCTCCTTGTTAGCCTCAACAGTCTAACACTTTAGGAAAGACCTTGGTTTTAATAATTCCCTTTTAAATTCAGGATCACTTGAACATCTGGTACCATTTTTTTATGACAGTTCTTCTCTAATTTAGGGAAGTAAAATTAAAAAATTTCTCCTTCCATATAAAGAACAATACATTAACTTGACCCCTCTAGATAAACTCTTTCTGTTCCAAAACCTCTTTTCTAGTTTCTCAATTCCCATGTACTGCAATGTTTTGTATTTCATTTGCTATTTCTATTGCTCACTTTAACCCTTCTCTGTTGTACAGCCTCATTTGGAAGGTTTTCTTGTGCAAGATTAGTGTGATACAGATAAGAAATTCCTGTGCAGGTGCCGTTAATAGATGCTTTAAAATGTTGTCACTTCAAGACAGGAAATAGTGCATTTAGTTTTCATGACAGCTAAAAAGGGATAAAACACCATGAGGCAGAACAATAGTAGATGCGCTAACATGTGGTGGAGAGATCGTTGATACTTTAGGTACACCTTTGATATTGCTGATTCTTAATGTTTGCACCTGTGTATTAGTCTCTGTAGGATAAAGAGAGGTGGAATGGCTACATTCCCATGACCTTGAAACCATTGCAAACTATTTCCAGAAAGGTGTGGCAAAAAAAATATTCAACTTCGTGAAGCCCATATTATATTAACACAAGGATGTGTTATTCCAACAGAATGATGATGCTGTCAGGTACTGATATTTTCTATTTAAACTGGTATCAGTTTAAAAGAAACCAAACAAAACTGAATGATCCACTGTTTAAAGAAGCTGAATAAAATGTTTGGTGCCACAAAATCTGGGTGAGCTTCTCTCCTTCTGGGCCTTATGTGTGAGAATTTCTTATTTGTGGATCTTTGACTGAGAGCCTAATGCAGAAAATTACTTCCTTCTGTGGTACAGACTAATAAAAACACAGTAAGGATTTTAGGAAGAAAATAAATGTCATTAGCAACAGAGGGCTTGACTCTCAATTTCTCTTCACTTTATGCAGTTGTTCAGATTACTGCAACAATGGTATACTGTTATTCTTACTGACATTATTGTATGCAAATTCAGCACTGGTGACTTAGCACACAGTTATCCAGAATGATATGAGAAGAGTATGCAGGTATCTGCTGGTTTGTAAACAAGGCTGTAGTTTAGTCTTCACATGGTGTCTAGACAGCAGCAATTAATAGTAATTAGTAAGTACATCTGCTGTCTCCTAAGTCCATGGCAGCTCACGTGCTGTGCAAATAAAGGATCAAAGAGTTTTACTTCAACATCAATACTCCATAAAATAGAGTCCTGCCTTAGATTCCCATATGTTGAGAGCCTGCTTTGCTCTGATGCTCTGGTTTAGAGTTGTTGATGTTCTTATTTCCCTGCTCAGGAGCCAGTCTGGCAAATAAAAGTTACGGATTATTAGTAAACAATTAGTCTTCTAGTAATAATAGCAAACAAAAAGAAGTCTCAAGCTGCATTCCTGTCATGTAAATGAAATGCTGCTTCTAGTTAAGACCCAATTCAATAGGCCAAAGCTTCACAAAACATACTCCAAGGCACCAATCTGTGCCTCTGCTAGGTCCTTGCAGTCTGGCTTTACTGGGCTTGACTTGGTAGAAGGTAACCACAGCCATACCTTCTTGCCACTGCATAGATTTTAATTGTATCCCTGCCTTCTCAAGGCAGAAGAGAGGTGGAAATCAGTTGCAGTATGCCCCAAAGTTGGTGCCTTGGACGTACTCTAGGACAAGGAACTGTAGCTATTATATCACAGGTTTTGTCTTTCTTCATTCCTGTCACATTGTAGCTGTTGGATAAGGAGTGTTCAGTCAGATTTTAGCCAAAATTTTTGCTAGCTATTATCTTTGGTCTGACAAATTACTGTGCCCCAAGAAGTTTTTGCAGCATTTAGGAAAATAATTGCACTTAAATCAAGGACTAAGAGTGTCTCCTTGCAGGAAACTTCATTCTATGAGTAGATTGCTCTGTGGAAAACCCAGAGAGCTGTAGTACTAAATAAAAGGCTGCTTTTTTGAAAGCACACAAAGGAACAAGAAAAAAAGCAAACTGAGTGAGATTTTTCTAAACAATAAAGGTCTGGTTTATTGTTAATGTTTTGGTCAGTCAGTTTAATTGGCCTCAGGGAGTATGGTTTCTGAAACAGCTGCAGTCCATAAAGTAAATCAATATTTTAACATCACAGTAAAAGGGCCTCTATTGCATTAAAACTGTAACAAATTTCAGATCCAAATTGTTATACACATTTGGGGATTCCCAAAGTGTAGAGAATGGATTTTCTATTCTTCAGATAAACATCGAGCCAAATCCATGACTGTTTTGCTGCTTTTATAGAGTCCAGAAAGCCAGTCTACAGTAGGTTGATGAACCCCATTAGAAAAAAAGAGTTTTGAATGGCATATGAATTGCAGTTTCCTAGCTGATTTCCTGGTTACCCTAATTCGGGTTACAGAGCAGTAGTAGAGTCTGAAACTGAGACACAGGTCGTGTGAAGCAGTCAAAGTCTCCCGGTCTGACAAAGATGAAAACCCACTCATTCCAATCTTTGTTGATGCATGAATATCTAAGAGCCTTTTTGCATCCCAAAGTATCACCAGAATGCAAAATCTTCTGAAGGGTAAATAAACATATATCCTCAGGCAAAGAGGCAGACGCAGTCTTCAGAGGGAAGTTCTGAGCTTCATCCTTTTCCTTCGCTTTGTATACACAGTGATCTGAAGCAGAAAAGGTACTCTGTGATGAAGAAGAGTTTACTTTCACGTACTTGCTGAAGATAAGAAAAGCTCTCATTTTTGACATTGACCAAGGCTATATGAATTGAACTTACAATATAAAATAGGACAAGTCAATTTTACCCAAGACTTGAAGGGTCTGGTGCATGTAATCAGTGATGAAATCTTTCTGAATCATCAATACTTTTAAAGAAGCTAACATTACAGAGAAGTACTTGAGCTAAACTAATGACCAAAACTAAGCAATTTTTGTTACCAGCTACTCCTCAAAAAAATTCTAGAAAACCCATAAATAAATTCTGCACAAAATTAATTGCTTGAGTGGTAAACAAAACCAACCTTCCCAAAATTAAAAGCGAAAGGACATTCTTCAATATTTTGTTAAATTGACTAGCACTGAAGGTGCAAACATCAAAGGCTGCAGAACATATGGAGTGGGAACATTATTTTGAGATGTGTGAAATGTGCTGTATAATCAGTTTAATATTTATTGCTGTCTTTGTGACTAATGAGTGATGATGACTCTCCCAATATCTCATAAAATTTAGTCTTATTAGAGAATTTTCCTCCAAACACAATTCTGGCAGATCCCAAATTTTCCATCTCTCCTATTCTTCCAATGCCATTTTTTTTTCCCCCCAGAGATGTCATCTACTCAAAGGCCGCTAACTCCTTCTTGTGGGTTCTGGCATATTTGTAACTGGCACCTTTTCTAGGCAGCTAAAAGCTTTTCTATTATTCTTGATTAAAGTATGAAGAAAGATAGCTAATTCCACTTCTACTTCTTTTTCCTTTGTGTTACTATTTTTATTCTAAGTAGTGGGGATGCAGTTCTTTGATTCTTCTGATTAGGTCAATTTGGAGATGGCTAGACCTTTGCTGCAGATCTTCAGTGGCTCAAAAAACCCTGTCTTTGTCTTGGTTAATAAATGCAACATGCTGTTGGCAAAATAAGTTTTGCTCTGGTCTCATGTAGGAAGGTATTTTTGGGTCTTCTTTATAGGTAGATGTTGATGATATTCTTCATTCTGTTTTCTGGTGTTCTGACACTTCCTTCCAAATAGAGTTGGCCCCACATCCTTATCACCTGGTGTACTTCAGTCTGATACTCTTCTCTCCCCAACACCACCAGCATCTCTCTATTTTCTGCCTCATGCTTTAAAACCTTGGCATGGTGCAAAATAAGTGATTGATCCAAATGACTGCATTGTGGCTTCTCACTTTGCAAAGGCCAACCATTGGCTGAGCCTTGCAGCCCATCAGAGGCAGGTGTAACTGGAAGAGGTATTCCCTGTCTGCAGTGGGCATTGCATGGTCAGAGTAACCCCATATCCTGAGTGGCTGTAACTGGTGAAGCTGCTTCTGTCTTCTTATGTCTGATTAAAAAACCTCTGACTGTTAATGAGAAGATGTGCTTTCTCTGTGTTCTTTTCATCATGTAGCTTTATGAGGCAATTCTTTCTTGGACTCAGGGGCTTCCAAAACTTACCATTGCATAAAAAAGCAGTAACTGTTTTTACTGCTTTTTGTGTGCAGACACTGAAATTTGTAGTCTCTGTAAATTATTTTTCTGATGTGCATCACATTGTTGCTGCAAGGCTGAAAAGGGAGAAGAGATGTACAGCAGCATAAATTTCTTGATAAGGCCCTACTTAGTGGGCAGTAAAATATTCATGTTGTGAAGATTGATCTTTGATATATACCATACCCCTGTACAGTTCATATTGCTCCAGAAGCAGTAAGGAGAATGGTTTCCAGTTCTATTTATTTGGAAAATCAAGGTAAAAATGCCTATGTGCATAGATGTCCCAAGGCCACCCCTTTCCCTCAAATTTGATATCCATAGGAGGAAAACAGCCCCACAGGGTCTGGGGCTAGCTTAAAAGGGAGTTTATTTGATGTCAGTTCATAGTTCATACTTGGCAGTCCTAGGAAATTTCAGAAAAGGTTCATAGGAATCTATTGTTCAGATTGCCTAAAGAAAGTTAATTCCTTAACTGACATCAGGAGTGATCACTGGTTGTGAAGAGGTTTTAAACTCTTATAGCTAGACAGTCCTTTTTGCCTGGTCTCTGATTGTGTAGTTCATTTTTGAAACACTGATGCTGCAAGACTTGCGGACCCAGTTTTCATGGTTTCAGGATTCATTGCTTCATTTATAAAAGAAAGAAAATATGAAGAAAAAAATATAATATCCCCCAAAAAGAAAGCAGTGAAAACCCCAAATATTTGTATCCATACATTGAAGGACTCTATTTTATGCCCTTTTTCCTTCTCAGTCAGTTAACCAACCCAACACCTCCTTCAGCTCAAAGCAATATATGAGAAATAAGGTAAGGGAATAATAATATACAGCCATTGCTGTGCACTTATACAAAATGTCCTATCAAAATTATTACTCCTGTTTGACCTGTGACTTAGAAAGATCAGTCCAGGAGTCTATTTTGAACTGAGGACATTGCCTGGCTTTATCCTTATGTAGTTAACATTGAAGCTATCCACATATTGAATGAAGTCACTTCGCTCCCTGCTCTGCCTTTTTCTCAAGTCCACTAGTATGGATGTGGGAAACAGTGCATCTTGAGTAATTCCCTGTCCACTTTAACTTCTTCATTGTCTACCATTAACCTGCAATTAAAAATCTAATTTTTTTCAGTTATGGATTGTTTTATTTTGGTTTGGTTTTCCCCTAAGTTTTAAATGTTTGCTGCTATGTTTTTCGGTTTTTGCCTTCAGTTTGACAAATTTTCAGGGGCTAGCATTTCCCAATTCCATGTAAAGTCTATAACTCCTATAGCTTCCATAGCTTTAACAAAAAATATCCCATTTAAAGATGATGGGGAGAATTTTGTTTAGTGGTTAAAGAAATAGTTGGACTTTCCCAGGTTTTCAATTCAGTTGTTTCTCTTGAAATGAAAGAAATTCACTTTGGTTCAATACCAGTGTATTATTCAATTTATTCCAGAACTGCTATGTGTCTGTGTTGTACACATTTTTACTTCCATTTTTCTTGTTCAAAAACCCACTTTGAATAAGCATTACAGTGACCTTTATCTTAATTCATGAACGTTTGTGAAATATCTCAAAAATTCTCTGTGTGTCAGAACTGGTAGAATCATCACAGTTTGAAAGATTGGCTTATCAATACAGTTTCTTAGGTGACTTTTGAAATAAGTATGAGATTATGGAAGTAAAATTTCATGAAAATTTTCATTTAATGAAAAATGAAATAGTATTTTAAATGAATTATGCTTTTCATGTGGCACTGAAATGCTAAGAAAATCCTGATAATGAGTGCTGCTTTTCAAAAAAAAAATCATGTGAATATAACGTTAATCAGAACTTCTGAGAAAGGTCACAAGAAAGTGATTAGAAATCCAAGGTCAACAGAAAGGGAAACAAATGGAAAACTTAGCCCAGGACTTCAGTACTGAGGAGGAATGCATCTTAGTACAAAGTGCTGCTACTGTTTCCTTTGTGGCCTTTTGTTGTTGTCATGACTGCATTAGCAGCCACTTTATTGAAGTGTTTGTACTCCAAATACAAACATTGAAGTTCTCATCTGGCATTCATTTATGTGAGTCAGGACCAAATCTTTATGACCTTATATAACCCTTTTGTGAGCTCTGACTCAGGGCCAACATACTTAATATTTCCATAACTGTTTCTGATGTATACCTTTATGAGCACTGATAGTTATCTTATGCTCACTAAGAGTTTCTCTGAAAGCATATGCTCCTTTGTGATTTTGAAATTACTAAAAGCAGAATGACTTTGCATCTGAGAAATTAAAACAGATCCTTAATGCATCTGAGCAGGATCCCGGATAGGTAAAATGTGCTGTGTATGATGGATGGATTTTTAATCTACCTTTTCTGTCTACTTTGTGGGCACCTTATTCAACAGGGATGCTGCTGAGCAAACTGGCTTTCATCCACCAAACCACTTAAGCTCATACTCATCCTGGGACATGTGAATCTTTTCACTGAGGTATCTGAATAAAAAGGGAGCATTGCTATTTTGAGCCACAAGACCTGAAAACCTCATGAGGAAAACAAGGGAACATTTCTGGAAAAACAATTAAAAGTAATATTACACCTTGTTATTTCAACAATTCAGTACTGCAGAGCATCTCAATGACTGCTGAAACTGAAAGGATTTTAGGTAGCTGCTCCAGAGCTGCCGTGCATTCAAAACAGTTAGGAATGGAGAGGAATTCAATCTTCATTACTGAGTGGAAGATGTTTGTCAGTGTGAATGGTCAGAGAGACACCCTGCACACAAATCCACAGTTTCCAGAAAGGCACACTACTGCTCGTTTGATCAGCTTCATTGGGCTCTGCCTCTTAAGAAAAGTTCCATCAACCAGCATCACTGTCTCTGGTGCACTTCATTCCAGCATGCTTGTTCAAGCAAAACTGCTGTGACTCTGGGGGCAGCTTTCCCCACAAGGAGTGAGAAGCTCAGGATGCAGCTCTTGGCAAGCATGTAGGTGTAGCAAGTGCATTGCTGTAAGGAGAGCAAGGACACTGTTATACTCCTCATGTTTCTGCTGAGTCCCATTTCCTCCATGCTCAGTTCATAAACATGCACCCTGTTATACCAAATTAGTGATAGTGTCCTAGCTTTGACTCAGCAGCTCCAAAAGCTACCATCATGGCTCTGTCTTGTTCCTACAGCACCTATACTGACGGGGACCATTTGCCAAAATCAGTTTGGGAAACAACTGCACTTACTCTTAGCTATGTAAGCAGCAGTTTCTAGAGAATTGGCAGTGCTTGGCCAAATCTTGGAAGGCTGTAGGACAAAAACAGTTCAGTTTTCACCTGAGGTTCTGAAAAACTAATAAAAATAAAGGTGTACCTTGAAACTGAGTTAGAAAAACAGTTTTTAGTATGTTGAGAAAAACTACTTTAAATAAAAAAACCCTTGTGCATGGAAGGACTCTATCTGCAGGGGGATGAGAGTATTCTGTAATATTGCAGCAAGCCAGACAATGGGAATTTATCATATGAGTTGCCAAATAGATGGTAGCACCCTCTTATGAATAGATATGGACAGCTACCTCCAGGAATTTTACTCATCTGAATACTATTGTTTTAAAGATGGTCTTTTTTCTTTTATTGGTCTGTGAGGAAAATATATTTTGTATCAGTGTAATCTAAAACTTTCTGATGCCAAACTTAAAAAGACCAGTTCAATTGTTTCTGGTCCAGGGTCTCAAGGTCCTCTTGAGGTTATTACTCATTACTTGTATTACATGATGGTCTCAATCAATTTTTTGGACTCAGTATTCTTTTGTATTTCCCATTAAATTCTTAGTCTTACTAACTAAGATGGTGGAAAAAGTAGGAATACATTTGAAGAACTTAGTATTAGTCCCAGCACAGAAGCAGGATGAATCATACCTAGACCAACCCCAGTTGACACTTGTCTGATCATCTTTTAAAAATAATCAGTGGTGGGTTTTTTTGTTTTGGTTTGTGTTTTTTTGTTTGTTTGTTTGTTTGTTTTTAAAGGAGCATAAGATAGGTGGAAGTGCCTCTGTCCTGTGCTGTCCTTAATTGTAGAGTCAGGAACTGGGATGGAAGAGGTCCTGACATCTCTGTGGCTACAGTGCTGGGAATAAATTTGTTCTCAGGACTGCAGCTTGACAGGAAGAGACAGGGAAAATCTGGTGTCCTGACAGAACTTTAGGAAAAAAATAACATCCTTATTTTTTTGTCAGAGTGCCAAGATGGCCCCCGTGCTCTGGGACTATCAAGCCAAGCTGGACATCTTGTATGGGGACTCATCTGATAGAATGAACATGACTACACCAGAATTGGTGACTCCAGGCTTGCTTCAGAGCCCACAGGGAGAAATGGGTACTTCCAAGGGCATGATTTGTCTTATTCTAAAGAAGATATCAAAAAACAGATCATGTGAATTGTGGTCCAGTTATGCCTAGGTTTCTCTGCTGAACTAGCTAGCTCATTCCCATTTCCTGACATCAGAAAAAAAATTGTAACATCTATTATCAATCTCTACTGTAACAACTCAGTCTTACTTCTTGCCTTCCCCTATGGTCATAAGAGAGCAGTACCGTCATGAGATACTCAAAAACAAAGCTTTAAGTACCAGAAACTGTTAGCACATCCTTGTGTCTTCTACATAAAATGAATGGTTTTTTTTTCCCCTCAACCTTTTGTTGCAGGACATGTTTCTTAATTTCTTATCACTTCAACTGTTTTGAATGGACCTTCTTCAGCTTGCCTTCAACATTTAATATATTCTATACAGATTCAATAACTCAAGCTAATATTGCCTATTGTTCACACCACAGCCTTTAATTCAGTTATCTCCCGTTAGTCTCATACAATAAACATAGTCTGTATAAATACTGAGTCTCATAATAGATTTTGAGATACACAAATCTCTAGTCTTTACTTATGAATCTATATTCATACAAAAATTCAAACATGAAGTCAAATTGAGAAACTCAATTATTCCTTCTGTGCTTGGCACTTGCACAGTTGCAGTGCTGACACTGCCAGTCCAGCAGTGAGGAGGCAAAATAAGATCATCATTAGTGGCTTTGGCTTCAAATGCCTTCTAGGATACTGGCTGTGCTTGGGTTTAAATTTACATCTAAAGCAGTAGGAAGATTTACATTACAACCATTAGATCTCTGTGAGAAACTTCCACTCCCTGTGCATCTGATTTTTCTAATTCTTAGTTAATGAATACAGATAGATTTAGTACTAGTGGTAATGAAGACACACAGAGCTGTAGGATAATGAAAAGCAGGAAACAGTTTCACACAGTTTCCATGAATGAAAAGAGTGTATGTAGCTGTTCATAGTACTCAGGTGGAGTAAAAAACTATGGAATTCAATAAAAATAATTGTTGCTGGATTATCCCTCCTAAAAAAATCCTTCTGAGGATAAACACTAACCAGAAAATCCCTCCAAATATGCAGCCATGGATCCATGTTATTTTGCTCTTCTCTTCCTCACTGCCATGGTGTTGATCTCCATGGGACCAAGGCTCTGAAGACACTTTAGAGATATGGAGGGACAGAAAGGTAACTCGTGCTAGGCATTACTTGCTCACCTTTCTAACTTCCATTGTGGGGCTGAAAAGGGGAGAAAAGTATTGATTAATTTTCCCAAAAATTTCCTGGATTGCAAGTAGGTCTTCACTTCATTTTAAATTGAGACCCTAATTCTTTGAAGTAAGCCTGTGTAATTTTTTTTTTTTTTTCTGTGGCCTGGTTTTGGTGTTTTCTCATAGGTGCTGTTCTCCAGTCCAAAAACCATCTGGTTTTAAGCTGTCACTGTCCTGAGTAAGCTTTCTCTGTGGACAAATGCAGCATATGGCATCAAAACGCAGTGTGAGAAAAGAAGTGAGCTTTTAATTTTTGTGTCTCTGCCCCATACCACATCACATGTGATATGAGAAACATTAACCAGCGAGAACATGTGCAGGCAAGGCTGAAACATCAAAAGAGGCGGTCAGATGATGGCCAGACCTTCCCTGACTTGTCTCAGCTCCCGCTATTCAATGCAAATGAGGTAATTTTGCATATGGAGATAGTGGCATGATCCTACCTCACACCTTAGTCTTCCTTCAGGGGGTCAAAGGCAGACAAATATTTTGAGCAATGTGGTACCCTGAAAGCAACCACTAACTATCATGGTGTAGGATGTACAGGACAGTCACTCAGATGTGCACACCTGAGCTAAATCATCTTTTCTGTCTTCATAAGGAATGAAGAACAGTCAACAAATGTGAATGAGGGCAAATTTGATACCTGAGAAATGAGCATTCTCCTGACTGGTGAAAGGACACTGGAAAATAAGAATGCAGAGAAGAACACAAGATAAAAAAAAATGAACTAAATTAAACTGAATTGCTTGCAGCAACAAAACCCTATTCCCTTTTCCACTCCCCAGAATCTGCAGCAAATAAACAAAATTAGTTGGAAGCAGAGACAAACAGAACAGATACTTTGCTCTAGATTTCTGCTTGTAAGAAGTGTGGTGCTCAAAGAACAGTGTCTGGTCTTTGAATTTGTGTTCTTGCTGACCCTTCATATCAGTTTTACTGTTCATCCTGTTCTTTATCCCTCTCAAGGTCCAAGGCATGCCTTTTGTTCCCAAGTACGTGATTCCTATTATCTTTTCTTTCCTAAGTCCTTGCTTTTCTTCTTCCTGGTGACAACTATTCACATGGCTAACATTAGGGAGTCAGGTTTTCCCTATGATGCCCAAACAGACATTTTCAGGGTGTCAGATGGAACAAATATAGTTAAAGAATAACAGAAAAAAAATTGAGGATTATTTATATTTTTACTGCCTTTAGCCATATCTCCATATGTTTCAACATCTGTTGTTTAGTAGGCATTAAATGCTGCTTGAGCAGTATGATAAGTTCATAGGTTATATTTGAACTTTAACCAAAGAGGCATGTGCTTTTATATGTATTTTAGAATTCATGGATGCACTTAGTCAATAACAAATCATGTTTGACCATCTGCTATTTAAAAGCTCGACAATGTCTTGTGGTGAGGTTTTTATCAGTCTTATGTCATTTGGAAAAAAAAAAAAAAAAATCATCTGCCTAGAGAGAGAGAGCTTCTTAAAGATTTCCTTAAATGCTGATTTAGAGCAAGGGATATATGGTTACCATGATGATGGTTATCAGTGATTGCTGCCTGGTAGGATAATGGTGAGATGAGCTACTAAAATGTACTTGAAAGAGCTCAACTTCCCAGGGCTTTATTTCCACCTAGTAGAGGTGAAACTGTTAAGTCATTTCCATGCTATTGAATTTGTGTCTGTAACATTCACAAATGAATTACAGGATCTCAGATCCATGAACCTATTTTGAAGTACACTTTGTAAGCATAATTTCAGAAGAAAACTTTACTACCATGTATAGATACACAGTATCAGGTTCATGATACTGTTGATGATCCTGTTGTTGATTTAACTAACCTTTCTAACAGTTACTATTCATATTTGCCAGCCTACTTATCTGCTGCAATAATTTGGCCTTTAATAACATAATTTGCCAATAACTGTCATGAAATCTTCAGGAAAATACTAATTTCCATGAGTTTTCTAAGAATTAAGCAACTGAATTGATTCTGACACAATTTTAACATCCCTTTTTAAAAGCGTTTCTGCAAACTTTGAACTGTCATGTTTCTGTATCTTCTCTTTGATTTAGAAGCTGAAAACATTTCTCCTGTGAGAAAGGTGACATAAACTCCTTTTTTACCATTTTCTTAAAGAAATGTGGCTTTGAAGGGAAGCCACAGAAAATCTAGGAAAGAGAATTTTCCTATTCTTTCTGTATTTTTTTTGTCTTTTTTTTTGTTTGTTTGTTTGGTTTTTTTGTTTTTTTTTTTCAGAGTATCATTCTCCCCACCGTATGTGTGCTTGCTATTACCTCTTGTTAAGTGCACTGAAGGTATGCTTCAAGTGCAGGAATAGTGTATAAAAAGAAAAGATTTTCTGCTTTTTCTTCTTGTAGTTCTTATGCTTTTTTCAACTCTAAACCTTTAGAGAAAGGTAACTCTTTTTCCCTGTTTGTTCTCTATGCATCTGTGCAAGAAGCTGGAATAAAGCCAATGGTTAGACTTGATTACTTACACGTACATAGATCCACAGTCTGAGTAGTCTATGCTGCTCTGGGCAGCTGGGATTCTTTCTGTGCTTCTCCATGTCTAATCACAATCTAACTTTAAAAGACACCTGATTACATCAAACAAAATGAGATGTTCTTTTCAGAAGCTTAGGTGACTGCTTTGTTGGTTTTTTTAATAGAAAATATACAATTGAAATTTCAGGCAAGGTGTTTAATCTGACTTTGGAAAATTAACAGCTTTTGTTTGCACCGAGCATGCCTTATTTATTTGTTTGTTTGTTTGTTTATTCCCCTCCTCCCCTCAGAAAGTATAAATTTACAAATTTTCAAAGCTCAGGTGCCTGGAAGTGTCTGTGAGGAATCTGGTAAAAATAGTTCCTGTAGTTTCCCAGGATTATGGGTAGAAATCTCCAGCAAATCAAAGAGCCAAGCATAAGCAGAGAGAAGCAGCACAGCCCCCATAGATAGGGATCTTGGGCTGAAAAACTTGTACAATGAATTCTCAGGCATTGAGACCTTCTTTTACAAGTTCAGTAGTTTTATTAGAAAATCACTTGGTCTGTATCTGTGAGAACTGCAAACCCATGAATACTAAGTCCCCTGAGAGAGAGGCCTATTCAGAGCACTTGAGCAACAGAGTCTGATTTTCCCTACAGTAGAGCTGATCTTCCTTCTTCCTATAGGGGCTTCTGATGATGGACGATGTTTGTTGCAGTATCTCCCTATCTAATGAAATTAGCAGCTTTACAAGTGTAACTATTAACTAAGAGAGCTTGCACTGAATGATGGGTACAGAAGAGCAGCCTCAGCACTATCAAAGTTGCCATTCACCAGGCTTTGTTGCTAGAGCCAGGGTGAGCCAGAAATGGCCAAGGCAATCAGGATGTCTCTACACTGCAAGCCACCACTAACAAATGTTGAGGTGCAGTGTCAGGAAAGGTGTCTTCACACAGCTCATCAGCCAAAGAAGTGACTCCACAGTCTTCTAGCATATTTTTGGGTATAGGGAGGATTTTTATTGTTCTAAGCAACTGCTTATGCCTCATGTTCACAACATACTTTGGGGTTTTGTAGAAAAGCTCTCTTGCATCTTACTATATCACCTGCTAATTAGAATGTCTAGGAGGATTTTCACGTTTTTCTGAAGTCTAAAGAAATAAATAATTTGCAGTATAATAAGCAAATATATAATAATAAGCAATAAATAATAATTTGCAGTATAACACTCTTTTTGTTTTCAAAACCAGTAGTGGTGGATGAATGGGGAATTGCTGAATAATTCTGGAACTCAATAACAAAGGAGATGGAGATGACAATCTGCCATATCATAGGACTGACCTGCCTATTTTTTCCAATTGTTTTTTTTTTCTAACTAAATCACATTTCTGTGCCTCAAAAACTTAGATGCAAGGTAACATCCCTTCTAGCTAAATAGTTTTTTAACCCAAGGTCAGCTGTTGCTTCTGCTCTTGCATTTCTGGGATGTATGTTAACTTCACTGAGGACTGTATCAGACTCTTTTATGGATTTTTGCAAGATTTGCAGCTGAAGCTAAAGAGTATGTCTCTGACATTAAGCAGACTTTTAAAGACACTGTAAACTGGCAGAAAGAATATTTGACATCCAGTAGTCAGTAAGTTGCACTTTCAATAGTAATTAAGAATGTAGATTCTGTAATGCTAACTACTTAGAAAACATGTTAGATTCAAATATATAAATATAATATATAGTTTAAGAACTGCTGCTAATTGCCATAATCCCTGCATAAATATATGTTTATGCAACATAATATAAATTTATACTGATCCTAGAAGTCCAAGAATTGACCTTATTCTTGAAAGATTTATGTGATCATTGGAGATACATTTTAAAATGTTTAGAACAATGTTAGCTTACTTATTAATTTGGAGTTGTACATATCCTTCTTGAAATCTGATGACTAGACTTGATTTTCTGTAATGTATGTATAGTCTTTGCATCTTCTCCAAAAGATCTGAGCAGTTAACTTCCTGGTCTTATGCTATCCTCATAAATGCAAGAGTCTGAAAGCCTCAGGACAACCATGGGCATGGATTCCAGTTTCCTGTTTCATGAAATGATAATTATTTTGATATAAGCAGACTTGTTATTGTTGCCATAAGGAGGGGGAAAAAACTTTCCAAGACAACTTTATGTGGGTAAAGTGGAGAAGAGTTCTTTTACTTACAGGGTTTTGGGGTACAGAGTATAAAGGAGTATAAAAGAGTATAAAAGCATAAAAGAGTACAACATGTGTTGAAAAATAACAGATAGAAAAGACCAGTAGTAGGTTGAACTCACGGCCTCAGGAATACCATGTGAGCTCTTTTTACAAGCACCACCGCTTCAAAACATGCAGAGTAAATTAATCCGAAAGGCGTCCCTTTCATTTCATTCCCGGCTGTTTCCAGCCAACCCCTGAGCC
>JAWWEE010000085.1:32816914-32839892 GCA_035221455.1 Xenops minutus
AAGGTTGCTGGGCTTTGCTTTCTTGTTTTGACTAACATGGTATCTAATTGTCTTAGCTCTGGTACATGTTTCTCAGGAATGGTGTTCCAGCTATTATCTGACTCCTAAGACAGCTACCACAGGGTTAGAGGTTGCTAGCTACTCTAAATGTAAGAAACTACATAGAAGTATAAAAAACAACAAATTCATGAAAAACCAAAGGCATCATTATAAGATATAGTTGTATTTCAGGTGAGATATAATTATTTTGCATTTAAAGTGTCTGAGTGTCCCACTTCCTGAAAAAAATTTACCTTATTTCAGTCATCACTTGTCAGTTCTCAAATGGACTGGAAGTGTCTTGTCTAAATATTTTTGAAATTATTAATATCCTATAATTTAAGTTTCAATTTTACTTTTACAGGTCTGGTCAGTATTCCACCATTGTGACTCTATTAGTCAAAAATCAACATTTAACTAATTTTGTACTTATTTTTGCTTTCTTATTAGGTCTTTTGGAGGAATGAGCTTAAGTGAAACAAGCATTGTTTTCTGCTAAATAATCCCTACAGATGCTGGAGCCTGGAGGCATTCTGAAGTGAAGGGCTGCATGAAAATGGTTGCAGTATAAAGGTTCAGGAAACAGAATGATCACTAAGAAATTGATGTGCTGGCTTAAGGCAGAGTAAAAGAAAGCATATATCAATCTGGACAATGTCAGAGAAGATCAATGTGAGAAGAGCTGGGGCAAGGACCAGTCAGGTCCAAATTTCAGGGACATTTTGGCACAAAAATACAATCCAGTCTAAGCCACTTGGGCCTGTTTGATGCTGATTGGTATTGTGCATGGAGGTTTTGAAAGCCTCCCACTTCTCATTACCTTGACTTTCCAGAAACTGTACCAAAGGCCATTAAGACCCAATAAAGGCCAATACTGAAATTTTTTATGAGGAATGCAGCACCACTCTGAAACAGAGATCAATATAACGAAAGTACATTACTTTCATTAGATTCATTGAGGCAATATTTAATTTTTAGTCAAGGGGACTCTGTAAGTACTGCAAAATATACCTTGTGTGAGGAATAACAATTTTTTCAGCAGTGCTCACCATTATGATGTAAAGAAATGCTTAAGAGACAGAGGACTTTTTGTCCTCTAATAGCCACACTGTTTATTTCTATGTTGGTGAGAACTGGAACATACAGTTTCGTGCATGTTGTGAGCTGCAAGCTAATTTGTCATGATTTTATCATGACTTGTGATTTAGGAAAGAATGTATTAGTGACACATTATGAAAGACTGGTAAAATTGGCAATATTTAGAACATTAATATTAAAATGTGTACAACAGCTTTCAGAAGAAAACAAAACTAAACAAATGTACTTCTCTGTCACCATAATTATGTGAGAAAAAATACTTTCCTGTTTTGAATAATTTCTTCCCATGAATGCAGGATATGCTGAGAACTGAAAGCACGAACTCTTCAGTAACAGAGTTCAGCAGATGCTGCAGAGTGTTTTTAATTATTTCCCTGATAAGTAATGGCACATATGCAGCTTTGACCAGTTTGAGTGTACAAATCAACACAAAATATTTCCCTGTACAGTATAATTCACCTGATTTTCTGAGCTAGCTTATAAATTTTGACAATTTACAGGAGTTTACATATGCTTGCCAGCTGATGCATTTATATCAGTGAAAACAAGGTCTGAAGACAGTCAAAAGAATCGTCTGGACTTTCACAGACTTTGAGTGGTTCTCCTAGCGACCACGAATCTCTGTTAAGAGAGGACAGAGACCCATCAGCTCCATAAATGTATTATCTGTCACTGAAAACTTCACATCAAGGTCTTTATGATTCTGTCAGTCTAACTAGGACATTAGGATTTTGTTGCTTTGTATTCTTCATGCCAGATTTATTTTAAAAATTCAGCAATATAATTCGGTTTTGTGTTGCAGAAATAATGAGATAGACACACATGAGCTGGGACTTGCAACAGTCCTCCATATTGGTAGATCTGTCCCCACTCCATTAACAAGAATTTTGCATGTATACAAAAAAATTACAAGTTTTCAGCCACGAGAGAGTGTGTTGAAAAAATCCACTTCTACCAGACACTATAAGGGTACCAGGAAAAAAACTTGCATTACTTTAGGGAAAATGTGCAAGAGAAATAATGCAGGAAGGTGTGGGGGGGTTTTGTAGTCTTTATAACATGATCTGTTCGGGTAGATATGAGGGGAGGACTTCCAACACAGTTTTCACTCAAAGCACATGTCTTCTCATGGCTCATCTTAGTTCTCCTGTAAACTAACTACAAAGGTTCCCTAGTTCTGTGTTCTGGACTGTCCTTCAACATTTTTTCCCAGTAACATCTATGCCCTTGACCTTTCATCTTTCTTTGAATTGATTAATCTGCTTGTATGTCTAACTACTGAGTGTCATTCACAAGTGGCTCACAAGTATTCTTTTTTTTCCCTAATTCATAGCCCTTGATGTCATTCCTCCATTTGGTCTCTCCATCCTACCTATCTCCCTCAATACCCAGTTATTAGATTGTATTTAACATGGACTGGATAAAACTCCTGATGTTTTTCTGAGGCTTTGCTTCCTCGCACTGATTCTAACAGTTGATATTATATTCCTCTTGCTGGACCTGTAGTTCATTTTCTCTCCCTGAAGACTAATATCTAAACTGTTATTGTCTATATTTAATTTTTAAAGTTCTGATCTTGCATTTAGGCAGCACACCTGCAAATCTCAACCAGAGCCCTGTCATACTGTTTTCTTTAATCTCTTATTTTTACTTTGGTTCCTCCATGTGTGCAGCAACAAGATGCAAACATTACTTTTTTTTTCCTTTTTTTTTTTTTTTTTGGCCTATGCTTTCATTTAAATCAAAGCCTAGTACATGAAGAGAGGTTGCCCCAGAAGACAATGAGTATAGGTGCTGAAATTCAGTGTTTTGCCTCTCTCAAAAAAGAAAAAGCAAGAAAGCGCAGGGAAAGGAGCAGTATGAGTAGCTCACAAAACATTCCTCACAAAACATCAGTGATTGCTCACAGGGCAAATGACTGTTCTTGGCTGTATTCTTGGGGGAACTGAGCCCCAGTTGCAGCTCCTCTTTTTTCTTGGCAAATTACTCATGAAGTTGGGTTGTCCCATATCCACTTGTGCCCACAGGTCTTGTGTCCACTTGTGTCTGTTGCAACACCCACAAAGCTCCTTTGTAGAAGTTTAGAAATCACCTATAAGAGAAACTGTTCATAGCAGAGACAGAAGGATTTAACTAAAACTGTGACTGACTAATCAGACTGTATTTGAATGGACCCGGTTCTTCACATAGATTAAAGTTTTCTGGATTTACGGCCTTTAAGGGGAAAGCTCAGCAACACATTGCTGGAAAACTTTGTGGTTTGCTGCTTGCACCTCCCTGTCCCTGGAGATTATAGGAGATTTCACAAACATAGTGGTAATGTAGGGGGACATGTGTCATTACAGTGTCGGCAGTCCTGTCCAGAAACTAACCAGAGATGGGCAATAGAAAGCATCATTACTCTGAATTGGAAAAATTACTGCTTCTAAAATATAATTTGTGGAAGACTTAATCACCACATGTAATTCTTAATGGACATTCAATCTACTTGCAGACGGCTGGAGAGTACAGAATGTACAGTTCATTGTTTCACAGATTTCAACACAACTAACAGCATTAAATTAAATTAATTTCTCCAAGAGATGAGTGTGGCCTTTAACAACACTTCCAGACATTATTCTAATTGCTTGTGCAAAGCAAGCACTTACTGATAATGTGAAAGCTGCCTTGTACATAAAGGAAACACTTCAAAGCATAACTGATGAAAAAACAATTAAAAGCTTCTGGTATTTTGACTTTAATAAAACTTCTCTGGATTTAAACGTGTGAAACATGTATTGAATTAGATCTTATTGTTAAGAAACAGGAAAAAATAATACAATTTATGTGATTATTATTAACATTTTTACTTTCTGTTTCTCTTAAATGTGGCCTATAAACCTCTTTCAAAACTCTATCTGATTTGAATTTATCTCTTATGATTATGTTTAGATTAGAAAAGTATGTCAGCTAGTAGACAACAATCTAATTTATTTTTAATGGGTTTCATCAAACTAATTGGTTTAAGTAAAACATATGTGATTATAGATGTACACAGTGAAAGGAATGAAGTTACACAGGCAGGCTGCGTGTAGTCCACAACACATTTAGCACAAGTTTTCTAAGCTTAAGAACAACTATGAGAACAGTGTTAAAAGCATTAGAAAATACTTATGAGATCCTGCATCTCCATATGTAGATAGTGAGCAAATTCCATCATTTGGAAACTAAAGGACATACTACCTCTCTGTAATAGATCCAATGGCCAAGATACAATTAATGGATTCTAGTGAGGTCAACTAAGTAATGTCTTTTTGTGAACTGCCACTGTTAAACTGTGCATTGCAGCATTAGGTTCACTGCTGTGAATCACACCAACAGCCTTCAGAGCAAAGGTCTTTTCAATACTCTTTCATGAATTTGTATCAGGCTTACTTTTTGTTAGAGGCTTTTGGGAATCCAGTGAATCTGCACTAAATATCAAGTGTATCTAGGGTACCTAAGATGTATCTAAGGTAACAAAAATTATTTTCAAATGCAATGATTTGTTGTCATAAGGGAAAGTTCTTAACAATTGCAGCATTCATAGCATTCATTTCTATCTATAAATAGAAATATGTATATTTTCATTCACTTCCCTCTCTCAGGGCTCACCAAGAACAGCAGTTGGTCATATGGTCCCATAGCTCCCTTTTGTGTCACTTCACTACATTTTTTATCTTACTAATTTGTGAGGGTGTGGAGATGATCAGAGAGACTCCAATATCCCTTTCCATTTTCACTTCCGAAACCTTTATAACTTCAAAGATAAAGCGAGCACAATGAGATTTTTCAAAAGTAGCCCCTCTTATTGGATACCTTAATGCCTACATAATTTTTCATAGGTATTTGTGATACCTTGAGAAACTTCACCCCCAAATTAGAACTCATTCTGGAATACTTGGCTGCAATATTTGAAATCTCACCTACTGCCTTTATGCCACCCTGTGACAAAGCTCCAATTGCATATTATCCTTTTGCTGTTTTGCTGTAGAGACTAGAGAATGGGCAACACATTACCTTGAGGTAGGGTTTTGGTTTTTGTTGGGTTTTGTTTTTTGGTTGGTTTTTTGGTTTGGGATTTGTGTTTGGTTTTGGGTTGGGTTTTTGTTTTGTTTTCGTGTTTTGTTTTTTTTTTTTTTTTTTGCTCTACAACATTTGAGGTAATTGCTGAAATGTGAGACAAGATAGCAGCGTTTTATATTTAAATAAATTCCACATTGATCTCATATCTAAAGGTAAAGTAGAGCATGCTAAAAGATTTCAGTCCCCTTACAACTCTTCTGGGATATAATCAAGTTAGATGGATCCAGTTAGATACTCTGCATGGCAAATACTGTATTCTAGCCAAAAGAGCTGTGCTACTCAAAGAGGTCTGTGTTAATCGCTTTTGCAGGAGTTGGAACACACTATGGGAATTTTATCCTATTCAATGAGGGATTCAAGACTTCCTCAAAAAATATTAATGGAAATTGTTGCCTGGAGATTTCCCAAAAGATTTGAAGACTTTTCCCTCCTCTAGTAAAACAGTTGTTGAAAAACTGCAGACCTTGCATTGTTCAGAATCAAGAAAATACTCAGCAGATGGTGTCCCAATGTGAGAAGTTTGTGGCTTTTTTTGGCAGCCCCTAAGCTGTGTTGGTGGAGTTCACACAGCCTTTCTGAAGGGATGATCCATTGTGGAGTGGATGCCAGAGGTAGCATGCATCATGGGGGATGACGCACACCAGCCCTGTAAGAGAGCTGAACTCACCCTGCTGCTCAGCACTTCCCACCAGCCAATATATGCAGATCTGCTCCACTGGACCTTTAAAGAAATGCTCATTTGTTCTGCTGAAACTCTTGCTGTCAGTCAAAATTAAAGTGGAGCTTCTGGTGAAATAATAAAAACACACCAACCTGATGTTGTACTCTGATAATTTGATTTATGCCTTCCTTCAGACTAGAAAGTTCTGCCAGACCTCAGCAACACAGCAATTTGAGTGCAAATCCTTAGGTGGGTATTGAATACATAGGTAAGATCTTCCTGGGAAGGAGACTGGCAGTCAAGGTGGGAGGGCAGAAGTCATGCAGAGCTGGTCCCCATCCTTATGTGCCAGTTAGTCCAGCTGTCTCAGCTTTGTTGTGCTCTCTGAAGGAGGTTTTTATCACTGTTGTGACACCCATCCAAATCATTGTAGCATACCAGCCAATATCCACATCCTTCCTTGTCCCTGTGAACATGAGTATCAGCTTCTATGAGACTTTATACTGTGTTGTAAAGACATACCACATAAGCTCTAGGTTTCTACATCATGTAGGATAGACACAGAGCAATAAACTGGTGAACAACCTCAATCCCCCATGTCCTAAATCATTGCCTGTTTTGTCACATCACAGCACAGTTCCCTTTGGTCATTTTGGCAGCTCTTTTTATTCTGACAATTACTTTAAATTCTCCCTAAGTATATATTGAGGTAGGAATGTGGGATGACTGAATAATGTATTCTATGTTCTGCTAGGTCCACTGCCAGGGACCCTCAAAGCTAAGGGCTTAGATTTCTTCCTGTACAGTGATATAAAATACCTTATAGCAAAGTAAATCAAAATAAATCCAGAGAGGTACAAATGTGATCAGGAATTTCCCCTTTCAGTTTCCTTTTCTTTCATATCTATATGGCATCTCTGGGAAACTCTTTGACTGCTGATAAAAATAAAACTAGTACTTGCTCATGACATGATACGATGTCTGATTTTTCCCATTTTTTTTTCTTTTCAAACTGTATTCTAACAACTATTATTCTTGCATTTCTCTATCATCCATGTGCAGGAACACAAAAGGTATGCTGTAGTGTTTTGTCTGATTGAAACAATCTTGCACCCGCATCTTGCTCCAGTTTAGTCCACTGGAGTAGTGCTTGCTAGTCAATTTATTAAGAACAGAAGAAATGAAAGCCTTGTATTACATCACTGAACCTAATGGTAAGCCATATAATTCAGCTCTCAGCAACTCACATATACACAAGGACACACACACCTGCAGGGAGTAAATTCCTGTGACGGTACTTCTGACCTATATATGGGATTACAAAGCTCTATGCTGCTTCTGGAAATGTGACCTAAACTTTCTTTCAAGATAAAAAAAGAAACATTATCAAAATACTGACTGATCTTGTATTAGGGAAAAAAAACACAATCAAAATTGCAACAGTAATGACATTTCACAGAATTGTGATTTTCTTGCTGATATTACTTCTGCAACTGTAGCATCTCCACCTGTGTGTGTGAGAAACCTGAAGTTTTTATTTTGTATTTTGAAATTGGACTTTCTTCATAAAACGATTCTTTTGTCTTTAGTATTTGGCAATTGTCTTTTTAAGAAGGAATATATTATGTAAAAATGAAACTATTTTAGAGTAATGCAAGAGACAAAAAGTCACAGCAGACTTTTATTGAAGAAAATGAAATGAGTAACCCAAATAATCTGACCTTTTTCATCCAACACTACACTAGCCACTGAGACAGTTCACACTATAATTCCAGGTTTAAGTAGAGAGGATAAGTTCAGAACTGTATCATTTAGCAAGAGGAAAATAGCCAGTAATATAGTACAATCTGGTATACGTTGTCTCTAAAGCTGCTTACAAATCATATATTTCAAATAGTTATCTGCTGTTTGCTAGTGGCTCATGTGGTCTGGATTAAAAAAAAAAAAAAGCCTACATCTGCATTTTATTAGACCATTTTGATCTTCCAACATGCAGGAACAAGAACAACAGCAACAACAACAACAACAACAACAACAACAACAACAACAAAGAATTGGTGAATTTTCAAACTGTCATAGGAGAAATACAGACTGTGTGTAAATATATAGTGATACAATATTTATTTACCGGCATAGTTCTTCAGGCCCAGTTTCAATTCAAAATAAAAACCATAAGAATAAACATTCTGTCAGCTTGACACATGAAGCTAATTGCAATAGAGAGCACTATACAAAAGATGTGGAAAGAGAGTGAGCTCTAGCTTCTGCTTCAACATTTGTTATGCTACTCATTGATTCAAAAACCACACTGAGATTCACCAAACCCTGAAAAAGGCTCACTTTTCTAACATTACTTTCTACTTCATAACAGAGTGTGAATTCACTGAAACACTTCTGCCCCGAGCCATGAAGCAAACACTATCACCAATAAAAACTTCAGGTTTTGCCTGTGACATTTTCAGAATAAAGAAGACTTTTAACTGTGAGACCCAGCAGGGACAGGTGGAGTGCAGGAGTAAATGAACCACAGCTATTGCTGCCCAAGGAGGTGATGCTTCCTGCCGTCCCACATGTGAAGGAAGGGAGAGGACATGCCAGCCGCTGTGAAGCCTCCTGTCAAAATCTTGTTCTCAATGCTGCTCATATATTTTTAGGTTCTGTTTTAACAAATCATTCCAGCTTTGAAAAAAACACAGTAAGTGAGTGATTTATTTCTACACAGTATCAGGAAAAGAAATGCAGTCTTGTCTTGCAGTCATTTGCATAGGAGCAAGTGCATCAACATTAGAGGCAGCCTGTTCAACAAGACCACCACAGGACATCGATGCTCTGCTGAAGATCACAGCCCCAGCAAATGTCATGTAGGATATGGCAGTCTCTTACTGCCATAAGCCTGATTTTCTTCTCATTTTGCTTGGCTTTTGCAGCTTTTCTCAGCTGTGATCATAAACTGGTGAGCAGCTTATGACTGAGAAAATCTTGAGTCAGAAAGATATATTTCTTACTTACCTTGACCAAGGTCAGAGCATCTGTATATAGGAAATGATACATGGAGTATATATTAAGGTATCACATAGGTATAACATAACCAAATAAATATGTTATCTGCTGGTCCCCTGTTCATGCTCCTATGGACAGGTAGTAGCTGAGTACAGCTATTCATAGTAGTCAGGAATTCACTTCTCCAGAAATGCCTCACACCTTCATATGGAGCAGGATTTTCTTCCATGTCCTTATCCCTTTACCACAAAACTTTTTCAGCTAAGACATCTGACATCCTGTTTAGCCTGGAGAACTTTGCAGTGTTATCTTTTAATGTGTTTTTTTTAGTAGAAACGCTGGATGATTGCATAGGTGTTGTTGCCATATCTTAAAAGTACTTGCTACTGACTAATGCTTCATTAATATTTCCGGTGCCATTGAATGTAATGCTATGACATTACCCTTGCCTCTTCTCACGTGCTGGTTTAATTAAGGCATTTGTTTGCTTTACGGTTATTACTTCCTGTACCAGGAAACCAAACACACTCTAAAGATATAACAATGGATTCAAAGTCACCCATATGCAGCTTGAGGGAATAATTTCTAAAAGTCCATTAAAGGGATAGGTTAGTTTCATATTTATTTCTGCCATTTCCTTAGAAAGTAGCAACTTGACTGCCGGGCTTTATTGGCTGCATATGCTGATATTTGTTTACACTGGCTGTTTGCCTAAAAAGCTCCATTTCCTATATTTCCAACTCAAGAATAAACCTGATGATACTCTATAGTGTGCCCTACTGCAGACAAAGGAACATCTTACTCATTTCAGCTGAGGAAATTCCAGCAAAAAAATCAAATCCCCTTTGAATCTTCAGATTGCAGTTAGAAGGCTGCAGTTGTGTAGGAAATCCCCTTGGATGTAGATCCCACAGAAAACACCTGGCAGCTCAGTAGTCAGAGTGGTTTTGGAAAGAAGAACCATTTTGCATACTCTTACTTAGCGAAGCCATTGTTCCACCTCTGAGGGTTGGAATTGCCAGTGATTGTGCCTGTGGCTGAGTGACTGCTAGAGAGTTTGGGGCATGTTTAAGATAACATGACCCTCAGTTCCTACACAGCCACTCAGAGAGTAAGCTAACATGTTGGAAAATCAGAAACCAGGAGCTTTCCTTTGCCTTGCATTTCTCTGGTGTCTTCTGTATGGTGATGGCTGCAAAGGATCATTGCAAACTGCCTGTTATCTCTCCATGGCTGCCTGCATGAAGGTCACACTTGGCAGATGAGGGTAAAGAGCAGGACACCAGCTTTTCCAGCTGCATCAGGGTGGGCATTGGCATACAAAAGATGTTAGGACAAAAGGGTCAATGCTCTGCTTCCTCACAAGAAAACAACTGTGGCAGATATAGCCCAGTCACTCCTGACAGAAGCATCAGTGGGAAGCTTATGTTTCAGGGGATATCTCACATCACTGAGATGGCAGGGTCTGTGCACCCATACCAGAGCACTTGGCTGGTGTTACTGGCTGGTCCAAGAACACCACACACGATGTCTGGTTATGCGACCAAGGTTGATTTTCACAAGGACGACCTGATCAGATACATAGGTCTGAACATTGCTCATAAATGAAATGCAGCCTTCAGCCAAGATTCTAATGAGGCACAGCTGGCTTCTGGTCTGAAAGGATAGTGTGTGCACTAATTACACCACGATGAAGCATCCTTGCTGACACGTCACCACACTGCTATTAGGACACAGATCACAACTAGCCAAGTGTGTATACAGGGAAAAATGAGTCTGCTGACTCCCTAGTTCATCACAATAAAATCAATTACAGAAGGACAAATTACTCTCACAATATATAGAGATGTGCCTGAGGTCCAACCTTATGAACGCTGGCAGCTAGGACTAAGCAGACTCAAAAACCCATTGCTGTAGAAAGAGACACAGGGCAGCAATTGTCTTTCATGTGCTAAGGCAGCAATCCACAGAAAAAGGTCCCCAGTGATCCTGACTCTGGCAGCTGTGGCTGTGTCTTCAGGCCAAACCTAATCTTCCATCCTGTCCCAACCTGTGGCCTCCAAGGAAATGATCTCACTGCTTCTTTTATTTTTTCATGAACTTGTGCAAGGCCTAGTCTGAGACATAAGAAAAGGTAGTGGTCCAGAAAAGCTGCTTCTAGAAAACATAGTGACAGTGGCATTTATACTGGAGCACCATCTACTGTCTACTAAATATCCATTAACATATGTGTTTAAGCACCTGTCTAGCACTCATGCCAAACCCTCTCTCTGACCACTTTTCTCTGATTGGACTTTTCTGCCTGCTTCCTGTGCTTAATCTCTGGGATTAAGTATGGCTGCCTTAGATCAGACACTTGTGTATGTGCCTCTGACAGAAGTCTTGGAGAAAGCAAGGTGGAGAAGAGTGTGTGTTTGATCAGCAGGCTATGAAGACAGGACTGAAGTAAGGAAAACTGGGATCAGATACAGTAAGTATGGCCCCCATATACAAGGACGGGGTCATTCATTGCTCGCTCAGAGTAATGTAAAAGCAAATATTTTCCATATACTTATGAGAAAAAGCAACATTATTTCTCTTCACCTTCCTGCAGGGCAATGGGGAGGCAAGACAAGGAGCAAAAGAAAGTTTTCCAGACCAGTAATTCAGATTTTCAACAAGTTCAGACAAACATTGTTACATCAATTAAAACTATTTTACTAATTGCAGCAGGACTTTAGAATTCAAGACTTTTGACAATGACAGCAGTAAAAGTTTAAGAATGTGAAATAAAATTTAGATGTGAAGTGCCAGAACCTGTAGCACTAAATATTGGACTGTAATGGTGATCTTTCCCCTTCTGATTATAGGAAAGTGGGGAGGGGTTAAAATGAGGCTGTGGTGACAGAAATTAAAAAAAAAAAAAATAACAAATGAGACTGTGGCTAACAGAGGTTCAAAACAACAGCTAGAAACAGAACAAAAGGACTAAAAGGAGGAAAAAGTGTAAAAAATAAAAAATGATTACACAATACAGAGAAAAGTGTAGAGAGAAATCTACAACTACAAAAAAGGGATGGAAGACTGATTTGTGAGAAAAAAATACAGAAGATAAAGTAGAAAGGAGAAAATAAACAATGAATGTAGAAAACAAATGCACAAAGAACTTCATTTTTTGTGACACAGCAAACTAGCAGCAAGTATTTAAAAATTAAGTATTCTACGCTCCTTAAGGTCAGAAGTGTACATGTGTAAATCATCTATCTCAGAAATCTAAGGTTTACTGTCTCAATCATAAATTTTCCAGTCTACTTTAGCTGCCTTCAAATAAATTTAAAAAAAAATCACATAACTTTGTTCTTGGCACTTCTGGAAGATTGTTTGTTGGGTTTTTTTTGTTGTTTTTTTTTTTTAACAAAGTTGCATCTACACGTGTGATGCTACAAATTATTGGGGGTTTCGTTGTGCAGTATAACAGTGTGGACTCTCCAGTACAGCTCTAAAACATTTTCTGTAATATCTACCTTCAGTAGAAGCATTGCTCTCTGGAATTCTGGAAGCAAGAGTCAAGCAATAGGCAGATTTTTCCTAAACACTTTTTGAAAGACAAAAGTTCCTGGTCTATCTCCCTGCCCAGAAGACAAGTTCTGTGCATACTCTGTGGGGCAGTAACTACTTTGTTTCACATTTTAAAAGTTTAAGCTCTTCTTACAAACAATTTCTATTTAGTTATGTGAAACTGTTAGTCAGTGTTGAAACAAGTGATGGTGTTATCATTGGATTTGACCCTTGGAATGTATTTGGAGAACCAGAGGAGACAAACTTGCTATAGAAGAGAGTTGAACCAAACAGACAATCTACAAGATTTCTGAACAAAAACCCAAATGTTTACAATTTATTGGAAAAAGAAGGTAATTTACTGCTCCTCCAGTTTTGCCCCCCTGTGTTTCTAAAGAACTTCCTATCAAATGCCACCAATAACCAGCTGTAATCGTTGCCTTTTTTTTTGTTTCTAGTCCAGAAACATCACAGGAATTTACTGAGCTCTCTCTGAAAGTGCTGACAGAAGATAGGGACAGAAGCGGTAAAGAGTGGCTGTGGGAAGCTGAGGTCTAGGACAGAAACCTTGATCTCTCTCTTTCAGATGGAGGCAGAAGAGTAATGCAGCAATTTGGCATTCAGTGTGTCTGAGAGCCCCTGCTGGGAAAGCTCTATGTTCAGAGCTATGTGGTACTTGACACAGTTTATTTCCAAATTTACTTTATCATGCTAGAGATGTAATCTATTTACTTTAGAAATATAACTATACTGAGTAATCTTCCAAATAAATGCAGTGGGTTTTTTGCTTTGGAAACTTGATTTTTATTAAAGAGAAATATTTTTAAAGCACTGATTTTGTCTTGGTTCTCTCTAGCTTGTAAAAATACTGATGCTGCACCTTCTCAGAGAGTTCTTTTGTGTGTAAAGTGGCAGCAGAAAGTAATCTTACCAGACAAAGGATGTAGAGGTTTAGACAAGATCTATTTGGGGGCTTAACTGATTGGCAGCAGCAGTAACAGCACAAGCTGCAAAACCTCTTGTCAAAGAAAGGTTATCTGAAGGTTGTTGGCTTTAGAGAATATGTCTCTTTCTTCTTCTGTCACCCTTTTACTTCACTCCAGCATATATGGTTGTAGATAGATGTTGACTTCTTCAGATAACACATCTATCATCATGCAAATCAGAGAAATCAGTGGCACTTTAGTTATTAATAATTCTGTTATTCAGGGCAAAGTACATGCAATTTCAACTGTTCTGGGCCAAGAAGTGGCATGAAATATAAGTCTTGGATCAAAAAAAAGTTAAGGGATGATGAAATATATGAACCATATCACTGTCTCCCAGAGTATCACACATCTCAGTATGATCAACTGCTATCTGATGGACATGATTCACTAGGGTTATTGCTCATAATGACACAAAAAGTAATTTGGAATTACTTTAGTTTTTCAGTTAATAATCTAGGATTTTTAATTAAAAAAAAAATTAGATAACCAGATGCTTGTCTAGCTACAAGTCTTCCTGTATGCTCTCCTGAAAACTGAATCTGACTTTTATTCCAATTACATGGTGTGAGATTGCAATGTGCAACTGATGCCAGTAGTATTTTCCCTAGTTAGGCCTCATTGTGCTTAGGGCTAGGATATTTCAAGAGCAGTGGCTTAATTTTGTATTTTCGTGCTCTTGGGAACACTTACAGTTATAATTATGGGGCCTAATTAAGTGACAAGGACTCAATTTCTAGGTGGCATAAAATATCTTTTTTTCAATGTGCAGTACTTATCAACATAGAATCACATCATAGAATAGTTAAAGTTGGAAGAGACCTTAAAGATCATCTAATTTCAAATCCCCTGCCTTGGACAGGGACACCTTTCACTAGACCAGGTTGCTCAAAGCCCTTGAACACTTCCAGGGATGGGACATCTACAATTTCTTCAGGTAAACTGTTTCAGTGCCTGACCACCTTCACAGTAAAGAATTTCTTCCTAATATCTAACCTAAACCTAATATCTAACCATTGTCCCGTCACCCCATGCCTTTGTATAAAATCCCTTTCCAGCTTTTGTGTCAACCCCCTCTAGGTACTAGAATGATGATATAAGATCTTCATGGAGACTTCTCTTCTCCAGGCTGAACAAATGCAACTCTCTTATCCTATGTGCATAGGACAACATTGTCCCTGTCATCCACAAACATGTTAAAGACCACTGGTCCAGATACTGACTGCTGAGGATCACTGATCAATGGTCTCCGTTTGGACATTAGGCTGCTGATCTCAACTTTTTGAATACAACCATCCAGCCAACTCCTTAGCAACAGTGTGTCCATCAAATCCATGACCTTCTAGTTTAGAAACCAGGGTGTTGTACAGAACAGTGACAAATGATTTGCACAGGTTCAGATAGGTGATGTCAGTAGCTCTTTTCTCATCCACCAGTGCTGCAAACCTGTCATAGAAGGCCACCAAATTTGTCAGGCACAATTTACCCTTAGTGAAGGCATGCTGGCTGTCACTAATCACCTTTCATATATTGTTTTCTTTTGCACAATCCTGGAATTTGCATTCCCAACTCTTGAGTGGATAAACTTAGGTACTGGCAGAATGAAGTAGCCAATGTGAAGACTGGAGATTCATGTATTTGATAAAGAAGTGGATATTAAGCTACTGAAATCCCAAAGTATACAACACATATTTAGCAATGGTTGCTCAGGATTGAGTGCACCTGAGTGAGGACTTGACATGGTGTGCAAATGTAGCATTCAAATATTCCCTCAAAGCTGTCTCCAGGCAAGCAGCTGAGGGCTAGAGCCTCACAACAAAAGCGTGTGGCTATTCTCTCACCTCTGAGGACATTGTGGGTGGAGTACTGGGAAGAGCTGACATTAGAGATCCTTTCCCTATACTCTTCCCACGGGAGCTGGTGGGAAGTGTAGAGGCAGGTGAGCAGTGGAACTGAGAGATGGTTAGGCAGATGATCTCTCTCACAAACTTACAACGCAAGAAGTCAGGGGATAGCCAGTTTGCTCCCACAGTGAAACTACATGTTCTAAGCTGCAGACCAATGTAAGCTTCACCTTAAAAATTTTCAATGAAGCTGAGTTTGTTTTAGCATGTTCATCTCCTTCCCATTGTTCTCATGGACATCTGACAGCAGTCTGCCTCTGTTTCCATGACATAGGTCATGGTACATGTCATGGGGAGACAAGTATAGTACATAGTACAAAAACAGTCTTTCTGTTGTTCTTCAGGAAGATTATGTTTGTTGTGTGAATTTCTCAGCTCTCACGGGAAATAGCTGGGTTTTGTTGTGTGTATGTTTGGTTTGGTTTGATTTTTTTTGTTGTTTTTTCAGTGGGTTTTGTTGTTGTTTTTTTTTTTTTTTTTTCATGAGCACATCTGCTTAGCATCAGAATTTCTAAATAACTTTAAATTAAATAAAGCACAGAGTTAGCCTGTGAGGCTGTACATCTGTGGATTCTTGGGAAGTGAATTTTTAATTGCCTCATTTGTCCTGCACTGCAACAATTACTATTTCCATGCAGCTCTTTATGTATTATCAGAAAACAGAATGTGGAACTGAGATCTGCATAATCTGCAGCTTTATATTTCTCTGTCAACTGCACTTCAAAATGGTTAGCTTTAAAGAGACATCTTCAGCAGCTGGAGGGACTATAAATGATCAGTAAGTAGGAATGACCATAGGAAAAAATGCAAGTATCTATTTCTTGGGACACTCATATACTGGTGGTACAGTTACACAAACTCCAAGTGTGAGTTTCCAGATAGTACTACTGCCATTGGTGCAGATTGGAAGATGATACTTGTATGTCTGAACTGTGTCCATGCAAAGCTGAGAGTGCTCTTGATTGTGCATCCAGGTGCTATGTGGGTGTTTCCTGACCCTCTGTGGAGATGGCAGATACCCAGCTCATATCCCACAGAGAAGCCACAGCATACTTCAATCCCTCCTTGCCTATGGTGTCTGGGGCTGGTGGATGCACAGCTGCTTGTATCTCCCTGGCGAACAGCTGGAAGGTAGCCAGTGATTTTAATCAAAAGCATGTGTCAAAAATTTATAAAACAACCTGGTCACTGACATATTCCTAAATATAAATAATTACCCAGTAATATCTTTTCCATGTGGGTTTCCTAGGCACTTCTGCATTGGCAAACGTTGCTGAGCATGAGCATATTATATTTCAAATTCTAGCTAACGTAAACTAAGGCATTTTCATTTACAGTGCAAAGCTTTCATAACCATATAAGCTAATAGAAAATTTGGTCCCAGAAACGTAATGAAATTTATTGACAGTGCACTAAAATGCATTCATCTTTCTAAGAATCTTTGCTTTGACCTATTTTCTAAGAGTTACCAAAAGTTGCTGTTAACTCCTACCTACCCAATACAGTGCTAAGACAATTTTTTCCACAACTTTTACCAGATTGCAAGTTTTCACAGGACATAATTACTACTGCTAAGCAGAAAATACCACTTTTGACATCTTTCTAAGACTCAAGCCTGTGACATACTGAATTCAGACACCAGACTTCAAGACTTAAGCCTTTCATGACAGTTCTATGAAATAAAACACATGATACTGCAGAGTTGACTGGACAAAAATTCTGCCTCCTAAATGCAATACAAGACTGAGCAAAATTCTCACTAAGAAGTGTCAATGAAGATGAGAACTTTTAATGCAAATCCATGAAGCCTAATTCTGGACCAGTTACAGATAACATAAAATAGCAGCTCCATTGTAAAAAGCAATGAGAAAAATAAAAAACACACCTTAGAAAAAGAACAAAGAGCAGAATCTCAGCTTATGAGCAGATCTGGAAAACCCCAAAAGGCATATTGCTCAATCCTAATGTCCAAAATTGTAATATACCAAAAAATATTGTGAGGGAAATAATTTCCTGTTACTTTTTTCTGTGTGTCTACATGCAAGAAGAAGAAAGATTGATTTTAGAATTTTTTAACAGTCCATTTAAAAAGCACAGCTATCACTATGTTGTTGTTCATGTGATAGTCTGTTCTCCAGTAAGGAAATTCTGACACAAGAGCTCTTACTTTGATTTCTTTGTGTGTTACTTCTACTTGTGTGCAGGTGAGTTCTGATTTTTACCTTGAAGTTAGTAGTAACATTCAGCAAACAAAACAAAG
Organism: Xenops minutus; assembly: GCA_035221455.1. Classification (NCBI taxonomy): domain Eukaryota; kingdom Metazoa; phylum Chordata; class Aves; order Passeriformes; family Furnariidae; genus Xenops; species Xenops minutus. The sequence continues at coordinate 32,834,504 of JAWWEE010000085.1, forward strand.
AACTTACCTATTTGCCTTACACTCTGATTTGTAAGGTCCACAACATTCTTCAGGAGTCCCTTAGGACCAACAAGAGATGAGAAATAGTTTCTTTTTCTAGATGATCATGTAAAGCTGGTTTTTTACTGACAATTAATGCTCTATAGATTCAACCACAAAAAGAAGTGTCCCTCTCTCGTAATTTTTTTTAATTAACCCTTAATGACTCTTTTCTATACAGGAAAATCTAGCTACCACACAGGGATATAAACTTGCACTCATTGTGTGTTTTTATCTGGGAACATACACCTTAATGAGCATCTGATTGAGGTATCTGGGCCAGCAGCAGTCACTGAAATGGTGTTTGAACCTGTGTGGTGCACCAGAGGCTACTGGATCCCCTTTCAGCCTGGGAAGGGGACTATGCATACTCTGTTTGCCCCTTGTACTCCAGAGAAATTACCTTCTTTACTCATTGGGATCGCCACTAAATTCAGTTTTCCTTTTTCTTTCCTTTCACTTCCTTTTCCTTTCCTTTCTCCTGGGTCCTGCTTTGCTAGAGCACTTCCCCATGGTCATCCAAGCTCTTCACCCTCTGAATGTCAAGCAAATGACTATAAACCGCAGCCTGGCCCTCATGCAGTCTCACTTTGCTGCAAAAGAAGACACACGAGAAATTATTTTGACAGATGTTCTTATGACAGCCAGGGAACATCGTGCATGTTCTCTCAGATCATTTTATAGCCTTGCTGAATCTGTCACCTTTGGCTTTTTATATAAGCAGATCTTATTAGAGACATTTTTCTATAGAAAGTTGCCCAGAACCCTGTCCAGCAACTGATACTTTGTATCAGCAGCTGCTAAAGTCCCCAAGCCTGGTAAATAATTTTAATATATTTCCATATAGAACTGTCGCTTTGTTTGAACTATTCTGCTGATTCAGCACTGCAACCATGGACAGGCTAATTAATGGTTTGCTTATTTTACAGACTATCAGTCCACGAGCCAATTGCCACTAATATTTCCCTGATGAACACAGACTTATTTCTGTGTTGCAGAAGGTTGCTAAGAAACTAAACTCCTACATTCCCAGACTGTTTGTGATTATGGTAACATCTACATGAAATGGAGTGCCTATTACAGTGTTTAAACTTAGCATGCAGCTATGCTTATTTACCATAGGTCATAAAGTCGACTGAAAAATTCCCTAGAATTTAGTTTTAGGATAAAAATTATTTTGAAACTAAATTCAATGAAAAAATCAGATTATCTAATTTAAGGATGAAATAAATGGAAATAAAACATGAGATAGAAAAAATGAAAGAAAAAACCCAATACATTTTCTTATTGACACAAGCTGTTATTGCAGTTTGAACAACAAAATGTTACTTTCCCAAATAAATATTTTTATTTCTGCTTTTAATTCAGTAACATTAAAAACCTCTGTTTCTGCTTTTCAAATTTTTGAAATCTGTTGTGTTATGCAGTTCTTTCAATGTACAAGTGCAGACTAACCTGTACTAGAGGAGATGGGTTTAAAGTTCATTTTAAGGAATGAGTTAAAAACATTGAAAAAATATAGAGGTTTTTCTTTTCTGTCTCTTATAAAGCAGAAAGTGAGAGGTTTTAGTTATACAATAGTCCAAGTATTTTCAAGGTTTGAAGATAAATATTTGACTTTCTCTTAGAAAATGCAAAGAGAAATACAGTAATGCAATTTCAAACCCAAATGGGAGGCACAGAAGGAAGGAGTTGGTCTCATTATTAACACTTCTGTTTTCAGGTTCCCATATGTTTGAAGAACTTAAAATTTCTTAGAAGTTAATAGCAATGCCAAAGTTCCATTTTACATGCATTTGTAGCTCAAAAGGGATGGGATGGTGATGGTTGTTTTTGTTTTTGTTTGTTTGTTTGTTTGTTTGAGAGCACCAGTTAGGCTGTGTATCAAGTGTGTGCCTCCTGAAACTGTTACTTCAAAGGACAAGAATAAAAAAAAAAGGTGAAAAATCTCTCTTAAAGCCTATAGGCTAAGTTTTAGTCATATTTAAACCTAAAAAAACTGATTATCAAAAAAAAAAAAACAAAACCAAACTGGTGGATTCCTTGAACCACTGTCATCATTATTATCTATCTCTCTCCCTCCCTCATATTTGCTGGAACCATAGGCTCAAAATCTGAAAAAGTAATTTTCCATCTAGCCTGCAGAGAATTATTTCATCTCTAGGATATCTCTCACTCTGGTAAGTTCCTGTAGCAGAAACAGTTTTTAAAGCACCTGTAATTCCCCATAGAAATGGCTGGGAACTGATGCAGGACCAAAGGGTTCCTCCTGCAGCAGTCCCCAGTCATTTATGTGCATTGTGAATGCCTCATTTCCCCAAAAAAAATTTCAGTTGCAATAAAAACTTTCCCTCTGTGGATTCAGGATCACTGCTTCACCTGAAACAGAGCTGCACCACTGAAGTTTGGAAGAGTTAAAAGCGACCAGCCTGTTCCTCACACCACTCCTGGTGATCCCAAGGACTTTACTGTCCTTTATCTTCATGGGATTGGTTTTGTCCTTGAGATCTGCTATTCACATCTCAGAACAGTGATACAAGACATATGGATCTGATGTGCAGTCTTGAAAATATGATAGCATTGTGGTTTAACATGCTTCACTTTCATTCAGAACTTTCTTCCAGAATATATTGTAGAAAGTAGGATATGTATGTAATGTATTTTTGTTAAGGCTGTTGAATTTAAGAAGTCCATTAATTTCAATGCTGAATGCAGGCACAGCCTGACAAGCTACTGGCTGCCTTTAGGTCTTTCCATAAACTCCAGGGAGGTGAGGATACTCAGCGCTTTGCAGAAGCAGGTGCTACAACAGGGCCCAGATTAGTCCCACATTGAAGTCTACAGAAATCTCAATTCACTCAGGCCCATTGGAAGAATCATTGAGACCCTGGAATGCCACTTATCTTTGACAGAAATATTTCAATCATGCTCAAAACTGTCACGGAGCAGAGGGTAGAGCAGTGGACAGGCAGAATACCTGGTTTTTCATAGGAGAAAAATCATAGAATCATAGAATTGTTTACATTGGAAAAGTCTTTCAGATCATCAAGTACAACCACTACTGAACACTGATATGTCCACCACTAAACTGACATGTCCCTAGGTGCCACATCTACACATCTTTTAAATACCTCCACTGATAGTGACTCAACCACTTCCCTGGGCAGCCTATTCCACTGCTTGGCAATCCTTTTAGTGAAGAAATTTTTCCTACTAGCCAATATAAGCCTCCTCAATACAACTTAGATTCATAGAGTCATAAAATGGTTTGGGTTGGAAAGCACTTTAAAGATCACGTAGTTCCAATTTCCTGCCATGTCATTTATTAGATCAGTTGCTCAGGACCCAGTTGAACCTGGCCTTGAACTCCTCAAGGGTTGGCACATCCACATCTCTGAGCAACCTGTTCCATTGCTCCACTACCCTCTGAATGAAGAATTTCTTTAATATTTCTAACCTAAATTTCCCCTCTTTCAGTTTAAATCAATTGCCTCTTGTCCTGTCACTATCTATGCATATAAAAAGTCCCTCTCCATCCTTTTTACAAACCCTTTTAAGGTACTGGAAGGCCACAGTTAGGTCTTCCTGAAGCCTTCTCTTCCCCAGGCTGAACAACCTTAGCTCTTTCAGCCTGTCTTCACAGGAGAGGTGCTCCATCCCTCTGATCATCTTCATGACCTTCCTGTGGAGGCATTTTAACAGGTCCACCTTTTTCTTGTGCTGAAGACCCCAGAGCTGGATGCAGCACTCCAGGTGACATCACACAAGGGCAGAATCACCTTCTTTGACCAGTTGACCACTTGTCTTTTGATGTAACACAGGATACAACTGGTCTACTGCATTGCAGACACACACCATTGCCTCCTGTTCAGCTTTTTGTCCATGTAAAGTCCTCCTCTGTAGGGTTGCTCTCAGTGACTTTTTCTGCCAGTTTGTGATCATGTCTGGGATTGCCCTGATCCAGGTGCAGCACCTTGAACTTGGACCCGGACTTTTTAAACTTCATTGACTTCTTGTGTACCCACTTCTCAAGCTTGTCCAGGGGCCTTTGGATGACATCCCTTCCTTCTGTTTTGTCAGCTGCATCACTCAGCTTCATGTCATCTCCAAGTTTGTAGAGGATGCACTTGATATCACCATCTAAGTCATTGATGAAGATACTGAAGAGCACCAGTCCCAAGACAGAGACCTGAGCTCTGTGGACACAGAGTCATTGATCACAACTCCCTGCTGTGTTCATCCAACCTTATTCACTCAGTCCACTCAGCAAATCTATTTCTCTCCCATCTGCAGATAAGGATATCATATGGGACCATATCAAAGGTCTTGCTGGAATCTAGGTAAATAGCATCCGTCTTCCTTTGTTCACTGCTGTTGTCACCCCTCATAGAAGGCCACCAGACTGGTTACATACAATTAGTACTTAGTAAAGCCATGCTGGCTGCCTCAGATCACGTCCTTGTCTCTTATGTGCCTTAGTATATCTCCTAGGAGGATTTGTCTCATGATGTTACCAGGTGTGAGAGACAAATGTTAACAGTTAATTGACTGAAACAATCAGCTATTTGCAAAAGCAGGGGTGCTTTGCTGGGCCAGTAACAGTGCAGGTAAGGACTGGGATACACGGGAGGATGCCAGCTGGGTGTTGAGACAGATAAGGGAGAAGCATGATAAGAAATAGACCCTGTGGAGGTGGGATAGTGCTTTTTATGATGCTAATGTCCTCCCTTACACAACTGGATCAGGCATAAAACTCAATCCCTCCTCCAGACATTCATAATAAAGCATGAAGCTATTCATTCCTTCTGATGGGGCTGACATGAGAGGCAACTGTCGTGTCTTAGAAGGGGCCATAAACAATCAAAGACCCACGAAGAGCCCCCAGACTCCTTTCTGAGGCCTTCCACCAGAGAACTCTGCATGATCCTCAGTGTGGAAACAGTATAAAACTCCCCCTGCTCCCAGATGAGGTACCTGGCATTCCCACCTGAACTGAATGTATATTAACTCATTGAACATGTTTTGGGAGCTTCCCCCACCCCTGATGGATCAAGACTGTAACCATCACCTTAACCAACTGACATTTATGCTGCAAGAATCAAGTCTTTTTGCTGGCTCCACAGTTCCTCTCTGCTATCTGGTCTTCTTTCTTTCTTCCTTTCTTTCTTCCTTTCTTTCTTCCTTTCTTTCTTCCTTTCTTTCTTCCTTTCTTTCTTTCTTTCTTCCTTCCTTTCTTCCTTTCTTCCTTTCTTTCTTCCTTTCTTTCTTCCTTCCTTTCTTCCTTCCTTTCTTTCTTTCTTTCTTTCTTTCTTTCTTTCTTTCTTTCTTTCTTTCTTTCTTTCTTTCTTTC
>JAWWEE010000085.1:32839992-32862246 GCA_035221455.1 Xenops minutus
CCTTCCTTGCGTCCGTCCTTCCTTCCTTCCTTCCTTCCTTCCTTCCTTCCTTCCTTTCTTTCTTTCTTTCTCTTTCTTTCTTTTTCTTTCTTTCTTTCTCTCTCTCTTTCTCTCTTTCTCTCTTTCTTTCTTTCTCTCTCTCTCTCTCTCTCTCTTTCTTTTTCTTATATATTTTCTTAACTAACGTCTTTATAATTTTATATTGTTTCATTTCTATAGATAATAATTACCAAAATGGCTACGTCCTTCCTTTCCATTACAACCAAATTGTTTTAACATAAACCTGACACATATGTAAACACCAATCCTTCAGTGTTGTTTCACTCTAATCCACCCCAGCGAATCTATTAACAAGGACTTCAGTTAGCCAGCCTTCAGAGCTGGGTCATAAAAACAGGCACAGAGGTGAGGGTCACCAGTCTGTAGTTGCCCAGATCTTTCTTTCTCCTCTTTTTACAAATAGGGTAATGTTTCTTTTTTCCAGACACTGGAGTCTTTGCCTGACTGCCTTAACTTTCCAAATATGATGAACAACTACTTACCAACAATATCAGACAGTTTGCTCAGGACCCTGAGATCCATCTCATCAAGTCCCATAGACCTGTGGTTATTCAGCTTCATCAAATGGCTCCACATTTGCTCTTCACTTATAGCTGGAAAGACTTGGCTGCCCCCACATCCCCCCAGAGGATCAGGGACTTGAGAGACATGGAAAGCCTGACTGCCAATGAAGACTGAAGCATGGAACTAATTGAGTACCTCAGCCTTCTTCATATCAATTGGCACTTCTTCGAGATCATTTCTTGTTGTCCTATCTCTTGTTACTTGGGAGAATGGATCAGCCTCCCCCTCCCTATGACCACCTTTCACATAGTTGTAGAGAGTCACCAGAGAACTGATATGCTGAAGTCTGGAAGTGATGGGAGTGTGAAATGTGAAGGGTCTCTGCACAGCACCACTTGGCAGCTAACAGAAGCACAGATAACCAAGGAATTATGTGGGTTAATTGCAACTGAATTACTAACCATAAAATGACAGATCATCAAAACAAAATATTGCCAAGTGGGTTGATTTCCAAATGTTGTAAATTTCTAGGAACTCAGCTTCTGCAAAGTAACAGAAGAACAGAAACTGGGGGAAATAGGGACATTCCAATCATCAAATCTTCTTGAATTGCTAGCCATCTGTTCCCAGAGAAATAGATGATTCAGTTATCATCTGCTATACAACCCCACCACTATTACAGCCCTCAAGAAATGAGCAAGTAGGTAATAAATTCTGTGTTTAAACAGGAAATGATTCTTCAGCTGAGGATGTCTAAAAGAGAAACAAACCGCTGTCTCAAATGGCACGCAGTGAAATAGCTGTGCTCCTCAGTCAATGTTAGAGAAGTTTAATGGCTTTACTTTGCTGACTTACTGTCATTATGAGATCTATTGGGGCAAGGGCAGGTTTCAAAGTTAAGGTTACACAAGAGGAGACTGTTTGTGTTTGGACTCTGGGGTGTGAAGGGAAGCATCAGAGGCACTGACCTTCCTGCTTCAGAGACTTTTTTTTTCTTTGCTATAGTTCCTGGCAGCAGACTGCTTTCCTCTCTGCTCCTGATGCACTAAGGGACAGCAGCCTAGCCATGTGGGGCAAAGGCCACAACTATGCTTAAGTCAACAGCAAGCAAATCAGCTTATAAAAAGCTCCTTCCTCTACCTTTCCCTCCCCTCAAAACCTTCATGCTTTTTTCATGTATGGATTACAGCAAAACAGAAAAGACATATGGATACTGTCAATGGGACAGATTCTAATAATAAAAGACAAGATAGGGGATAGAGACTATAATTTGATTATATTATGAATTATATTTCTGCACATGATAGGGCTCTACTGTCAATTAGAAATGTCAGAGCTGGGCTGAAGCAGAACAATTTCCTTGCTTGTAAATAATAATGGGAAAAATAACCTTGAACCTAAGCCCTCTCCTACACAAATTCTTCATGAAACTATTTTTTGAGTTGAATTTAGCATCACTCTTAAGTCTGAAGGAATGGGGCTTTTCTCTGCTTGTGTTAAGTTCCCTCAGGGAATGAATGCATCGATCATTCACTGGCTTTATAAAATACTAAAACTCTCTGCTGATTGTGCTTAGGGCTGGTCCTCTATTAAGGACTTGTCACTCATCCTAATGCTTAGATGTTATCATTATGCCATAAACCTATATGGCACCTCCTGCAAGTTTTCCTGGGTGGTAGTTTACTAGTAAAGTCTTTAGAGAATGCTTGTGTTTTCCCACAGTTTGATATTAAGTAAATTTAAAATGCAGACAATGACATATTAGAAATAGACAGTTAGCTCACATGTGTTTAGGCACTGGTGAAACATGAAAAAAAAACAAACAAACAACCATAATGCTCTCATTAAAACAAACAAACAAACAAACAAAAACCCACCAAGCTACCAGTTTCTAAATGCACCTTTAACCTGCTAGGAAGATGTTAGAACAAACCTCATAACAACCATGAAAATTAAAATTGTTAGTATGACACAGACCTTTCTGACAAAGATGCTGATTAATAAAAAGAATAAATCACCATGTAATGTGAGTTATTCTCTGGAAGTTCTCAGGCAAAAGTGCATTAAAAATACATGTTTTAATTGAAAGCAAGTTGAAGGCAAAAATGGATGAAATATCACAACTTGTGTTAGAAAGAACAGCAGCCCAATGGTTGCTTGTGGACTGGAAATCTGTAGTGGCACACAATATTGAAAGATGTTAGTCTTATTAAAATGGCCTTTAACTACCACGCTTGTTTCAGCTACCTTTGCTGCCAGTAGTACATGACTGACCTATCATCCTCTGCAGTTTGCAATGTTTCATAATTTCATAATAGAGATTCTCCCTCAAAACTTATCAACGATTAGTCTTCCTTCTTTTTTTTTTTTTTTTTGCTTTCAATTGTTCTACTTCTCATTTTCGTTATTTCTTAGTGCATTTAAACATACTCTTAGATTGCTGTTAACTTCATTGCTCTTTTGACTTTTCTCTATGTTTAAGGTTCTTAGATCCAAAGTTTTTGCTCAAGTTCCAATCTTACACTTTTATCTATTTTTAAAAATTGGTAGCATTACAAACTTAGGTGTGATAATGCTATTTTTTCATTTCTGATAGAGATATTAAGTGGTGATAAAATTCTCTGCCTGAGTTTAGGAACCTTTAGTCTGAATTCACTTAGTCCATTGCATCACTAGTAGGAAAAAAAGACCCAAACAATTTCTTTGCTCTAAACCAGATGTGTAGAGAGCAGAGCTGAGTCCTGAATGAAGAAACATTTCAATGGATATTCCTTTTCATTCATTTTTCAATACTGTATCTTTGCCTCTGTCTGAAAGGGAAGTCCTGAGCAAGCTCTGACTGGTTACTCCTCAGAATGTTTTTGTCTCGTCTTGTGGGAAAACAATTTGTGGTTTTGTGTTTGAGTAGAATCTTTCTGATATGTGTTTTCAAGCTGCAACTTTTGAGCACACACACACACACACTCCTGCTTTCTCCTTCATCACTTTACTCTGACAGTTCTGAAACAACCAGACTGTAGCTGATCTAAGCCCGTGAAAAAACACCTCATGGAGGCAGGTGAGACAGTTTATAGAAAGCTGTTACAGCTCTATGGGACTGCACAGGCAGCTTCATCTCTCTGACATTTCCTCTGCCTTTAATTTTAACATCATTACACCCAAGCAAGTTTGGAATTGCTTCACTTTATATTGCTTGCAGCTGAGCTACGCAAAATTTTTAATCTCAAATATAACTTCATTACCTGCATTTGGATTTCATTACAAGCATGACCTGGAGCTATTGCTTATACATTTTCCTAATTGCATAAATCACATAAATGAGCTTCTACAATATACATTTCCCAACAGCACCCTGGGAACCTCCCAGTTTCTCATGAAGTCAGTTGAGACAAAACACAACAGCTTTTGAGGAATACTAAGGAAGGAGAAACGACAAATAAGTACAGGAACTAATGAATAGCTTAATGAAGACATAGCAAGAAGTTCTCACCACATTTTCTTGTAATACCAGTGTGGGTGGGGTAGTTACTCTATGAGCATAATTGAGCAAACTGCAAAATTATAAAAAAGCGTTTAATTCTCACAGAGCAAACTAAATCCATGAACTCTACTTTAACAAGATGCACTGAAACAAAGAGCATGGAAGGAAGCAAAGCTTGAATTAGATATTTATAAAATGTTAAGGAAAACTAACCACAGTTTTGAAAGGGGTAGAAACTCTTCTGAGTCAAGGGATAAGCCAGCCTTGAATACCTGAAACTACAGAGCACCTTAGCATGGTGGTAACTTATATATTAAGAGTTGTGTTCCAGTTTGTAATTTTCATTTCCAAGTTTGAAGGAAGTTCAAAAATTAGTGAAAAATCTGTGTGTCCTTTGATATGTATGATCAGCTGCCAGGTCCTGCCTTAGATCCCTGTTTCATAATCTCTTCCTCTGGGAAAACTCATGATAGCTACTCCAAGAAACAAGACTGCTACTGCTAGCCAGAGTGGCATGAAATATGTTGCTATGAGGCCTAGGTATTCATTTGGACAATAAAATTCCTTACACTTGAATGAAATGGATAGCCACAAACTATTTAGCAGCAATTCATCAAAAACCCAAATCTATTGAAGGCAAAGGAAACACAAATGAAAAATCTATGTTTCCAAAAATGTGTCTTCACAATGTCTTCTGTCCTTACAACCATCAGACTCAGACCTGTACCTCTAACATATATGGTCTCAACCTTTTTCAGCAAGATAATGTCTCTGCTATGAAATTCTCTCTCTCTAGCCTTACTACAGCAACTATCTGCAGAGATGCTGACACTGACAGTCTGTCTGTCACTATATGTGAGATTTCCTCATCTTTGAAATGTGTCTTCCTGATGCTTTTATGCTTGTGGAAGCAGAAATGACATTGAATAAGGCTAGTCTTTCACCGGCATCCCAACCTTCTGTGTTAATCAGCTTTGTTGAGAGTAGTCATTGAATTGAAGAGCTGACAGTGACTTGGTCCAAACAGCTACCACTGACCAGGAATAAATTCACTACAGAAGGTGGGCTCAGTAACACATGTGGGGCCAGAAAAACAGAACTGAAAGCATGAGTGGGTTTGTTGGAAGTCTTTAGGGAGAGCTAGATGTGAACAGACTTCCTTTCCATGAAGCAAGTCAATAGGAAGTAATCAATGTATCAATACTTTCAAACTGTACTTCCTAGAAATCAGAGTTTGTGCTAACTGGTGTGAGGTAACTAGAATGACTAGGCACTTTGCAGTTTGCTTAAACCTGCTAGTGTAACTTTCAGTAAATGTCTATAAAATATTAGTACAGTTGCAATTAAAGTAGAAAAGGTAGATCAGCTGTGTTTCATTTAGTATGCGCACACCTGTTAAAAATCAGAGACCGGCTTTCCTCAATACTAGTTCTCTGACTGAACTGTGGTTATCTTTTAAACAAATATCTTTAAATAGAAGACAGTATACATGTAAAGAAACAGAAGTAGATCCCCTTAGAGATGAAACGTAACATCCCTTAAGGGGAAAATAAAATTTCATCAAGCAGAGTTTTTTAATTGCCATAACTATAAACTTCAGATTCCAGACAAGTATAACTTTCTACAGTATTATTTTAAAAATTGAGAGACAATTAAAGAAAAACACGCTATTTTGTGTAGGAGATTTTATATGTTTTCTTTTTATATAAAACCATGACCTAATTGAAAGGAACTTAAAGATCATGAAATTCCAACACCCCTGCCCATAGGAATGAACACCTTCCACTAGACCAGCTTGCATAGAGCCCTGTCCAACCTGGCTTGAAAATTCCAGGCAGGGAGCATCCACAACTTCTCAGGGTAACAGTCATCTAGTGATCTAATCATCTACTCATCTTACATCTTATCCTCTTGGAAAACACCTATAAGTCTGGATCTCTAGTCTTTCTCTAGTGTTTTGAATCTAGTTCCGTGTTGATATTTTTTTTGCACAGTCACAATCACACAAAGTGGATAACCAGTAATGCCAGGACTTGCATAAAAATGTCCTTCTTTGGGAACTGAAACAGGAAAATGACATCACTGGAGCCTGGTTCATCACTACTGAAAGAGCTGTAATACATTTTCCCATGAGGACATCTGGGACATGGTCGGTTGAAACTTTCAGGAAACTGAAGAAAGTAACACCTTCGGTACAGGAGGACAGTATTTTACTCTTGTTCTCCATTCTAGTTTTCTGAATTAAACTGTGTGAGGCTTGCTGGTTTGGGGTAATTTCCAACTTTTCAGTGCCTGGGTAATCTGCAGATAAAAGAATAGAAACACTATCCTGAATCAAAAGCCATGTTGTAATTGTAAATAGAGCAAAACGCTGCAAAATAAAGTTGACAGGTAGTCCTCATTTGGCTGAATATATGGTATTGTAATTCAGAAAACAAATAAAAAGCATAGAAAATTAGCTTAAATCCTCCTTAACAAAGCATAATAAATCTGGTTTTGTGCAAAGCCATTTGCGATGACAGAATGTCTGTACAATAGACTAAAATGTGTAATTTTAAAGGTAGCCACAATTTAAATAAGAAACATGCTTACAGAGACAAGGCTTTATATGGTTAGGTAGTACTTTTTAAAAAAATCATTGCAGTGGGCTAAAACATCTATCAAATTGATCAGTGAGACAACTGTATCAAATGTAATAGTTGACCTTATAAACACATGTCTACCCCCAGAGATCTTATTTCTCTCATATGATCAATCCATTATCTTCCAACAAGGTACCAAGAAAATGTTATTCAAACAGGATAAATCCAAGAGGTATCTTGAGGATAAAGCAGAAAGGACCTTTGCTGTATCATAACACAGAAGGCACCAAAAAGCAAAGCTTCTCTGCTTGACTCAAAAGACAGTTTATTCTTATCTAACATATTTTTCCATAATGCCCATGAATAGCATTTTAGTATGTGCTTTATGGCCACATTATCCACACTCAGGGGCCCCAAAATTGTCAGATATTAGCCAAAAATGGATAATTTTTCACTTGGACTCTCACTGGAGCCAGAAAGAGAATTTTTTTGTTACAGGTGCTGACCAAAAGGCATTAAGAATAGGGACAAGATCCTTGACTTTCACTGGTTCAGTTTTGGAGATGAACTTTAGCACCTGGCCCCAAATGGATATCTGAGAGCAGAGTTAGAAATTAGTCTTTTCTGGGGAGGAAACTGTGGGATCTGCATAACTGTTAAAGTAAATGTGCCCTTCAAATGGTGTGGGAATGCTTCTGGAGACCCTGAGGTCTCCTGTTGATGCACAGTGGCAGCACTGTGCCTGAGGTTGCTCACGCTGCCATTTTATCTTCAGGGGCTGTGTGTGGAGTGCTCAGATTTCAGTCTTCAGATTTAAATATGGAGGGGCAGACATGAGAACCATGAGGTACATTAGTTCTTCTTGCCAGAACAGTTTTTCATTAACAAGATATGGTTTCTTGAACCAATGTCCTTCTGTATCCATTGTCTATTTTACTTAGATTTTGTAAGATCACAGTCTCCTGGGCAGGGTCTGTCCCTCCTTGTTGTTTCAAAGTTCCCTCATTTCAAGATGCAGCGTCCTTTGAAATACACCGATATGCCATGCTTCATCTTTTTTATAGGGAAAGAAAGTTTTGAAATCCTTCATGGTTAAAATTGTTTCTGTTGTACACAGTCTGAAACACCTGCTGAAGAAAAAGAGTGGACTCATAGAGATATTTCATATCCTCAAACCATTCCATCACTGCAAATTAAAAAAATCTTATGCTTCTCAACAGTTATTCCTGTGGTAGATCTCAGAACTGGCCATTAAACACACTCTTCTTTGCATGTTTTTAACCTAAATATTGTTGATTTTGACATGAACTCTGCTTTGAAGTAATGAATAGTTTACAATGTAGCAGTGTAAAGATTGCATATATTTAATATATTTCAAGAAAAATTACTTTCTCTTGCTTAAACATGACCACCAACAGTTTTAACATCACTAAGAGATGAACCCTTGGTGTTCAAATAAATCATAAATATATGAACCTGCTTGGATGCCAGGTACCCACTAAAGCTACTCTACCACTTGTAGAAGGTACTGACTGCTTCATAAAGGAATAAATAAGGTGCATTAAGATGAAGTGGGTTAGAAGCTCAGGGCACATAAAGGGGAGGAGAGCTATTGGTGGGAACCTGCAGCTGGAGCCACAGAGAGGACTGCATCCTGTGGTGATGATCACAGTGAGCTCAGTGGGGTCTCCTCCAAACTCCTCACTTGCCCATCTCAGGAGGCACCTAAACCACTGCACAGCAGGAAGCTTTGTGCAATTCTCATAACACAGGAAGAGGAAATACTTAATGACATTTAAAAGTACAGTTAAACAAATTAATGGAATTGATATTCTGAAGTAAAATTTATGCATATCTGAACATTTCCATGACAGACTAGTTCAGTTTGCAGACCAAACATTGAGGTTTTCAGTTTCAAAATACATGTGGGCTTGACAAGAAGCCTACATCCTTTTTCCAGCTCATATTCTTGTCAGAAACAACATGAGCTCAGTGACAGAAAGATTGGAACATGGTGGCACCTCATGGAATGAAACAAGAGACATGATAAAAAAATGAGCCTGTTCTAGGTCCTAGGAATTTTTGTAACATGTACTCAAGCTTAAATTCAATACAGACTTCCATTCATAGCATACACTATGAGAAGTACTGACAACTCCCACTCAGCATCACATGCAGTCTCAGTACTCCTTGCAGAGGGCCTTGAAGGCTTTGTGGACACAGCCTTTGTGAGGCCATGTCTACAAAACATTATCTGTACATAATTTTCCTCTTAGAACAGGAAATACAACTCTGCAGAAAATATTGTTCAAAGGAAATGGGAACTAGAAAAATAATAGGATCACACTGTTTAAGAAAAGGACATAACTGAACTCAGTCAGACACTTTTTGAACCTTTGCCATCTGCAAATTTTGAAAAGAAATACAGGCCTCTGCAAAGTTTGAGAGGAGTTATTGTGTGGGAATAGATCTCATACTGCTAAGTCTGAAGTAAGAAACAGAAATCTGCCTCTCTCCAGTTTAGATCCTGGTTTTTGTGGCAGTCGCCTCTTTAGCTGATGACCTGGTGGCATGTTTTGCAAAAGGGAAAGGTAAGTAAACCCAGTAAAACAACCCCAGAAAACAGCTTCTGATATGCCTGTTTCCTCATTTGGTATCTCATTATGAAAAGCACGTCAAGACTTCACTCCCAGGTTCTTTATAAGTTCCACAATGTCTGTTAGCAACTATTGTATTCTCAGAGGCTTCTTCCAGCATCGGACTGTCTAAAGCTCATTTATTCTGTTCATTAAATGCTGGGAAATCTTCTGTTATTACTGAAATCCTCATCTCTAAGGGGAGCAGCAGCAGGGCTGTTTTCTGACCTCACACCCATAATGGGTTTTCAGTCCTTTGTTTATCACATTATGGAAGTCAAGTCTTCTTTCTGGGCTCTCGCATGAGTAACCTTGTTTTGTTGTTTTGTTTGCTGTCAAGTTTAATTTACTGTATCTTTTTTTAAGCTGATTCAGCTATTACCTATGCTGTACTTGGAAAAAAAATAATTACCTTTTGATCATAAAAAAACCTAACTAAATGTTAAAACCCCTTAAACCCTAATGTATCATCAAAGACTTTCCAAATGACAAAAACTTCAGCAGATGTATTTTCTAGAATGTGTTCCGATTTTCCTGATTCTATCAGCACTCTAGATAGTTCTATTTAATACATAGCATAGTGCTGTATTGTTTTGGTTGAAATGATTGTACTTCAGGTCCTGTGCTTAAATTCAATTTTGCATGCAGCTAAACCAAAAGACCTTTTGTCTCCTCTCCAGTGTGCCCATTTACTCTGCTTTTTCTTAGCATTTTTATTGAAAAGGCCTGCCCTAAAATGACAGGGATGTTTTCATCTAGACACTGAACAAAGTTTTGCCTTATTGAGGAAGGAAACTTCATGAGCAACATCCAGATTCACCACATTACAGTTGCCTTTCACTGGAAAAAAACCTGTTCACCTCTAAAGGATTTTTCTATCACTCGATCATCGTCAAAGTTTTTACAGTGCTGTTTTAAGGATAGCTTGGGAGCAAATCTCACAACACCTTTCAAAACTACTTTGGCTGGTGGAGACAGGAAGCTGCAGAGGCAGGGAGCCTCTCCTGCTGCCTCAGAGCAAGGCTGATAAGAAACAGGGTCTCCGGAGCCACCACCTGCATAGCACATGCAGGAGCACAGTTCTGAGTCCCAAAATTACTGTACCACCTTTATCCGATGCTTTTATCCTCAGTGGAGCACTCTTCATTTTTAACAAGTCTTTAATTTGCTTCCTCTGAAGCCCTCCAGCTGTCTTTTGCACTCTAATACTCTAATAATGCACATCTCGGCTTCAGTGTGCATCCAGAGGCACGTATCTTTCTTGCCAACACACATACATAAATATAAATATATTTGCAGATGCATAAGCTTCTCGATACACCCCTACATATACCCACTCCCTTCTGCTACACTGTAATGGACCCAACCCATCTTTTGTGAATCCCTGCTTTCATTCAGCAGCTTCTCTTTCCTATTGCACAATTCAAAGCTATATTAACATCAGAGTAGAAAAAGTCAGGCTTCCGCAAACAAATGTCAGCATTCGGAACGCCCTGTCTCCATTCCTTTCTCTACTGTCACTGCTTCAGTTCCTGCTATCCCTCCCTGCACGCTGCCAAAGCCTGATATTAAACGTGCTGGATATTGGCCCTAAGATGCCCTAGATGTCTTTCTTTAACATTTTGCTGTTATCAGTCTTAAGCTGTAAGGTATTTTACCTTGAACAAAGAGTAAGATTTAATAGAGTGTGCAGAACATGCATTCCTAGCAGAGCGTGGCTGGAATTTGTTGTGATAACACCACAAATTAGAATTGACAAGTGCTCAGCTTCAGAACCGCTCAAGTCAGCTCTGCTTGCTGTTAATACATCAGATGTTTCCCAGAACACATGATGGGAGAAGCTTCCAGGAAAAAGATAAGTGTAGGAAAGATTAAAGGTAGTTTCTAGAGGCTCTGCTGGTATTCAGGAATGACAGTAAGGGAGACGATAAATCAACAATCAGCAACTGGATTTCACACATGCATGCCAATTCCCTTTACTTTTAAAGAATCAGATGAGATAGAGGGAATTGGAAATGAAATGTTGGCATGACACCTGCATACAACACATGGCCTTGTTTTCTTCGCTTATGGTTTTACTATTCTTTTACTGATTATTTGAATTACCCCTTGCTAGTTTCCCAGCAGAGGCTCAGGAACATGTAAATTTTTGGCAAGTAAAAGTTAGAGACCTGCAGCCATTACACCAGGAACATGCCCTTTCCATTTTTCCAGGATCAAAACAACCAGCATTTGACTGTGCTATTGATAGCTGCATGCTTGTTGTTTGCATAAAGAGTGGGGAGTTCTCCAGGCTCCCAAGGTAAAATCCCATGCCCCAGTTGCCTTATTTCCTATGGCATCCAAACATTTCCAGTTCTTTTCCATGGATTTCAGGTCCCAGGAGCCAATAAAATTTGCACTGTCATCTGCTGCACACCAACACAGAGGGAATTCAGCCATTTAGGATGTTATACAGGGATGAAATTGAGAACTATGAAGTTGAACTAGGAGAACAAAATGCCTGTACCAAGAACACCTTCAGGGAAGTGAGCCTTCTTAGGCTGTAAACAGGTATTTGAGACATTCAAGGACAATATGGTGTGCATGATCTTGCAGTGAGGAGGCAATAAAAGAGCATTTTAAGTGAAAACTTACGTATTTTGCACTTTCAACATTTATACTCCAATCTCAGACAAAAAAAGAGGAAGACTAGGTTGGAGAGCACATTTCATCAATAAAAGGTAAAAAAATAGTGTAAGGCTTGCAGAATTATTCCAAAGCAAAAAATACAAGCCCACAAAATTCAGGTAACTCTTACATGTAGTGATATTCTATGATTACTGTCATATGATTATTATTAAGCCATTTTGGTCTCCAGAACCCTAAATTACACTAAACAATTTTAAAGACAGCATCCTTCCAAACCCTGAAACAGTGCCTAAGGAAGAATAAAAGCTGGTTCAATAACCCAAATGCACCCTTTCACAAATTAACTGAAAAAAAACTCTAGAAGTAACATTTAAATTTAAGTTTCTCAGGTTTACTATACTTTGGCCATTTGGCAAATGTAATATATGATGCCTCAGAACAGGACTTCAAACTTATTGTTTGCTCTTTCAATATCTATCCCTGTGAGGTTCTAGAATTGTCAAAGCTAGTTTGCACACCTAATGATACAGATCCACACAATTTCTGTGAGTTATCGCTTTAAGACGGTTTTGTGTATATGGTTATTGAATACAGAGATCATTCAGGAAAAAAGGAGTGTTTTATTTTCTTTTAAAAATATTTTAAATCGCTTTCCTTTATGTGCTATAAAGGTGTATTTTTAACGTAACTAACTTCATCAGACCTGTCAGGAAAGATGTTGTTTAGAAACTTTGCAGACAAGAAAGGATCTGACTTGGTCAAGATGGGAGTTAAAATTGTGGTAGAAAGGGAACTGAACTTAGCTCAAAAAGTATCGGACTTAATCACTATCTTTATAGTCTGAACTCCATATATTTACGGATTTTTTTGGTAACTTAAAGGAAAAACAAATCCTTAAAGGGAGTGTTTTGGTACTCAGATGATTAGATAATGTTTTTCATACATTAACATGACACATTCTTAAATAAAATAAAAGAGTAACTGTTCATATAACAATGTACAGACAGCAACTGCATAACATAGACAAAAGAAACAAAATCATTTTTTTTTACATGTACAGCAACATAGTACTTCTTTGTTCTTTTAGGGGACAAAGAATATGTCATGATTGCAGTTTTATAATTTGTCTACAGACACTTCTGAAAGCTCACAGGAGATTCATGTTGTAAATAGCAAGTCACTTGAGTGGCACACTCATGCTGCTGAAGATATTATGGCAGTTGTCACTCCAGACACGGGCATTGTGGAAATATTAAGCATGATGGATTTTGAAGACAGGGAAAAAAGAGAAGCTACTTTCTCAAAAGTCCAGTCAGGGCACAACTTTAAATTTTAAATCAGCTCAGGAATGTTTTAAACTTCTTTATTGCTCAATATTTTACATAGAGGTAAGGGACATGTCCTTCCACACCTCATAAATTTGACATACTGTAGTTTGAAATCTCATTAGCCTTCTGTGTTGCCAGATGCAGCTTACAAACATTAAAGATCTTATGGACATGTTTTTATACTATTCCTCTCTACCAGTTCTATTTTTGCAAGCATGTGTTTTGTATTTGTCCTTCCCATGAACTCTCAATTTTGTTTAGTAACAATATGAAACTATGTTGCTATAAATCTAGAATTTTAACTACTTTAGAGTTCTTGAGATGACTGGTGCATGCTCAGAAAACTTGCACATATAATTTTGTCCTCTGGAAGTATAATAAATACTCAAAATTTATATTAAAGTGTCTAGTAGAAAAATGTCTGCTACTCTGCTGCAAAATCTTAACCAGCCTCTTTAAGCATTGGTAACATATGGTATTTTAAAAAGCAAGTACATTTTAAGCTATGGCTTAACTTTTAAATGCAAATTATACAACATCTTATCCTTAGTTCAAAGGAGGCATGTACATCATCCAGAGAAGATTCTATAATTACCTATTAACATTGCTTCATTAATACAAACTACCAGCCTATCTGGTAAATTTGGTGTTGTATTCTTTCTGCTCTGTAACAGTGAAATCTGGTCCCTCTAGGCTTAGATGAGGTCTAAAGAAAGAAAATTATTTTTGCATATACAGAATCTAACTTACAGATTCATATATCTATGGTGTGTTCACTAGTTTATGTTTCATTGGTATGCATATAATATATTGATTTTTAATATTTATTTTAAAATAAAATGTGAACTTTATCACCCTTGTGTTGGTCAATGTTGCTGTCTTGTGCAGTTAAGAAGCAAGTAAATTAGAGAGAATCTTGACTCTGATCTGGCTAACATGGGCACTGGATGGAGTTAATATTAAATGACAGGAGTGAGAAATGTCAAGATGTTTTATAACAATAGTCTCCATGTTAGAAAACATAAACCACTTATAGTAAATAAAATCCATGCTATCTATCTGCCTTAAGGAAAAATCTGTTTGAACTTTGTTTGAACTATTGACAAGCCTTAAAGATCATCAATTTGTACATATTCACTGCAGCAGCCTCTGAATTTAGCTGTTGTAAATGGAAAGGTGCTGTTCTCCTCCACATGCCTGAAGTCTTTGATTTGAGCAGTTATGCCTGTAAAGATGCTGAGCGCTGAACAGTATCACTGAAGGAGCATCTGTACTTCCTCCTAGGGTTTTAAGGCTAAGAAGGGCTATCCCAATGGCTACACTCAGGTCTTGAGACACACGGTCCATCCAAGTTGTGCCAAATTCAAAGACTTATTTTTGAAAAAAAACTGGTGAATGCAATTTGATAATACAGTACCAAAAACTTTCTATCAGCTTACACTGTAGAAGTTTTAGAACAGATGTATTTTCTCTTTTCTGCCTAGCAGAGGGAGTTTCTCCATAGATAAACCTTCTTCTAACTACTACTGTTTCCTCTGGCATGTATTTGTCTAGTTCACTGATCTTTCTCTAGTGTTTCCAAAAAGACAAGTCTCTTCTCTGCACTGTAGTCAAGGACTTTGCAGATACATGCTGTGGGAGACAATATTAAATTCCTGAAGAATTAGTGGTTTTTCCGAATATTCTCATTCTAAAATTTTAATACAAAACCTTCTTTCTCCTAAATTCAACTTATTTCCATGGGAAGAATCATATATTATGAAAAATGTAGAGCAAAGTCCAATCTGCATACCTCCTGGGGCTAAGACTTTACCATATGTTCTTTCGTCATACTGGTGATCCCTCTGGTTCTCAGAGCAGAAATACATTTCCAAAGACATTTGTGAGCATGTAGCAAACTCATTTGTGACTTCTATGGGAAACAGAGATTCTTCTTTTTTTTAGATAACAAGCTGGCTTCTACCTGAGAAACCACTAGTCACACCGCTGCCTTTCAGGTAAAAGGGTATCCTGTAATATCCATTTTATTTCATTCATTGACATGACTACCTTAAGATATGTGTCAAGGGGTGCAGAAAACCACTTCTCCGTGGATTAATTATCTTGATCGCAGAGCTGGACGGAGCAGCTGTCATTGACATGAATCATTGCACAGATAAGATTTGGATTATTTCCCCTCTTTTCTGTGTTTTGCGGATGAAATGCCTCAATTAGACATTATCTCTTGCTACGCTGCCATTTATTTCCACCATTCCTGAACATGTTACTGCTGGCAAACCATGCTGGGTATGAAGATATTGGCCGGACCTGGTTAATGGTTTCTGAAGACAGTGTCTGGTAGCAGCAGTGCTCCGGTTTTTTACTCTCTATATTGAAATACGTCTGTTGAAGTAATTAAGACAGACTGATAAGCCTCCATGTGCTGTGCACCCACGTCATCCTCAGCTGTTAACCTTTTGCCCTGACACATCAGAGGCAAAAAGGATAAAATCATCTGAGGTTTACTGTTTAGGGAATCATGTTTTTCCCTCTTCATCTCTGCTTTTAACAAGATACTCTCCACTCATCCTTTTCACCTTTGCAACACAAGACTGGCTTTGCTTGGTGCAAGCACATATGGTGTCTCATTAACCAGCCATCCTACAGATCCCTAAAGCTTCCTGCTTCCCCTTGATGCTTTCATTTTCCTGAGCTCCTTCTCTCCTATGCCATTAATACAATCTTGACACAAAGCTTTTTCAAGAAAATCTCATTGTCCTATTGCAGGCCTTTTATTTTGGTTAATCATCCTGTTCAATATTACTTGACTATGAAACATTTTGATGTGTGTTGACTGACAAAGCCAAGTTGAATTTTATCCAGGCTAAACAACTCTTAGCAAAAATAAAAACTGTATTTTCTTTCCTTCCTCAAATCTAATTCTTTCTGGCTATTTCCAAGTCAGTGGATGTAGAGCTGGCTAGACAGGAAGACACAAAACAATGTATACAAAATATAAAATATCACAGACAGCATAAAACCCTGTCCATGTGTGTGCATCCATTTAGTTATTCTTTCAAATGAACTAAACAGTTTTTAACTATAAGCCACCAATTAATGTTTATGCAGCTCTTTTTTAGGGAAAAAAAATTATGGCTGTTATAATAACAAGTTTTGTGGGGTGAAGAGGCAGCTTTTGTCAAACTGAGTCCGAAGCTAAGTTCATAGCTACTTCTACTCATCTAGACAAGCTTGTGCTTGTGGCTGGCTGGAGTCTTCTCTTTTAACTAGTCTGATTTTGCACATGGCCGCGTTTTACTTTTGTGTATGCACTACAGACTTGATGGGAGTTTTACAGCAGGGGATATTATCAAAGAACAAGAAGATTAGCTATGCTTATATTTAAGAAACATATTTTGTATATATCTGTATATATAGCATTCTTGACCCTTAGTCTTGGCTCCAAGCTTTCCTATGTGTCCAAAAGATATACATAACAGATGTTTCTTTGTCTCACACCAGCCACTGTAAACACAGCTGATACTCTTCAGTGGACATGTTTATTGAAATTTTCAGGCAAAATATCTCAATCACCTGGTAAGTATTTTGATTTGAAATCTCCCTTTCTTCTGCACATTAGGAAGCTTGCTTTTTGCCTCACTCCTTCACGCAGGTTTTGTTGGGGTTTTCTTGCCACTTCTGCCAAGCCTGAACCATGTTTTTCCTGGAGTTTTCACCTTTCCATGGACTGTGAAACCCAGACATCTAAACTACTTTTTTGTTTGTTTGTTTGTTTGTTTCACCAAGTAAAATCGAAAGGAAAGTTTCTTCTTCTTAACAGAACTTTACTACAAATCTTAAGGGTTTGAAATTGCTGATTTCAAAGACAAGATCAAAAAACCTTTGGCATGCAGAAAAAGAAGGCATTAGCCACAGCTTTCTATACCTTCATCAGCTTCTTTCCTAGACCTGTTTTGCCAGCTGGTTTATTGAAGCTGAAACAATGTGGCTCAAGAGAAGTGTCTGCTACTCTGACCACTTTGTATGACATATAACCAGTTTGCAGCTCTTTATTTATGGAGATATAAAGTTATATTTAGAGAATCTTATTCTAAACTCATGCCTTCAAAAGAAGAAATGCGTTTCACTAAAACATCAGAGTACACAACCAAGAGACAGGCACTGTCAAGCTCAGTGTAAGAAAGACTGGTACATTGCTATCATAGCACAAAAAGTCTTCCCAGGTGTGAAATAAGAAAGGTGCTTAATTCCTCTAATTTCTCCACTGAAATTCTTGAGAAATTACCTCCTTTCAGGGGTAGAAATGGCCGTGTCACTTTCTGAACTAGTTACACTGGCTGCTAAGTGTGCAAAATATTGCCAGGTCTGATAGATTTCCTTTTGCTGTTTCTTTACTCAGCTCACTATAACTTTAACTCCACTCAAGATGTTACAAAAAATAAGGCACGAATATATACTCATAAGGGAAATACTGAATATAAAAGCTTCATTCAGGTAAATTTCCCTCTCCTCAAATTCTGAGTGTATAAAGCTTGAATAAGTCATAAACTAAACCAAGAACAATTAACACATACAATTGAAAGAATTTAATTTTTCTCTTTTAGATATTCTATCCCTGTTTCATTAGAAAACATCTGCATCTTCAAACATTTTAATGAGCATATTATTTTACATCTATTTTTAAAAAAATCTCTTAGTAACAGTGGGTGTGAGGTATTACTCTTTCTCCTAGATAAAGTGGCTTTTCTAGCAGTCAAAGAATTACTTTCTACAGGAGAAGCAGTTTCTACCTTCCATGTTGAAAATGCATACTTAAAACTAGTACTAGAGTGGGTTTGATTCCCACTTAGCAGTACCAATGAACATCGTTTTTTTGATTTTCTTTGCCCTCAGGCAAATGTGCACATAAGTACACAAGTAAATGTGTTTAGGTACCCTTCTGCAGTTTTGCACAAGACACAAAACTGAAACATCTGCTGTGAAGCTTATGGTTTAACACTATGCTGATGTGTTGAGACAAAAATGTAAGAGAAGTTGTCTTCACTCAGAGGCTGGATCTTGAAAACTGAATTCCTGAGAGAAAAGCTGATGACTGGATAAATATTAAAGGGTGATGTTGCAGTTGTCTGGGAAAAAGAGCTTGCCAGTGCCCCTTATTCAGACATAGAGGCCTTTGAATGTTCTTTCTTTGAATTTAAGAGCTATTAAAAAAAAAAAAAAAGAAGAATATTTTAAATAGAGCAATGGTTTGAATGTCTTTTTTTCAGGCATTTTCTCATTGTTTGAATATATAGAGCTGCTGTGTACCAAGCTGTTATTCCTAAACAGCTCACAGAAAAGGCACCCTGTCCTAGTAGGTAAAGCTTTGGCAACCTCCAGCTGCAAACTCCAACCTACCTAGGCCTGAGACATTTTATTCACACTATCTTTAATTTAAAGAACATGTGTCCAATTACCCTTACTCATGTGAGTAGCCCCGAGAGTTGGCCTCAGTTTTACCTTCTGGAGAATAATTGGTCATCAAGACCATCTCACAGCTATGTATGAGCTACTGACATTTAGGAAAAAAACCTAAATTACACATCTAATGCACTGTTGAAAAGGTTTAAGAACAGTGTGATTCCCAACTCATTCATTAAGTCTTCCAAAGGATACAGAGGGTGACTGGTGAGACCCGAAAGAGATTACAGTAGCTTTTGTCTTTCTCATTTTACTTACTTCAGAGTTCAAGAAACACATTGCCCTTGATAAGAACTTATTCTGAAGCGGATATTTTTTCCGTGTATAAATACTTTGCTTTCAGTGGAGGTTGAGCTCCATATGTATTGTGTGTTAGTGGTTATACCTATAACTATATGAATCTTTGGGGAGAAAGGTAGTTCAAGCTTTCAGGCATCTTCCTACTATGAAAGCAAGGCACTTTCCTGGCAATTAAGGATTTTTAACTGATAGTATTTTAACCTTGATGAAATACTAACTCACTCTTTTCAAATAATGCTGTCTCTAAAACCTCACTTATACTCCTCAAGTACAGAGAGGTAACTAAAGAGGCACACTCAAGAAAGGAACAGAAAAAAGAATGAAGCAGGTCCCATTTTCATTATTACTTTTCTCATAATTTCATTCCTCTACAGATCATGAATTCTGTCAAATACTATGCCTCACAAAAAATGGGAATACTTGACTAATTCATTGAATTTCTGAAGGGAGAATTGCACATATTCAGTTTTTCTTTATGTGAAAAAATGTTGGTGAGCTCTCTACAGCAGGTCTTCATCCCAGATGGGAGGGCATGCTAGGTTAGAGCTGATCTGCATGCCTGGGAAGGATCTGGATTGGAATGAAATAATTATATGAACC
The DNA here is from genome assembly GCA_035221455.1 of Xenops minutus. Classification (NCBI taxonomy): domain Eukaryota; kingdom Metazoa; phylum Chordata; class Aves; order Passeriformes; family Furnariidae; genus Xenops; species Xenops minutus. The sequence continues at coordinate 32,859,575 of JAWWEE010000085.1, forward strand.
ACTCTTGATCCTCTTCACTCCCATCTGTCTTGGATCTGAGGCCAAATGGTTTAGCTCTGCAATCTTGATCTGTCTGAACAACCAACAGGCCATTAAAAACAAATGCTGAACATTGAATAACTATTAGCTAATGTTTACATTGCAGAATTTGTTATCATTATATTTAATGCTGTACAAATATAAGGTCCAATTATGCTAATGTATGTGTCACCCATCTCAAAAAGTCTACAAGGTAAGACACTAGGGTTACCCATACAAAGAGTTGTTCTGAATCTATTTTATCTAAAAGCTGGATCCTTTATCTCCATCTGAGCATTTTAAAATGTGATGTTCCTCTGGGTGGATGATTTTTCACTGAGCTTCACACAGTGTCCATGTTCCTTTATCAGTACAAGTGACACTGATGCCAGCAGTATCCAGCCTCAATGAAAATACATTTTTACACCCACTGAACCGTATTTGCATTCTTGTGAACACAAAACATTGCATCTGCATCAGGAAATACAGCATTCTAGTGAAAACAGATGTGGTCGTTCCACAGCTTTCACAGCATTTGATTAGGAAAGAGTTTTGGGCTGTTTGACTCTGCCTTTAAAAGGAAACACGAGTCACATTGTTAGAAATGGAGCTGAAAACTGCTCATGTTACATGCTCTTGTGTGTACCTGGGAAAAGAAAGGCTGAAGGAAAAGAATCCTCTAAGCTACACCAAGGAGCAGATTGTTCACAAGGCAACTAGAAAGCCTGTAAATTCTTGGCAGACAAGACATTGCAAATAGCCTGCATAGTTATTTTAAGAGAAACCAAAAAAAAAAAAAAAATCAGATAAATTGCAGTTTTTGGACTGCATTGAAGAGACTTGCCTCAGTAATTGCTACATTCTATTGTTTTAGAAGGATGGCAATGAAACAGGTAAGTCAAATGGGAGAAAACATCTCCATACAAAGAAATTGCATAAAACCAGGGCAGTCTTTCTGGAAGATCTGTGTATATTCATGTAGAAAGAAAGAACCAAACATAACTACTTGCAGCGCTACCATTCATATAATTACAGTTGTGAAAATATGTGAAATGAGACAAAACATTTGCTGGGCTCTCTTTTTTTATAAAAAAGGACTGACAAAACATGATAAAAATAAAAATAACCCTACTAATCTAGAAAAGGGCAACTTCTGCTCTGACACATGGACATAGCTTTGAAGAAATTTTGGCTGTCTTGCCAAATGAAAAGAGACTTAGATTTTTTATATTCTCTATCCTAGGTTAACACACAGCCTGAGGAGTAAAAGTCATGCTTGAAATATTTCAGAAATACATTAGTAATCTTTGCTTTCTTAAGTCTTTATCTTCTAGTTCAGCAGTTTTCAATATCCTTCCAACATATGAATGCCAAAAGCATTCTCAGGGGGAAGATGGACCAATTTCCCGTACTTTGTTGTAAAACATTTGCAGATTTTCTTTCTTTTGTCACTTTTCACTGACTCCTTAAAAGAAGTCTGAAGTCCCCTAGTTTCACAGTCTACACCCTGAAAACTACTACTCTAGACACTTTCAGGTTTGATATGTTGTTGATGTGTTTCTCTGTTCTTGTGTTTTCTAAGCAGCTGATGTTCAGAAGCAGGTCAGCATGTGCCAGCAGCTCATGGTCTGGAGAAAAGGGGATGCTCTGGATTATGCTCCAACATGGCTGTGGGAGACCTGGTCCATTGAGGGTCTGTTTCTCAGATCACACCAACACACAGACATACATTCTAGCAGAGAACGCTCTTTTTTAATTGTGAGCAAATATCTGCTTCCCGTTTACAGATTTACAAGCTGAGTAAGCCACCAGTGTTGAGCAGATTTTTCCAGAAGAAAGAAAATTTGGGGGAGGACAGTAAGATTCAAGCCTATCTTCTTTAATGAGGACTCCCAGCCTCATCTGCAGTGACCTTCATGGCAGGCCTCCCACAGACTTCAGCTGGGTCAGGGTTTTGTTTTGAAAATTGTGTTCTGGAACATATCTCTTTGCTCAAAAGAGTGTTTACAATTTGAGGGAAATGGGACTTGCCCATTTAATGTAAAGGGCTTTAAAATCCCCAAGCGGTTCATTTCCCAGTGTTAACTTCCCCAACGTAATGCACCACATTGTAACCTCAGACTCAGGAGTTCAGCCATCTGTGACCAAGACCCAGATTTGCAGAGAATAAGAAGGGTCTGAAATGACATTAAGTTATGCATATTACAACATTACAAAGTTTTTGGTTTAAAGTTGCATTTTTTCCCTGGATGAAATATAGTTTGAGGTTGGCCACTGTTAAGACAAATAGACAATAGACAAATAGAACAGCAAGCCAATCTCTACAGTTTTTCAATGTGTAGTTATTTTCTGTATCCTCAAGGGACTCACTATCCATATCCTTCCAAGACCAGTATTAGCCATATGCTTAGGGGATAAATGTTTTGATTACTGTAAGCATCTTATTTAATCTACCTGGTGGTAAAAATATAAAGATTTTTATCTTTGCAGGTTTCTTAAAAAGGTGCCAGATGTTACAAGTTATCTCCACTTTGCTCATTGAAAAGCAAACAATAAGTATAGAGAAAAAAACTTATATTCTTGTGCTGGTTTGAAGGTAAACCAGCAGAAGAAATGGACCCACTACCAGAGAGATTATGAGTCAGAGTTACAAT
>JAWWEE010000085.1:32862346-32891718 GCA_035221455.1 Xenops minutus
AATAGAGGGGGTAGAATACATAGCTTTTATCACTCCCACCCAGTGACAACTGGTCCCTCCCGCTGAACTAGGACAATTCTTGATGCCAAAAATAGGTTTGTTATAATCTATTTAATTTTCAGCAATGATTAAAAAACTATGTAAACATCCATTTGAGCTCTAGAAAAACTAACTGCTACTAAAACACGAGTCTGTCATTCTCCACCAGCATATAAAGAAATACAAGTTTCTCTGACCAGCAAACTAACTATATTTTGATGAATGAATTCTTAACAAAAAGTGATGATTTCCTCACTCTTCAAAAAAAACTAAAAATGAGTTTTTATTATTTCCACTTTCATTCCTCTCTACTAGGTTCTTTAATGACATGAATGCTATTATACCATTTCCTACTGAGTTGACTTGAGACTTTAAAATCAGAAATTACTTGCTCCTGCAGAGCAAATAACTGTGATAAGAAGCACAGCACTATTGTTAGTATGATGTTCCAGATGCTCAAATTAATCAAATAAGAAGAAATGGTGGCTTTTAGAGAAAAATTTATTTGCTATTTTGTTAAAACCTGTGCATTCCATTAGCACTAAACAAAACTTTAGCAAGTACCAGTCAAAACACTATGTTTCCCCCTCTAGAGTTCTAAAGTTACGGACATAAAGGCAAGAAAAGACCTCCTGAACAGAATGAAGACTTTAATTTTTTTTTAGAAATGAGCTGCACTTACTAACCATAACTGCAAAGATGAAAAAGCTTCTTTTTTAGTTATCCTCTATTAAAAATATTGAACTTTACTTTTAGACTAAGCTTGCCTAGCTTCAAATCCAAGCATTAAGCTTGCTTTGGCAGTACTGTTGCCTTCTAAAGGCTCTGTCAAAGACAGGTCTGTTCCTGCAACCTGGGAGTGCCACTCAGCCACACAGTTATCACATCTCTGTGTTCTGTGAAACCACAGTGAGATCTTCTACTTTGTTGGGACAGAAAGAAAACTTCAAAAATTACTGGTTCTTTAGTCACTTTAACACACTTCCTAAGTACAGCTTTTGTATACATTATGCTACCTTTACTCTCCTGCACTCTTAGACAGTTTTGTTTCCTTGGTAAACCCCAGGGTATGTATGATACTCTTTCCTAGAGTGCTATTGTAGGGACTCCCAGGGAACTCAGATGAATTCTCATTTTCATCCTCTCAGCAAATTTATAATTTGAAGCTGTTGCAGTGATACAACATTAAACAGGTTGTATGATGATTTGGTCATATTCATGTACCTTAGTGGTTTGACTTTCCTGGAAAAGAAGCAAAGTCAGGAATCTACCAAATAACATCCTCTAACCATTGAGCTGATCTCTAACAATCTCCTCCATTTGAAGCTATATTTTAAAAGGATGAATAAATATTCTGTTCAGTTTGCTGGAGTTGAAACATCTACCTCAGCAAAGATGAAAAATGGGATTTCATAATGATGGTTTAGTCAAATATCTTGTAATTTGGGACTACTTGTGGAGGTCACCAGGCATTTCTGAATTGCACAGCCATCCTTCTGAAAGCAGTCTCACCTCAGCTGAATGAAAATCAAATACACTGTGTATTCCAAAGGACAAAACCAAGTACAACTACCCTTCCCTGGCAAATCAGGTAAATTGTTTAACAGTGAACACTCTCTTTCTCCATCTTTCTTGCATTTTCCTCACAAGTGCAGCAGTCTGGTTTCCTCCAGCTGTGATTTCTCCTCTGCTTTGACTTTTTAAAATCCTCAGAAAGGATCCTCAGGATTAAATATGAAAAGATATGGGGGCAGGGTATCATTCCAAAGAGAAGATTGGGGAGGTTAAAATGTAAGGTAATAAAACAAGTCTTTCAGAATTATGCACTCAGGCATTTAACTATAAGCAGACCATTCCATAACTTTTATTATACTGGACTCACACTAGTAAATGGAAATCACAGAGAACATGCACCTTTAACAATGAGATTTTTCCCTTATTGCATCTAACTACCAGAGACCTCCAGTTACCTCCACGGGTGCTCTGCCTTTGGCCCCGTTCTGCGATTTGGGCAATTAAATTAGTTCCATATGACAGGGGTTGGAATGCTGAAAATCAATCTAACTTATGATTCTGAAGTTTAGTTTTGCTTAGAGAGTCATATATCAAAAGTTTGCAGCTGAACCCCTTTCTCTGCTAGCTTCAAGCCAGGATCATTTAAAGCTAATTTAAACACTGTGAGAAGATTGTAACATAAGCTCTTTCTCTGAATTCATTTATTTTTCAATGTGAAGGAGTTAAGGGAGAAAAACCTTTTAAAAGGTATCAAGCGCTAAAAAGGCATTAATTGCAGAGAACATCAGAAAGAATGAAGATTACCTGATTGCTGTTAGTTTACACGTCATTTACTATACAATTCAACAGCTCGTTTTCAACTTTTCCTCTCCCATACAAGACACACTGATCTAGTTACTGACAAACTAGTCCTATACTGAATGTTAGCTTTTGACATCATTGGCCAGTCCTGCAAATTATTTCAGAGTAAATAAAGCTGACCAGTTTTGTTTGTTTATTCAATCCTCTCTTGCACTGAAATTTCCTTGCCTAGGAAAAAAATATATATACTAGCATTTAAGTGCTCTTGATATATTTTTTTCCAGTGGCCATGAAGAAGCTGTGTTCATTTTTTTTGTTAATTAATTCTATGTGATCATTTCACTGAAAGGAGCCTTACTGTCCATTTTAAAGGTCTTCTTAGTAAGATTGAAAACAACATAATAAGGAATGTGTAAATATTTGGATATTCTGTTGTTTATTAAGCAGAATACAAGTCACTTGCCTTTTTTTATTTTTTCTCCTTCCCTGCCATCCTTCTTTTCACTATCCAGAATTAATTTATGGTCTGAGGGTTAATAATAAACAATCATTTATTTCAGAAGAAATGTGATCATTACTAAGCTATTCCATTGGTTAAAGAACCTCTGCTTTCTTTATCCCAGCTGAGTTGAGGTAATTGCCTTAGGCTGCAGGCAGGAGAATGGGAAGCAGATGAAGCATGTTGAAGATTAACCACACAAAGAAACTGCCTAAACAAAGAAAGGGCTCTGAGAAGAGGAGGAGAAAAATTCTCTCAGCCTAAAAAAGCATGCTGGGAAAGAAAGTGCTTGTAGCTCCTCACTACTTTGTATCCACAAAAAATGAAGAATAGTGTCATCAGCAATTCCTGCGGGCTAATCTGTGCATATGTTAGCAAACTGGGCTTGCAGGCACTTCCTGATAAGGAAGAAAATGCCACTGTGACAGATCACGAAGGACACCAGTCATTATCCCAAATGCTGATATGGGGAAGGATGTTTAAAGGTGAAGCTCTTCCTCATTTCTTGTCTGTTTACACTCACATTGAAGAGCAGAGGAGTCTATTTAATCATGTTAGAGACTCAAATTAAATCTGCAGAAATCTCTTCAGCCACAATTACCCCTACACATTCCACTACCTCATATATCCTAAATGCACTAGTGGCTTTTATCTGTTTCATATGGGATACATTTTATTCAACTAAAGAAATTAAACTTTCAAAAAGTTTAAACTTTGGCACTTCTCACTCTGGCTTCTCTTGTAGTCAAATGAAAGAGAAAGAATAGATTTACATGATTTAACAGAATCATGGAATGACATGGTTTGGAAGGGACATTAATGATCCTCTAGTTCCAACACCACTGCTGTGGCAAGGGACATCTTCCGCTAGACCAGGTGGCTCAGAGCTCTTCAACCTGTCCTTGAACCCTCCCAGAGATGGGGCATTCACAACTCCTCTGGGCAACCTGTGCCAGTGCCTCACCACGGTCACAATAAAGAATCTCTTACTAAGTAAAGAACTTTTTCCTAAACAAGAAAACTTGTCTTAGCCATCTGTCTTAGAAAGAGACGAGCTACTCTCGGAGATGCTCACTTCTTCCTACTGACTGTAAAAGAAGACTATTAGTGAGTAGTACAAGCTTCAAAGCCTAATCTTGAAGCACCTGACTGAAGGAAAAAGACATCCTGGCAGGAAGTTAAATTTCTGCTAGAGAAAAGTCTGTCCCATACTTTTCCAGCAGACCAGCAGTGTCACCATGTGTTTCCAGCTGGCAATCTTGATATTAATAGTAACAGCAGTGTTTTTATTAGTATTTTTCCCATGAAAAATCCATAATGCACTTGCTGATGCTCACTGACAGTGACACCAAGTCAAACTGAAACCATGGTAGTATTGGCCATGGAACAGCCTCTAGCAAAAGGTTTCTAGCGGCAGACCCAGGGTGACAATTTTGGAAATCCTCTGGGTGGAGACAAACCTTTGGAAGTCCTCCAGACATGCCAGGAACATGCAGTCATGTTCTTTAAACTTCATTCTTCTTATGGGTTCAGTTGCTGGTGTTCAATCACTAGCTACAGGACTGAGCTTTATTCTGAAAGTCTTAACTTACTCCTCATTAAAGAACTTGCATACATTTTTTTTTTTTTTTAAAAAAAAAGAACTATTATTCCTGGGTTTATATAGCTTAGAACAGAAAAGAATGATCACTCACAGAGAAAAACAGCATTCTTGGAAACATAAGGTAGTTTTAACTGTTCTACCTCTTTGGATATTTTTAGGCTGGAATATGAGTAGGAGTGATATTCTAACACTTCATTAGCAAACAGATGCCATTCCCTGTTTCTTTCCCACATTAATTAAATCTTACATCTATTCCTCAGTTACAACAATAGAAATTTTCACAGACAACTGAGGCAGACTTTTTGAAGTTTTGCTAAAAGCAGTAAAAAGTTCAAGCATCAAGAGTTCTGTTATTTTTAACTGATAGTTGAAAGCTCTGTCATACCTGTGTTAAGAAGGAAAATATGAACAAAATAGTAGTTCTGCTGCAGTTCTGCAAAAGCCATATTAGTCTCTTCGTGGACTTCAACTGGTTTTGCATTAGACCATCATTAAACATTTGCTCAGATGTGCTATCATGCACCCTTGACTTCTGACTTTATCTCTATTCGGATGATTTCTGTGATATAACTGGGCTGAACTTATCTTCCTTGGGGCTTCAGTTTATGCAGAAATGGACATAGGATTTAGGTTGTCTAACTGGGCTACCATTGTGTTAGAAAGAAGGCATATAACAAAGTCATATAATCTGGGGATTTTCAGTGATCCTTACAATACAACATTCTGCTGAGACAGTGAGTGATCTGAGATGAACTCTGGTCTACCAAGAGTGAATGACAAATCTGTTCACAACAATGGGATCAGAGGCATATACCTGGATTCATTCTCCTAGGATGAGGATGATTGGATAATGTTACACCACTAAATACCTGATGTGTCACTGAAATGTTTCCTGCACTCAGGCCTTGTATTTGTGTAAGTTTCCCTTGAGCTTGTTTTAAAATGTGTTTCTGTGACTGACACTTCAAAACAGTGATTACCATCTTCATTTAAAAATTGCATTACTTAAATAATCTCTTTTTATACATTGATTGATTATGTCAAAGCATATAATAGCTTTCTCTTCTATTCTTGCTGAAGATACATTCCTGACTTTTATTCAGTAAAGGACTAAGGCAAATCTAAGCAATCAGTTGACATTTTATTAGATCAATGCAATACATTACTTCCTGAGTTTTTCTGAGCTCAAGATCTCAAATATTTGAGCAAATGAATGAAATCACAAATCTTGCCATGTAGTAGCAATACACATTTATATGATTTATAAAGAATAGTTTCAACTGTTTAGGACCACCAAAGGTGTACACACCACGTAGTCACTTTCACAGGAAAGTCAATGATTTATCTGTCAGGTGACACATCAATTTGGAATGCAAGTACTCATTTTTTAAATAAATGTCATAAGCCTTAACATGAAACGTCAATATTAAACACTCATAATAAAATTTTGTTTTTGTTTTCAGAGACATCCTTGATCCATTTACATACCTTTCCAGTTTCACAATGGTCTTCATTTGCTTGTTTTCTTTCAGATCACACTAAACTGTAGACTTTTCTCTTGGCGGGGCCAAAAAGCCTTATCCAACAGTGGAATATTACACAAATGCTGAAGTGTAATGCTTTTGACCTATAGTACCTGAAATGTAAGATCAAGGTGCCTGAAATTCTTCTTTTGTGAAATTGCTTATGTCAAAATATGCAGTTCTCCACTGGTTTGTCTATTATCTCACTGGTGTCTACCTATTGTAGAAGAACTGTTCCATGGCCTACTTTTTTCTAGTTCTCCATAGTTATGATGCTTCTCTTTTCTTCCACGGTGATGTTTTAAAAAGTAAAATATTTTTCTGTTATGCATTTTCTTGCTGCACGCCTTTATTACTGTTTGAGATTAAGGACCAAAGTTGACATGTTTTTGGTTTTGATTTGAGGACATATGATATCTTTTGCATCGCTATTTTGCCTGGGGCATTCAAAGTGCCCTAGCAGATGAGTGTATGTATGCCTCTGACTCTTGAATATGAAGAGAGCTGTTTTAACAACTACAGCCAGCTCTATTGTGTTCATAGCAAACTCTGTGAAGTTCCTTTCAGCTACATGTCACTTCTAGTTTATGTTGTCTGAAATTTTAACAATGATAGATGGTACTAAGCTCTTTTCAAAATTCTTGCTCAATCATAAGCTGATATCCAAGGCTGGCTGCACATAATTTTTAAAGTATGATGACATTTTCAATAAGTGTGAAATAATTTTCATAGGCACATTCAGACAGCTTTTGAACATTCAGAATTTTTATTCTACACTGTATATTTAGCACTACTATTTATCTATGTGGAAAAAAAAGACTGATCCAGACAAATCTGCCCTATGAAGAAGGCACAAATGAGGTGCCCAGTGCTTTGCTTACAGAGAATAATAGTGTTCTGTTTCATATCAGTCAGTTTGATTGTTTTTTTACAAAAACTGGGAATGCTTGCTTTAACAGAGAATCTGGCCTAATCGTTCTGCAATAACTCCCCCATGTGGGCATTCCATTTTACTCTATATTTTATTTTCAAAACAGGAAAGCTGACTCTAATCTTAGTTTTTCTTTTGATTATAGTGGCTTTTGTATACACAGGAATTTTTCTGGCACACCTACTATGTATGAAAATCTTGATTCCTCTCCCTGGGTTAATAAAATCCGGAGCATATAATCTGTGAGAATATCAGCATGAGCACACAGTTTTGAAGGATAATTCCAGTGTATGAAAATGAGCTGAATTGCCCTTACTGGCAAAGGAAGGTTAAAAAGTAATCTTTTCCTCTGATTGAGCTGGTTGACTCTGACTCTTCTGGAAGATTCAGTTGACCAGACCAGCTTTACCACAGTTTGTTTACTACAGTTAGGCAAAGCCTGTTTGCTATCTACAGCTGCAAGCATGTCTTAATCAGCTCAGTCTTTGTACTACTGGTTAGAGCTCCCTTGTTCATGTTGTCAGCATTGCTCATTCCCATGAAGATGAACTGGTAGTGTAAACTATTTGGAGGGCACATATGACTTTGGAACTTTAGAGGATTGCAGACTTTCCAAAACTCTCTTTACTCAATGCAGCTATGAAACTGCATATGAAAAGCTTAATGCAGTTAATTAACAGTTTCTAAGCAGATCAGTCACAGTAATTCTCATTGCTTCCCTGCTTATCCAGAAATAAAAATGGTAGTCTCTTTACCTGATGGACTTTGTGAGAATAAATACTGAATTTTTTCTTCACTTCAGCAAAAACTAAAGTCTAACTGACAGATTACTGACAGAAAAGACTATGCCGTGTTTCTACTGACAGTAAATTGTATTAAAGGAGCCTCCCCACCAGCCTTTTACATCGGCACGAAATGTGAGTTGGCATGAAGAAAGTGATCCTCCAGTTCGTTTCCCTCTTTTGAGCTGGTTGATTAACAATGGGCTGAAGGTAGACAGGAGAAAGATCATTGTCAGGCTGAGTAAACACAGCAATTTCTCAAGCAGAAATCTCCCCTGTGGAAGCTGTTTGACCTATAGAGGACTTGTCCTGTGTATAATCAGGAAGAAACTTGTGAAATGGGTCTTCTTGGGTGTTTCCTCTTCCCTTAAACTTATTTCATCCAGGAGTTAAGGTACCAAGATACTACCAATAAAGGCAGTTTACATCCTTTTTTCAGATGGACCTGTCACAGGAAGTTCCTCCACTTCTCTAGGACACCTTTTTCATGTGATTCTAGGCCATATGCAAATGTCGATCACTTCTATCTTCTGTTCAAGGTAAAATAAATGAACCATCCTGCCTCATTCCTTTGCCTCTCTAATCATTGTCCAAACTCATTCCCTAGATTTGTTCTTGGCTGTATCATGATTACTTGTTAAATATGCATACAGATGCAGATGCATTCAGTGGCTCTCCTCTCATCTGAGCTGGATTGGTACTGTCACTGGCTGAAGGACAATCATTGAAGTTTGGGGTTTAATGTAAACTTCAGCAGTATTACTGTGTTTGAAGTGGTAGCCAAATTGCTAAGTATACCTGAATCATCTCCTGTTAATTGCTGTAATTAAATAAATAATACCTATTGCATCTTCCTGTCATCTGTCCTTTAATGACATTCAAGTATTTTCTGATCATTTGGGGAATTCTTTAACACAGAAGTGAATTAACAGCCTAAGAAAGTGGAATTTGTAAATATTTTGAAGTTGGGGGGCAATATGTATTCACGCTAGTCACTTTAGCAGATCAAAAGCTTCAGAGGTGAAGTTCCCTAAGTGTCCTGTGGAGTCAGTGAAGAGCTGCATGCCTCTGTGACCTGATTCAGAGCACTTAGTTTAGATGCCTGTACATACACAGTTGTAAATCCTCTACAACCTTCACTTTGCATTGTATTGATGGCTCTGCTGTTGCATAAGCAGGAAGATATTCTCAGATGAATTCTGCCATTTCTCACATTTGACTAATTTAATTTGTTTTTCAACTGCAGTCTGAATTTTCTTCCCTTAACATTTAAAATTGTTTGGCCTAGTAACACTTTTAATTCCTTTTTATACTTTAATATGACCTTAGTATACAGACTTATTGTGTGTCATTATGTTTACTTTTATTGTATCCAGAATGCTGGACTTTATAGTTAGAGTTATACTATTGGGCTTTTTTTATATAAATACATAAAATATAATACGACTTTTGCTTGTGCTACTAACAGTCCTGAGGAAATCTCTCAGGCAGAAACAGACCTTCCGATAGGAAATTATGCCGGAGCTCTTCTCACTGTCTAACAAATTATTTCTCTCTTTAAATTCCTCAGCTTCTCTGATGTGAGGGCCAACCGTGTCCAGGGGAACATCGGGCACCGCATCGCCAGCTGGTCAACGGAGGGGTTTGTCCTGCCCTGCTCTGCACTGGAGTGGTCTCACCTGGAATACTGTGGGCAGTTTTGGGTGCCACAATGTAAGAAAGATATTAAGGCATTAGAGACTGTTCAAGGGAGAGCAAAACAGGTGATGAAGGGTCTGCAGAGGAAGTCACATGAAGAACAGCTGAGGTCATTCTGTCTGTTCGGCCTGGAGAAGACACTGAGTGGAGACCTCATTGCTGCTACAACTTCCTTGTGAGGGGAAGAGGAGGGGCAGGTGCTGATCCATTCTCTCTTGGGACCAGTGACAGGACCCAAGGGAATGGCCTGCAGCTGTGTGAGGGAAAGTTTAGGTTGGATATTAGGAAAAGGTTTTTCCACCCAGAAGGTGGTTGGGCACTGGAACAGGCTAGTGGTCACAGGACTAAATCTGTCTGAATTCAAGACACATTTGGACAATGCTCTCAGGCTCATGATGTGATACATGGGCATGTCCTGTACAGGGCCAGGAGATGGACAGATGATCCTGATGATCCCTTCCAACTCGGCATATTCTATTATTCTATAATTCTATGAAGTTGCATTTGTCTGTTTTGTATTGAGGAACAGAAAAAGAGCAGTGTTTTCTGATAGAGAAATCAAAGGTAGAGGTCCATGTGCTAAGTAAGAAAGCAAAGATAATCTCTGAGTTTAATTGTTCTTCTGAGTATAGTCAGCATCACAAAAGCAGACCATGTAACTAGCATTCTTTGCTAGCTGTCTTTTAATTCCCCTTTTAAATAACCAAATACCACATGCATCTGTATTTTACTGGTGTAGCTTCTAGCACAACTGCAGGCTGACTCCCAGATATGTCCCCTTAGATCCACAGAAAGATGCTTTAATTGGTCTATTACTTCACTGCTTTGTGCTAAAAATACCTAGGCAAATGGTTTAGTTATGCTATCCAGAAATGTACCATTGTGCTTCAAATGTTACAGAAAGATACAATGTTTGGGGAGAGTGACGAGATTAAAAGTTTGGGGAGCATGACAGATTTCTGAGAACAGTGAGTTAGAAAATAGGGGAGGAAGCATTTTGTGCTGCTTCCTCAGCTGTCAGCAGAAGGTCTCTGCCTGCTGCGGAACAAGGCACTGACTTTCTGCTTCCATTAGGGGAATTTTAATTCCTTACCTTTCAGTCTGACTAGCAAAGCCAAGAAAATCAAACACTTGGGTGATTTTAGTGCCATTTTACTCAGTAATTTTATCAGTGACATCCATGAGCAACCCAGAAGAAGTCAGGTTTTAAACTGAGAGAATAATATCCCATACATTTGTTCTGCTCTCTTTAGTAACACAAAGTGCCAAATTTTATCCAATGACCTGCAAACCAACACTGTGAACCTTTTTACAAAGCTTTTTTTTTTTTTTTTACTACCTTGTGTGATGTTTGACAAGACAGGTGCTGTGAATGACAATATTAATGCCAACCAAATTCTCCTTACAGGTACCTCTTTCACAGCTAAAACAAAAGGTTAGAAATTGTTCAATACTTACCTAGACAAGTATCACTTATTTTGTAGAGAAGGAAGTATTGAGCTGATGGCCATACAGGTGCAGAAATAAATTTTAAAATGTCAGGAGGGAAAATAAATGGGCTAATGAGAAAGTAGATGAACACAGCCTGGTCACAATCTTAATTTTAACACCAACCTATCACAAAAATTCTCCACTAAAAAAAAAAAAAAAACAAAAAAACCAAACAATAATACTAGTGGTAACCTGTTACTTTATAAACATCACAAAAAGTAAGTGTGTATGACCTTAAAGACAATTTTACTGACAGAAAAGCATTGGTATTTTTTTTTATTTTTCTGTTAGTCATCTACTCTGTGGTGAACTTAGATCAGCAGATTTCAATGGCTTTATATCAGTGTGAAGGAACAGCTCACAGCTTCTGCTGTTTCAGAGTACACTATTTTCCTTTACTGCGCGGAAATCATTAGCTGAAATGAACTTCACTGGAGAACAACCTAGCTAAAACCAGCACACAAAAAAAAATCTATTACGGTGGATCTCAATCACAAATCATAAACTTCATGACAAAATCTCCTTGCTGTCATAGTAGGAAAAGATCACTTACAATATATTGAAGCTCTGGTATACCATAAAAGGAACAGCTGTCACTCCATCTGGTGGGAAAGTTACTATGCTCCATACATGGATGACAAAAATTTAATTATTTCAAAAATAAATATGGGAGGTACAGATATTAATTCATATTTTCATGTGTGTTTGTCTGAAAATAGCTCACTGAAGTGCCAAACATCAGTCATTTGCAAGTCCTCCCTTCCAAATAAGTATTGTTTCTATAGGTGGAAGAAACTGAAGAATAAAAGAATTTTTTTAACCAGGTTCTGCTAAATAACAACTCCATCAGCTACTAAGCACTTCCCATTGCCTCAGTAAATTTCATTTTAATTCTGACACTTCTGCAGTTTTCCAAAAAGATCTGTTCTAAAAGAAGAAATTCTTATTGTGTTGGCCTAGGTGAGGATCCAGAAGTGACCACCAGATAATCCTGTGTTATTCATCAAATTATTCACCCTATTGAAAATGTGTCTGAAAACTACCTCAAAAAAGCTAAACATCATAAAGTGTCTGATGGCTTAATTTTTAACAATTGTGGTTTGATTTTCTAGGCCTGAAAATCAGTATTGTTGGCTATCTTGACAGGGTACCTAAGCATGTAAAGGACATTTTAACTTGTGTGTCATCTTAAATGCAATGATATCAACCTAAACTAGACACAGAAACTGGTACTTCTTCCTCTTAGGTTGACAAGACACAGTTGTCTAATTTTTTTGGAAAGTCTGACAGAAAATACTTCCAGTCAATACTCCCATTCTTGTTCGGTGACACTGTTATCATATTCTTACTTCATTTTTCATATTTCTCCTACCCAACTGTATTGATTGTTATTATAATTTGGTTATTTCCAATGGAAATATGAATGGAAATTCACATACATACAAAGGAAAACTTGGGGCCACTTTTTTTTTCATAGACAGCAGTTTGTTGCTTCTCAATCAACTCAAGTGCCAAATAAAAATTTATAATGAATTCACGGTGGTGAATCATATTCTGTGTTAGAAATGGCATAAATTGTTAACCAAAATTATGCCAAAGTAGAAGAAAAAATACCTGTGCTCCCACTTGCAGATAGTTTTATAGCTCAGTGACTATAGAGTTGCCTCAATTACTTTAAAAGGACCTGATTATAATTTCTGAATGTATGCAGAGTTTGATTCTGTGCTTTCAAAATTCACTTCTCTGGTGTCTCTTGGTTTTACTCCAAGTAAATAAATCAGTTTCCTCAGCATCCCTATAGTCATCTGTTTGGAAGAATTCTAGCAATTGTCACTAAAATTACAATATTTAGCAATTATAATTTTGAAAAACTGTTGTGCCAGGACAAAACCAGAATTTCTCACTTAATCTCAGGTTTCAGCAGTTGTGTAACAGTCTAAGCTTTTTCTATGGTCAATGGAGAGCATCAAGAGCTTTCCATCCATCACTATAGATAAAAAGTTTGACACCTAACTTTTAGACCATTAATGCTCATACAACAAATACCATCCATAATGTAGAGTTTATTTAAGGGAGATCACACTGGTTTATGAAATAGTCTGAAAGCAATTAAAACCCAGTTTTATGCTTGTTCATAGTCTCTGTCACCTTTTTGAAACACCTGTGGGAAAAAAAACTTTTTCACACATTCTTTTATTTTTTCAGTCACTGCTACATTGGTATGATGAGACAAATTTTAAACTATCTGTGACATGGCCTTACATTTTTTACTCTCAGAGTTGTGTTGTGAGGACATTTTGTTTCATGCTAAGAAATATAGCATGAAATAAGAAATTACACAAACTTTTTGGCCACTTTCCTTTGACCCTGCTATTACCGTGCTTGAAACATTAATTGCTGGAACTCTCTTGGATTCTCAAGTCTTTGCTCTGAGCTTTCTCTTTTCCTGAAGTAGAAGTCTGGATTTTGTTAAAATGTCTGTGAAGCATATGGTATTTCAGTGAATTTCAGAGTGTGGGATTCTATGTACTTTCAGAAATGGAGAGCAAGGAATGAAATAACTCACATATATTACAGCTGCTAATAGATCCACAGGCATGTCCAGCATCTGATGGTTCACAGATACTTACCCCTCTAGCCAAGTGCAATAACATTATGTTACAAATTCTGTCTTGTTTTTCTTCTTGGGTTTGTGCTCTTAGCAGCACAATGATCCAGCATCAACCATAGGCTTGGTTTGTGTACAGTCTGCTAATTATAGTACTCATTTTCTTAGTAGATGAGGAATATTAGTTCACATCCCTGTGTCTGACAAGTCTGCAGTCCAGCTTTCCTGCTGCTGAATGAGTATTCCTGCCACTACGTGAATGGATGAAAGGTAAGAGATTAAGCTGCATTCAAAGCCCCCCAAGCTACCTTTGTGTTTCTTCAATGCTTCTGACAAAATTGTAAAAACTTATAATTAATAATACCGAATATTGTGACTTTGTTGTTTTGGTTTTTGTTGTTTTTTTTTTTCTTTTTTCATTTCTGGTGGAGGATACCCAGTGTTGTCGTGGTCTCCAGGTGTGCACAGGTGACATAGGTTTATAAAATCACTATCTGCTTGTGAATTTCAAAACTGCTAGCCTTTTCTACCTAGGCATTAAGCCATACTCCTCAGAGACTGTAAATCACAGTCATCATGAAGCTGTGTGCTAAAAAATGCTGATTTTTTTTTTTTTTAGACACTGATATGATTTAGCTTTTTCTTTGCCATAAATAATATCACATGGTTTAAATCAAGTAAAGTGGTTTTAAATCTTCTTTACACTGATTTATTTTGTTCTTCAGGGCAGATTCTAAAGCCAGGGCAGGATCATAATGGAAAACTACATGTGCAAGAAAAGACCTAATTGGCCAATTTCTTCAAACAGTTGATACCACAACATAACAACTTCCTCTCTTTCAGATGTGCAATTTGAAGTGCTAATTGAAATATTTAGTCTATCTTTTACTGCTAAAAGAGTTAGAAAAATTACCCCTTAAGCAATCTTAACATAAAAAATAGAGAAGCAAGTATTCCTAGTTGCTTTTAAAAATTAAAATTATATTTCCTCATTCTTAGAGCACCTACCACTTGTCAGACACATTTCTGATTGGCATCATGCAAGACCTTGATGGTGTGAAGGAGTTCAGAGCAGTGAGGTCAAATCAGTCCCACATCATAGAGAACCAGTGAACAGAGTTATAGACCCTCTTGCCACCTACTCCACATGAATCTATAGCATTGGTTCCTCCTGTCATGTTGTGGATAACACCAACATGCATCAGAACTATTATCAGGATTCCAGTGTTTTCTTCTGTAACATACATTATTTTGACAAATGCTTCATCTTTGGAAGATGTGTTTTAAGAACTTGTAGAGAACCCACTGCAGGAGAATTGAGAGATAAATTTTCTGATGGGATTCATCTGACTAAATGACTAAAAGGAAATGTCTATGCCTGTAAAGATCTGAGTTCCCCTTTGTATAGAAGAATATAGGACCTCCTTGGACATGATTCTTCTCATTCTGAAGCAGACACTAAAGTAGAACTGTCATGTTCTGTTTTCCCTGACTGGTGTGACTTCATAGACACTTATATAAAAATTTTCACAATTAGGTGGGACAAATTCTAGCATCTGCCTTTCTAAAAAAATCCCTTGGATCTGATCCACAGTTCATCAAAATCCATGCAATGCTGTTTATTCAGTTCTCTGGGTCAGAGATCATTGCTGTCTTAATGAAAGATATAATGTAATAAAGCATAAGTGTTGGATTTCTTGAGTTCAGTTGCCAGAACTTTTTCAGAATTGTGGCACAGCTATGGGAATACATTAAGAATGTAAATAAAGTATTTTCTCACATTAGTCATTCACTGTATGTTTGGTTATTGGCCATTTTAATTTTAAACCCTTGATTTAGTAAGAGAAAACTGACTAAATCAATCTTTTTTTTTATTTAGTTAGGGAAAACACTGTTTTAACATATGAAACCCTTGAAATCGTTCCAGGAAAGGAAAAAGTTGGGCTAAAGTCAGGCATATACAGGCTGTGTTTCGAAAGTATGGCTTGGGCAGGGATGTGCCTCTCTGATTTCTCAAAAAAATGTACCAACCCATGTGAAAAGGCAGCACTCACTTCTCCTATCAGCAGTGTTAAAAGTGACTTTGTGTAAACATTATCCATATGGTTCTTGGGTTACACAGAGCACACAGTGTCCAGGTTTCCATGGACAGCAACAGATGTTCTGTGTCACCAAGAGAGTTCTTAGAACCTGGAATGGCCAGGGCTTTATGGAGAGATGAAGAAAATACATGTTAGTATCAGCCCAAAAAAATTAATTTCTTCTCTTCCAAACTAAGCCCATGTTTTGAATATCAAATGTATCTGCAAAGCAAATTGTTGAGGATTTCAACATATTTCAACTGTAGGGAGTTGTATCAACTGTAAGAAATATTACAAACTTGGAGACTATAGAGGGAATATGACCAAAATAGGCCAGGTTACACTGCTAGCTGCTGTTTCAGCACTTAATTACCAAAACGTCTTGATCTGGATTGGGAGAAGTGAGTGGTTGTTCATACAGAACTAAAGTCTTCCATCTTGACACTGCAGTATCCTGCTGGGACCTGGAAGATGTATAACTAAAGAGGATATTCTCATGCTTGCTACAGAATTGTTTTGAGCTCCAGTCAGGGATGATGTTACATTGGTTGTAACAGATCCCTAAAATCTTAGTTTGATATAGAGTGTCTGACAGGGAAAAAAAAAATCCAAACCTGTTTTATTTTGCTAATTGAGATAATATCTGATACAATAGCTTTAAACTGTAAATAAAATTCTTTATGCAATTTTTCCATACCTGATAACAGAACTCATCAATTTTGTTTCAAGACCACTGCACCCAACATGTAGCAATAAAATTCTGTGTTTATATGAATAATTATTACTTATTACTGAATGTCATAGGTCAAATTTCAGTTGTCTGATTTAAATGTAAGCACGTAGTTCCAATCTAAGACAAAAATCATGGAAGCTGCATAGAATTTCTGTTCATCATTAAATGTGTTTTTAATAGATAATGTTGCTGCAGTTGTGAGAGAGTATTTATGTGGAATGATATGACAAACATGTCACATATCAGCTACAAATACAGACTAATAAATTGTAAGTTGTCGTAGCTGTGGGGTCAGTAACACTAAAGAATCTTAGTGTGAAAAATTAACATCTCATATATTAAAAAATGCTAATAGCCAAAAAAAAAAGGAAAAAAAAACTAAAACAAAAACAAAAACAAACAAACAAACAAAAAACTAAACCAAAACAAAAAAAAAAAAAACTCAAAAAATCCTAGAAAGTCTACTTTCCAGGAATAGCCTGCAATAGCCTCAAACAACTTCAATAGAATAGCAGAGTACCATGCTTTGTTTGCTTTCTTGTTTTTTTGAGATCAACAGGGCCTTCAAAATGTGAGCTCTGCTGAAACACTTTTGACTTTCACCTAAAACATTCAAATGTCTGAATACCAATCAAACATTTAAAAGACACAACAACAATGAAAACCCAGGGGGGAAAAAAAAAGGGAATTTTCAAGAAATCCTAACTTTTGCATCTTCATAAACTAAATTAAGTCTTTTTATGTTTTCTACTCATTATGGAGAACTATGTACTGCAGTCACAATAAGGCAAAAAGTTTTTTCATTATTTTTCAGTCTAATTTCTTTTTCTAAACCATTTAATAACAGAAAGATGTAAGCTTTCTTAAATATCCTGTAGTAGCATGATCTTATGAAATCCAGTACAGTTCAACCATAATCAGAAATAAAAAGCAATAAAGATAGTTTACACTGTCAAAGAAAAAGTGCAAATTTTTACCTCAGAACTGATAGTGGCTGAATTTTAAAATATTTTTATAAGTTCTCAAGAACAGCAGAAGCTGAAAAGAAAAAAATGCAAATAACAACCAGCATTACCCTTTTTGAGGCAACTGAGTTAAAACTATCTTGTGAATTATTCTGCATAGGATGAAATGTAAGTAATGAGCATTGTAGGCACAAATCTGTCTGTATGCAAGAATGCACAAAACCAAATTTACCTGAAGACAGGATGTGCTAAAAATACCAGTTTCTCCACTTGACTCTCCAGACCTCTCCCAGTCATCAGAGACACCGAGAGGTAAAAACATCAGCTATATCAAGCCCTATGGCAAAATCCAGAGCTGACTCCAATGAGACTGAGAGCCACAGAAGTGCTGATATATTAGCCTCCTGACAATATGAGTGGTTCAAAATAATTGCTTTCTTCATTCAAAACTAAAGGACAGTGAAGCGTACTTTGTAAAAAAAATCCATTAAAAGGAGTTACTGATGGTCATTATCTCTCTAATAAGATTTAATTATTCATGCAAATATACCATCAGCATTATGTTGGTCACAGGAACCAAAGCCATGGTTTAAATAGGCAAGTAAGATTCTGGAGGGTCTCTACTTGTATGAGTTTCTACAGTTTCAAAAGCATCACAGGACCTTGATGCTGTGGGTAATGTTTTTGGCCTTCTCTGAACACCATGTATGATAAGAGCTTGACAGCTGTCTATCCAGCTCTAATCCATCTCTGTCAACAACAGTCTTGGCTACTTGGGTCAGTAATGTTATTTCCAGGGAATTTGAATTTTAGCTCCTCCACTGGACAGAATTTCATTGTGTGTTATGCTGAACAGCATTCATTAACTTATTGTATTTTCCAGGTTCATCACTTTGTGTGGTAAAAGGAGGGAATGAAACTCATGGCTTAATACTGTTTGACTTCATGATTATGTGATTCTGTGAATTTATATTCAAAACACTGGAGAGCACTGACAGCCTCCATATAACACTTCTTGACATCCTGTTTGAATTTCTGTAGGTATTATTCTTTGTGAAATATGAAACTCCTAGGACAGTTAGAGCATTTCTGGTCTCATACCAATAATACCTCCAGCTGAGGCACAGGAAATTCAAATTGCTCTTCAAATTAAATCATGAGAAGCCTTGAGTTCTTGCTTGTCTCAAGCAAAGTTAATAGGAAACAGATGCACATTCCTGTCAGAACACTAAGTTGTATATTTATCTACTGCTGGCTTATCTTTCAACATACTGGGTTAAAATTATTTACTCTCCACCCCCTCCCCCCGCCCCCCCCCCCCCCAGTTAGTATCGTATTTGGTTAGTATTCTTTTGCAAATATTAATGAAAATAAATTACCAATCTATGTTAATATTGATAATTCTGATCATTACTGGAAAATTTAAACCATTAACTTGATCAAAATGCAATTTTTGTCCTTGGGGAAACACAGAAGCAAAAGTACCATTCATGATCTAAATTGACACAAAATCATGAAAAACACAATCATGTGATGTGACAAAACAGTCAACCTAGACTCAAATACAATATTTTATTTTGACTCCAGCAAAAATGTTCTGCTAAAATAAATCTCCCCTAACACAAAATTAAGATCTATCTTTATTTTTAACACTGTACCTATCCTGTCTCAGACCTTTGATATGAAGCTGTACCATTCACCCATTGGAACTATCGCTTCAGTTGCAATGAAAGAGGCTCCTGGGTACCCTTTATGAAAATTCCCAAGACAATGTTTCAGGTTTATCAGTTAGATGATTATATGCTGTACAAAATGTGAGAGCTGCTAGTGACAATATCAGGGGAAAGTGCTACTTTCAAGCTGGATTATATGCATATGCTCAATCATTGTTTTTTCCTTTGCATTTCTCAGGGCTATAAATAGACAACATTAATATCTTTATTCTCCCTCTGAATAGGAGTGTATTAAAAAAACACAAACCCTTTTGGATTGTAAAAAGCATTTTGCAATAATTTCATTGGTGGTAATTCTGCTTAGTGTATACTAGAGTCATCAATGATCAGGCACAAGCTGGAGAGGAAACACGAAATGGAAAAAAAACATTCCTTCTTAGTAACTGAAGCCAGTTTTTTAAAATTCAAAGTCCTTGTGTGAGTCAGAAACATGGACAGAAATTGTTTGTAATGGAATACAGAGAGAAATCTGTATGTCCAGATTAATACTACATTTCATAAGTATAGTGCATATGATTCAGGTCTTAGCTTCCAACCATAGATGACTAATGGCCTGAATTCAGTGAGATTGTCCTCAAATGCAAACATGTAATAGTAAGATTAATCAGGCTTATTTATATCTTCTTAAAGGCTAAATCAGGAACTGTTCACAACACTGAATGTCTCAGTGCTGTCCTTAAATGTATTTTTATTTTTACTGTGATAGAAAAAAAACAGTGTTAAAAATCTGTCATTTCTATAAACCTGACATTCATCCAGCTGTATCAGTTCCCAATGTGTTTGGTATATGCTTCTCCTCTTATCACTCCTCCACTTCTGTGTCCCACATCCCCAGCAAATTTGGAGTCAGTGCATTTACAATTTACCCATCAGTTACCACTGAAGAAGACCCTTGGCAAACAATAATCTCTACTCTCCAGCTTTGAAAGGGATATGCTTATTCTCAAGTCCTTGTTGTTTCCTAAAAATCAGTGACATCTTAGAAGAATGGTGCTGGTCTGGAGTTCATGTACTGGTTTCAGCAGAGTCCAGCCCATGGTCACATTTGTATTCTCCCATGCTCTGACCAAGGTTACTCTGAGTTTATATCTATTTCACTTCTTTGATTTCTTGAAAACATAGGCTTAGTCATCCCTAGAGACTTCGTGCTTTGTAGGATGTGGAGGAGGAAATGGACAAGTAAAGCTGTAGCTCCTTTGCAAGGATAGAAGTTTCTCCATGTTCCAGTTTCTTTAAGGGCATCTCGATGAGTAAGGACTGAAAACAAAAGGCACAACAAGGAATATTTTTGCAGTGCTGTGTCCCTCTCCTACTCATCAGCCTGCACAGGCTCTCTGTCTGCTCCCCTAGGACACATCCTCGCTTTTCCCCAGGGTTGGAATGCCTTCCCAAGCCTTGGGTTGTATGACTGCCCACTCTGTCACTCTCTACAGTGGACTTTGAGGCAGTGACAGAGCTAAAACCTGAACATATTTCCATGTTATTGTTTATACTGTTCTTTTCCTGCCTCCTTCCAGAAGGCATTTTCATAATCTTCCACTGTAATAGCCTGGCATGCTAATTGAAGTTTTCTGAGTTCAGCTACAAAGTAATTTTGCATTTCGGGTAATGAAATAATAAGATGCTAAGTCTTATGTCTTCATTGCCTTACTGAAAATAGGCCTAATTTATCAACCAAAACACAAGTTATTAGGAAGTGACATGACCGAGGTTTAAGACAACCCCTTACATATCATGTCACTGATGGTAAAAACTATACAGGAGATGACTGCAGTCATCATCTGACTAATTGTTTACCCTCAGAGAGGAAAAGAAGTTACACATCAGCAAAGATCTCCTACCATTAAAAGCACAGCATTTCAAACCCTGCAGGAAAGGCAGGGAGACAGAGAGGCAGACAACAAGAGCAAAGTAACTGTAAGAAGTGCCAGGGGCTGTGATTTGGGAAGGAGTAGAAGTGCCAGGAATGCACAGCATTTGGAAACAGAGTCAGATATGCTAGCATAAGACCAGAAAGAGTTTGTTTGCGGGAGTGGAGAAAAAGTGGGGCTGGTTTTGATTATATTTGTATTCATGTCCTGCACAGAGTAACTGCAACTTCTTAGGCTGATGATGGCCAAGGACTTTTTTCTTTTTTAAGATGGATATAGCTTCCAAAGGAATATTTCTGGTATAGCAAAGCATACCAGGCTTGGGACTTTCCAGATGGTATAAAATAGTCCACAGAATGACTTGAACTTTTTTTAGACACGTTTTCTCAGGTATTTGAGCATTGTCTGGGAGCAAGTCTTTGGTGCTTTGTTGACTTGAGGTGAGAACATATCATCCCTATGAGGCATTGGCGGATGTGGGGCAGAGATAACTTGCCATTACTAACTCCCAAGGAAGCGTGCAAATTACTGGACTATTCTATCCCTTATTTCATGTCTGTTGCTGTTTCTTGACACCAAATAAAGTTATGATCTGTGCTAATAGCTGTTGAAAGCTGTAACCTCATGGTTAATTTACATCTGCTTAAACAAATGCTCCTTGGGTTAATTTAGCACCAGTAAGTCCCAGCACGTTAAACTGCATTGCTTCCTGTGCAGTCTTGCCCCATCCTCATACAAGGCGTTTTGTACCTTGTGCCTGAGGGCCAGATTCTGCTCTTAGATTTATCCAGTCTGCCTTTTTCTCCCTTAACTAGACCTTAATTACTCAGATGGTTGTGTAGTTTGTACACTGCCATCCATTTTATCCTTTTTCTTTTACTTCAGACTTTATGAAATGCTAGGGTGTATTTTGAAAAAAAACGAAAGGAAAAACAGCTTTTTTTCCTCCTTTTTTCCCCCACTTTTTTTTCCCCCACACTGTTTGTCTGATCTAAGTCTACCAGGATTTCTTCTTGACTACTTGACTAAATTAAGATCAGAATAAATAATTTCAAGTAGTGTATGTGCTGCAGCAACACACTGAGGCAAGTGTATGTATTTTTCATGCCACAACAATCTTTTAACATCCAGGACAAATGACTCATTGCAGTTTCAGCAGGTTATTACTTTCTTGTAATACTAGTAAATTCAGTCTCTTTTCCCCAGTTTTTGCATAATACTCTATATTTCTGGCTTTTTTCCACCATCATGGGAAAATTAAAGAAACAATGCTCACAATGGCAGGAGTGCTCTTTAACATCTAATACTACCCTGCTCCCTTACTGTCCTTTTTTGGTAATGTTTAGGTTAACTTCTCAATGTCAAGCAAGCTGTCTGACACAAAGGTGCCTTGTTGTTTACAATAGTGGAAAATTCCAATTCCTCATTAGTTTATTTACTGTGTTTTACTGGGAACTAACTGCAGGTTTAGATGCTTTGATTATTTTAATTATATTAATAAAAATCATTCCTGCTGCTTGGAAATTATTGCATCTTTTCAGAAATACAAAGTACTCTGAAACATCCAACTCAAAGCCTTAACTAAACCAGTCATAAATCGGCAGTCTGTTTTTCTCTGAAGTGTTTCAAAGAGTAATTTACTCCTGATGTCACAACATCTCTTGCAATTCTTGCTGGAGACTGAATTTTGCTGACATAGACTCATTATGTCAGACACAAAAGACTTCATTTAAATTATCTTAATTTAAATGTGTTTTGGACCAGGCCCGAGGGAGAGAGAAAAAATAACAGAAAGAAGAGGATTACCATTCCAGCTGTGCAATGGAAAACAATCTGACTGTGCAGAAGAAGGAGAAAGAAAAGGAGAACAGCTTCCATTCTCCCAGGGTATCCTGAGAGGGGAAAGGAGAGGGGTGAGAGTGTAAATTCCTGCTCTAGTTTACATGTCCAATTGACTTCCTTTTGCTTACATGGCAATTTTGTGCTATTCTTCTTCTTCGCTTCCATTTTGAGAGCTACTAGAAGTTTTTACCATTCTCCTTTCTCAATCTGAAAGGCCAACCAGGACAAGGTAGGGATGAGGTTATAAGATTGCTCGGTGTCTGTAAGAAATGTAGTCATGTTGAAGAGAAAACTCAGACAAGGCTGACTGGAGGACACAAATGGCAGTCAGGAGAGTTTTAAAGTCTCCTTTCAGAGTTCTTGTGAAGAAAAAGAAAAAGAAATTGTTTATGCTGTTTGGTGTCAGGAGATGAGAAAAAAATGCAAGAGAAAGAGCTATCTTTGCCTCTACATCTCTTACTGAGCAATAGAATGTGTATTTCTGTCCTTACACCTAATGTTTCAGGGGAAAAAAAACCCAGTTTTGAATAAAATGGCTACTCGGGGATTCTCTCTTACAGGTTCCTCACAGCTGCGATTGACACCTAGAGTGTTTTACAGCATGTGCCCATGTGCCCCTCTGGACACAGAAAACTCCCAAATCCCATAAACACTGTGAGAGACCCTCTCCTCTTCTCTGCAGTTACCTGGAGCAGGGTCTTGAGACAACCATCCAGTGTGGTCCCCACCAAGGAGAGCAGCAGGGTCCCCAGGAAGGTTTGCAGGAAGAGATGGTTGCCCAGCTGCTTGTCAGCCATGGGCAGCTCCAGACACGCCTGTAGAGATACACAAGTGTCTGCAGGATGTCTTTCTGATATGTAGCTGCTGTAGGACTGCAAGAATCTCAAGAAGTGACTAGGCAGCAAACAGGGGTAATCCTGCTCCAAGTGCTGGATTTGGCCAAGTAACCCTAGGTGTCTGTGCTGGTTTAAAAGCCTTTGACTGGCTAAGCAGCTTTCAGTTACTGTGATCAAAGGATTTGATTTTGCTGCATGCACATAGTTTGTATGATTGGAGACCTGGCTTTAAACTAGGTTTGTCTTTTGCCAGGTTTGTCTTTTTTCAGTGTAGTTAGTGAGAAGAGAAGGAGTTTGGAGCATCAATGCAGGATTGATCCTTAACTGAAAAGAGCACACACACAGGCTTTTTGTCTGCAGTTCTCAGAAACCATACAAAACCAAGCGGACTTCCTTTTCCAGTTGTTTATCTGTCTCTGTTGCTTATCAGATTGGGAGATTGATAGCAGAGACTAGTTCTTAAAACAAATTTCCATGTTTTCTAGATGAAAGAAAGTACAACGCAAAAAATAGAGGCATAAATTAAGGCATTTAGTTCTCATTTTTACAACGAGCTTATCTGGAGATGGATTATGTCTGTGAGAGATAGTGTGTGCCAAAGTCAATGCCATCCTGCCTTAACTGCTCTAAATGCAAGCTGTATTGATCTGAAGTGCACATGGTGCAACAATTCCTCCCACTAAGAGCCAGGCATGCTCTGTATCCCCTTATCTTTTTTGCAGAGTATTGCTTCATTATGCTAAATTGCATAAACATCATGATTGTTTCTACATAATTTTTAATTGCTGGTTAAGTAGTTTTATTTTTATGTACTCCAATGAGTCCTGCGTAACAGGGCTGAGTGTTAACTAATCCCAATGCAGTCCTTTGTGTTTAACTTTTCCAGTGAGAATGGAGCACGTCTGTTGTATGGAGATAGTAAATCAGTGTAGACATTCCAGCAGAAGATTAGAAGCTCCACCTACACTGTTGGCCTGTATCTATCAGACAGCCATAGCTTGTTGTCCAAATCACTTTTGTCTCAGTACTGAACCGTTTTGAAGATTGGTAGTTAAATACATACTTCATCATAGAGTTTACATTCCACAAATGGCTCAGTCAATTTAAAATGAACTCGACCTGACATTTTAACCTCCTTACCAAGTTATGCAGACTGTACTGGCTGGAGAATTTAATAGTTAGGGTAAAAAAGAGAATGGAGAATCAATCATCTTATTTCAGTTGAATCACTGATCCACTGTGTGATCTATGCAAAGCCCTTAGTCTCTATTGACTCATAGGTAATTTACTTTTTAAGATAAAAGTACTCCAAGAGCCAAATACACCACTCGAGATGTGATTTTCTTGTTAAATTTATGCCCACTTTCAGAAGAATTATCTAAGTATGGAACAGTTAGTATAATGCTAAAAACAACACAGAAATATTGGAAACAAATGATTTGCCTATTGTGAGTATTACAAAACATGAACTGAGCTATTAGTACACAAACCTTACACGTAGAATTGTCAAAAATTCTTGAATGTTGCTACAGCTTGTGTGGATTTGGTTGTGACTTATTTTTTTCAGAATTAACTGAATTCTCAAGGAGAAGGTCTTTTAGCCAGTTCTCAACTTAAACTCTTTTCCTCAGAGCTGAACCATAGAAGTGTAAAGACTCAAGACACTTTGAGAGCCCCAATATCCCACCATTCAACAAAGGCATGGTCAGCCCAGTAGCGCTTGCTTTTCTGTCATGCCTGAGAACTGTCTGCCTCAAGAATCACAGTGTGAAGAAAATTAATAAATCATGGTCTCTACGATAGAGGCAGTGTCATGCAGATATTAATGATTCATGAATCCTTCAAACTGTTCTTCAAAGAGCAGCTGCCATTTTGTGTACTGTTTCACATCCAGAACATAGGAGAACAATTTACTACTGTGTAGTAGAACTGCTGTGTTCTTTGTGATAGCTTATTCTTATCCTTGAATTGATATTGAAGTAACATGCATTCACAGTGAAAAGTCCGCCACTGAATCTCCTCATCCTGATTTTGCCACATGCCTAGAACATTCCCTCAGGCAGTGGTTCAGCATATATACTACTCTTCTTCTAGTCAGAGTACATTCCCTGAAAGTATGGTCCACATCTTGCCATCATGTTGTGGGGAAAAAACATGTCACAGATAATATTAACATATAATAAAAATATACTGACAAGAAAAAAATGGTTGCAATATCAAGCATCACAGTTGATGAAACTAATTAAATACTTTTTTCATTCTTCCTTCAAAAACGAACAAGAAATAACATCTTACTTTTTCCCCTAAAGCAATACCGTATAGTGCCAAGCCTGGAGTAAGGAAGGAAGTTCCCCTAGCTTTCTTCATGTCAGTAGTGGCTAGGCTCTGGAGATGGTCTGAAATTATACCCTCCATTAAGGGTGCTGCTTTTCAGTTTTTTAGAGTCTCTAGTGGAAGACTGTCTTTGCGTGTGCAGCTCCACATCATCTCTTACAGCACAGACTAGGAGGTTGCCCTCAGCAGGGATGGACTGGCTGCAGAAAACTGGAGCAGGGATAGGGGAAGGGGAGATGACAACCATGGAGTGAAATAGCTGCTCAGACAGAATTCCCATCAAAGGAAGAAAACTCTGCACCTTCTGGTCAGCTAGAGAGAAAAAACACGAGTGTTATTACAGATTTTATTCTTTATTTGAGCCACAGATTTCTGTTTTAGAGGGTAATCAATGTACTCATTTTGTGGAAATCCAGAAAAGAACAAACAAATGAAACTATTTTGAAGTCAGGTAAATAGAAGTGAGGTCAGTCCTGTAAGTGCAGTGCAAGCTTCTTTACAGCTACCCAGTGGATACTTTAGGCTGCTTGTACAGTATGAAGGGAGGTCAGTTTGCTCATCTCTATTGATTCTGTTCATGTAAGATCTTACAGATCCTAAGATATCATGAGATCTACTGAGAATTTTTAACGTGGGATACCACACAGATCTTTTCCAGCAGCTGTAAAAGTTCCAACTCAGCTGCAGAAGGTCTGATCCCTTGTCAGCTCTTCATGGAGCAAATAAATCATTTAGTAGAGGAAACTCAAGTCCTGTTCTTGTTGTGGTCTGGATTCACTTCTGTGGCTGGCAGTCAAGGAGGAAGTCACCTGCACCTGGCTGTCTGCCACAAAAGGGAGGAGAAGTGGCAGCGTCACTCCTGCCACAAGCAGCCATCAGCACCATCCCATCCATTCATATGCTGCAGTTCATAAGTTCCAGAGGAACGCAGAAACAGCAGCAGAGCAGAGAGACATCTCTCTACTTTGCAGCAAGGAACTCCCATTTTACAAAGATTGTAACGACACAACACAGCTATGACTTACTAGGGAATACATCTCTAAGAAAAAGTTTACTGCCTAGACTCATTCTCATTTACTTCAAGTTGGAGAGGAGGCAATGGGGTACAAGTATTATTGTGTGCATTTCAAAAGTGTTTTTTCTTGTGGCTTTCTTTTTTCAATTTTAAATTGTGGTACTATGCCACATCTATGCCAGAAGTTTCAAAATAGGTCTTGGGAAGTGAGAGGAATAAAAGGGGTTAAAATCTGGAAAACAGAAAGAAACTCCAGTCAACTTTATTATAAAGTTTTAATGGTATAAAACTAAGGGAAAAGGTAAGGCCAGTTCTACAATACCTATCTGAGCAAAACAAGACATCTTTTTTTCCTAAAATGATTTCCACATTTTTTTGTATCCTTTTATTTCAAGGTGGTTTATAAGGGGAAAAAAAAATTCATCCACATTTAATTCATGGAAAACAGCAGCTGGAAGATGTGTTCAAGGTCACAGAGCAAGTGAATTTCAGAAACTGGAAAGAAAATAAACCAGTATGGTTTTGAGTATCTTCTGTGATTGCTGTTTCATGCAGCTTTCCCTTAAGAGAAAGTGACTCTCATTGTCTCTTCAGTCATAGAACAGACTCTGTTCTATATATATATATAATATATATAATATATATATTTTGGAAACTGCCTTCCAATATATAATATAATATAATGGAAACTGTCTTCCATTTTCATCTCACTTCAACCATAATTTTTAAACTCTCACCTATTCTTCCCAAGATAATGTCCCTGAGAATGCCACACATACTGCAGAGTATACAATAGGATGAGCTCCTTGTTTTCTAAAAAAAACCCAAAAAACAAACCTCTCTGAGAAAAACAGAACTTTATTACTATAATCAAGGTCATGACACAGCTTTCTTATATTCATACCATATTTCTGGAGAGCTCACACAGCCCAGATCACAAAAATAACAAACCTCCTTGAGAATGCTGAGGCTTCATCTTGTAGGCAGTTTACATTGTTAAGGTACTCTGAGTTACAGTAATCACAGTCTTAATCAACTGTTGATTTTAATTGTTAAGTGTAACCCATCTGATCAAATTCCACAGGCTAGCAATGAAATTAGGATGGCTCATCATACTGCCTTCACCACTGCCAGCTCTAAGCAAAGAATTGATCCTTGGTGCACAAAGCACACAACAAAGAAGTATTTTCTCCCAGATATGGATGCTTTTCAAGAATTGCAGGATGTAACTCTTTGAGTGCACTCTTGCATACTAACCATACTGCAGTGATGTCTTCATCAAAAAAACCCTGAAGCACAGACCTCTTTTAACATGGTTGTTGCTGGGCTTTCTTTTCCCCGTGAACCTGATGCCTGCTCCCACCCTCCACTCATCAAGTTCTGATCTGTCTATAGGCAAATTGCTCTGTTGTGCTTCTCCAGAAAAGTACTGACCAGGTAGAGAGCAGAAGAGAAGTAGCTTATGCTCATGATTTGAGCAAGCCTCCAGCAAATGGTAGAAATTCACTGGGGCTAACCACCAAAGAGAAACACCTGGCAGCATGTGTAAGAAGACTTTTCTGTGGTGACAAAGCATCTTGCTGTTACTGTCAATAAAAAAGTTATTGGAAATCACTTTTTAATTTACACTTACAGGCATTGTCTGTTATGCTCAACCCACTTTTGTCCAGTACTGTGCTGTGCCTTACAATTTTGAGGAATGCAGCTATGATTTGTCCATCTGACACCCAGCAGAAAGAGAACACTCAGACTTGCACAATTCCATCTCCAAGTGCAGAAGTAGGAGGACGCTGTTGTGTCTTCTGCATCATTCCAGAGGTAACCACTTACTGGTTATCACTGGAAAAGAGCAACATGAATATATCCTCTAGTGCAGCAACACCCGCCCATTGGAAGACAGGGAAGTGGGTAAAAAACAATGGGAAGGAACTGTCAATGGTGCTCTAGGAGAGGACATGATAAACAGAAGACAGGCAAGACTGGGCTTTGGCAAGAAAGACTTGTCTCTGCTGCATGTATGTTAGGAAAACAGTGCATAATGATACTATTGTAAGGCTTTAACATTTTAGTATGTTGTTTCTGAAGGATAACAGCAGTATCTGTAGGGACCATTGCACCAGGAACAACCAGCAGGTTATTGTTAGAGGCTAAATGATCTGTTGCACACATCTTTTGTCTCTTTTACTGCAAATGTGTTAAAGAAATAAAACTTCTTTTGCATTCTTTCTTTCTATACCTATATTTTCTGTTTCAAACCATCAGAAAAATACTGAAGTAATTAAAAGAAACAACTAAAATCTAGAGACTTCAGAAACATAGAACGATAAAAGTGTGCCATATTTGCAGACCTGTTGTCTTAGTTCGAGGGGAGAATTAAGGTATCTATGTAGGCCAGGAAAAAATAATCCCTCTCTTTAAATTTAGAAACAGAACTTTAATTAGAAAAAGAAATATATATGAAAGGATAACAGT
>JAWWEE010000085.1:32891818-32902888 GCA_035221455.1 Xenops minutus
AAGCTCTGGCTAGAGCTGTTAACATCACTACATGCATATTCAGAGTGTCCTTTGTTAAACCTTTTATCAGCACTAGGGCGTTGCCTCCAAGCTTTGGAAGGAATTCCAACTGAGTTTTGAAACTAGAACACCTTTCAAAGGCATTTGCCTTATATCTTCTTAAATCATTATCTTCAAACTGAGTATTTCCCAAGTCAGTATTGTACTCTGTTTAAAGAACAGAACAAAATGCACATTTGCATTCCTCTACTGTAAAGAAAGACAAAATGAAAACATGTCAGCTTGTATCAGCTGAGTGCAAATAGGAATGACTGACACCTTTATCTAGATTTCTTTCCAAGCAACAGAGACGGTAATGATTATAGGATTCAATAAGAAACAAACAAACAAAACCCCCAACAAAAAACAAACAGACAAAACCCCAACAAAACCCAACCAACGAAAAACCCTCCACACCTGATTATTCCAACCACCTTATTTTCCAAAGAGCATTTAGGATTCATTTCAAGAGGTTCTGTTTTGAAGCATATCCAGGCAGCCTACAAAAATTATGAAGGTTTAAAAAACATTTAACAAAACCAGAGGACCACTGTTAGGACTACTCTGTTGTCTTGTTTAAGTATTTTTACAGTAGTATGACTTGATAAATCTAGCTGGAAGACTCTCATAATCACACATCATGGTCTATATTTTCATGCCACTGGCAAAGCAGTCTAGTGTTTAAGAAAACAGAACCATCTATGGGCAAAAGAAAATCTATTCCTGAAACCCCACAGATCCCAAATCTCTAAGCCAGGAGTCAAAAAAACTGAAATACTGGTTCTGTAAAAACAACCAGCTTTAATCGCCAAAGATGCACTATACAGTTAAAGTTTCAAGACCACAAGAGGCAGTAAGTTATGTAAGCAACAGGATCCATTTAAGTTGGACAAAGAAAGGTACTTCTTATTCTTCCCCATCAAACTTCCTCTAAATGCAACATATGAGGGCCAGTGAACCCAGGATGACATTTGTGCCACAGGTACCCTTCTGCTGCAGAGCTGTGTGCCATGCAGTACAGTTGAGCTCAGGCCAGTTGCCAGATGATTGTTTGTCTCCATTTTGCTGTATTCCATAGGTACAACTGCTGAAAGACTATTTAGCTTGTTTAGTTAGTATTTGGGTGCTAGTTTTTTAAGGCTGTAGCTGGACAAAACATTAAAATAATAAGCAACTGAGGAGTTGCACTTAAGTGGCAAAAAATTACCTTTGCATTTTTCAGTAAATGCAACACTCAAAAGCAAAAAGTCTAGACAAAGGGGGGAAAAGAATTAAAAAATGGCTCTGTAAATATGTTCTGAATCTTTACCATACTGGAGAATAAAACTAACAAACAGTCTTGAGATAAAACAAGAAGGTAAATGTACATCAATTGTAACATGAACTGTATGGATGTTTATGACCCTGTTTTACACTACTCAGGTGGCAGAAGAGGCTTTGGATAGACGTAGATAGATGATCAAACAATGGAAACCACAAAGCAGGCAAAAGAGACCACAGTACTTTTTGTTCATAGTCAGGCAACAGTTTCCTCTTCCATCACACATCTGCAGGAACAACTGAGTGTTTCAGAGAGCATCACCACTGCAGAACATGAATAAATACATCAGCCAAGACTGAATGAACATGATTTACAATGTTAGAAGGCATCAAAGAATGCAGAAAAGGAATCTCCTGGGAGCATTTTCAAAACATCAGCAATTTGAACTCTTCTGATGCCTGAATTACCAGATCCAAAAAAATATCATCGAGAAAAATAGATTATTCCAATTGTAGTATTTTCTCCACTCTGGGCAGCTATTTCTTGCTATTAAAAGAAGTGTAACTCAATTAGAATAATAAGAATGCTGCAACTCAAACTGGAATGCTGCCCCCTCCTCCCCCACACCCTGCTCTCCTCCCCTCCCCCATCTCTTGAGATTACGGTTTTAAAACTTGCAGCATGAATGTTTTAAGGAAATAAAAGTATTGTGTAAGCTTCAACAGTTGCAATATTGAAGGCTTACCCTTTGGATAGGTCCACAGTTTCCTTTCCAAAGAGCTTTGTGAAAAGAGAAGGCCTGGAGCTAGGAAGCCCTGGACCTAGCCCTGGACATGACACACACTCTCTTGGGTAATTCATGTAGACTCAGTCCTGAAAGATATTAAAGGCCTTCTGTGAGATGCAGAGATGTGGCTCTGGCATAAATTTCTGCTGAGGTGTTTCCTCTGGAATATCATTTATCTATCCTGCTGCTGTGGTGAGGAGAGAATGAGGTGGAGGATTTGGATGTTGCAATGTTGTGCTTGCACTGCTGACACACCAGATGGCAAAAAAACTTGGTATCACTTGGATGGATAATGCTGCTGTCTTGTCCTATCTGCCTATAAAGGCAAAAAGAACATAAAGTTTTTACTAGCTGTAAAAACTACACTCTTTAAACTGGCAGGTATGGGGGTTGGAGGTAGGGCTTGACTAACTCACCTTGAGTTCAAAAAAGCAAACAGAGCTCTAAGAGCTCTTAGAGCAGAGTAATGAAACATGAGGTTGGTTTACAGGACAACTTACATGAGTGTGTACCAGTGCACTGATGACTTTCCAAATTACAGAACTGTAATTCCTGTCTTCTCAACCTTTTCCCCCCACAGCTCCCCATCAGTAAGTTACACGTTGGGCTCATGCTCCTTTCATCTGCTTGATAATTGTGTTGCTTAAGTATAGGAGGCCAGCTCTAAGGTCTAAAGCTGCTTTCCTCTTATAAACACCTATGGAAAGTAAATTAAAAGACTTTAAAGGAGCACACAAGTTCAGGGCTCATATAATGATGGACAACTTTTGGTCTTACAATGCTTTTGCCAGCAAGCAACCTCTGAGTTACTAATGTTCCAGTACCTTTGCCTAAAGGTGGTAATCCATTTATTGAAGATTAATAACCACAATGTTAAATAGATCTATTTATGTAAGAACAACGCAGCAAACAGAATGTGGAGTTGTCAGTGGAGGAGGCAATGTGCAGAGTAACAGAGTAACAGATGTGTTTTTCTTCTGAAGAATGGAAAGTAAGGATGACATTGCCCTCTCGTGGGAAAACGCTGAAGTGGAAAGTTGCAAAGCTCAAGCCCTGATGCCAGCTCAGTTTGTTAATCCTGCGAGTCTCATTATAGCAGGCTCTTAAACCTCCTGAAGTTTTCATTCCATTTGCTCAGGTCATTCAGACCTGAGAATTTGTGGCATGCTGCAAAATGGGGATTTAGTCTTTATTTAAAAATTCAGTGTATTTGCTAGGGCTATACCCCTGAGGCTATGGCCCAAAACATCCCTGTGAATGCCAGATATTTGAGGTCAGGATTCTCTTTACTAGAAGAACACTGGGTCAAGCACCACTTTTTAGTGTTTTAGCCTAACAACTATGACACAGAGCTATGCCACTGAGAGTCAAATCTGTCTAGGAATGCTTTGTTCTAAAAATGTCTCTTCTGTTTATCACCAACTATTTGTACTTGGTGCGATGAAGGTGAGTTAGAGTTAATTTCAGAGAACTTATACACTTTACTGTATTGAAAATACATGTTATAGAGTGGGTGACTGCTCTGCCTTGATGGTTGTAGATATGAAAAACAGGCTACTCAGAGGAGTTACATTTTATAGAGAAAGCCAATTCTGATTTTTGCCTAGATCTTTTTGGAGACAGTCACTGC
Organism: Xenops minutus; assembly: GCA_035221455.1. NCBI lineage: Eukaryota > Metazoa > Chordata > Aves > Passeriformes > Furnariidae > Xenops > Xenops minutus. The sequence continues at coordinate 32,895,536 of JAWWEE010000085.1, forward strand.
AAAAGATGTACCATTCAACTGGTAAATTGAGGGTGAAGAAGAGGGATCAGAAACAAGAAGGAGAGGACAGGTTGAGGGCAGGAAGGCTGAGAACAACCAAGCTTGGTTTTACCTTAATCAAAGCAATGTGTTACCTGTGCACAGATGTTTCTGAAGTCCACATGGTTGCAATGACAAAAATGAAGGAAAATCTTAGGATATCTTTATGAAGGAGGCACACTGGCCTACAGATGTATTACTGTCAACAGAATACATGGGATGGTTACAGTAAACGTGGCTGCTAGGATATTAACCACTAATAAACATTCTCTTCTCAACACAAGAAAAATATTCCCAGCTATTGTCATTCACTGTGAAAAGCAGCTGTTAGCAACCACAGCAAAATTACACAAGAATACATGAAACTAGAAATATTCTACTTTTAGAATGCTTTGTTTTTCTCCTCCATATAGATATGTGTGTGTATCTGTGTGTGTGTGTGTATAAATGTTGGTTGGAACTGCAGTGACTAAGTAAAACCTTACTCTATCAAAGTCCTTGTTTGAAGTCTCAGTTTCAAGTTATTTGGGATGGATGACACATGCTGAGAGAACAAGCCATAACTTGTTCATACAACAAATAGTGCTTTGAAGATTCAACTGACTGTTGGAAAGGTGAGATAGGCAATAAGTTGACTTTCTAACTGATCAGTGCACACAAAAAGAAACCATTCAGGCAGCTCGTCTTTCAGGATAACACAATAGAGGAGAATGCAAGCACTTTTTAAAAATAGGTAACTTTACTATGTTGGATATTACACGTATAAAATGTTTAAAGAGAGTAAAATGGTAACAGAAGTGTATCTCTAGATGAAGCCAGTTAGGTTAAAGCAAAATAAACTGTTTCATGTCTACTATACAATTGCCAGAGCTCAGCTAAAGTAAAGATGTCACACTCAAGTAAGAAAAACAGCGGCTGGGTTTATGTGGTGATAACCCTGGAGCCAGACAAGAAGCAGTACAGCATCTGTGCCCCCTGCACACCCTTGCACTGCCACAGCTCAGTACTGCAGGTGATCAGAGCAGCACCTCAGCTGCCAAACCAGAGTTGCCCTGAAAGTTGTCTATTGACCCTCAACATCTCTTCTGCACAAGAGAGACCTCAGGGTGCCTCCACAACAGGACAAACAGCCATAAAAACTCTCTGTGTACTCAGTAGCTCTTACCGGGTGCAGCAATTACCTTGAGGCTCCTTCCTGACTTGTCTACTGGTGACAAAACAAGTTTCCAGTATGAAAAAAGAAGTGAAGGTAGTGCCTAGTCACCTGGCTTCATTTCATCAGGTTATGGGTTTTGTTTCTGGTCCACAAACCTAAGAATGCCTAGTTGTCTGAGTGGGAATAGAGTGGAGCTGTTCTGGTGTAACCCCATTCCTCCTGGATCCTGACAAAACATGCAGCCCCCAGCTCCTTCTGCTTCAGTCCCTGCTTGTCCTGAGACTGCCTGTGTATCCCAACTCAGAATAACATGGCTGCAAGGAAAAAAAAAAAAATCATTTTCTCTCACTGTGGATCATCTCATTCCTTTCAAAAATCTCCCTAGATCCCTCATGTCGAGCTGTCAATCTTTCCTTGTCTTCTCACCCCAGCCTGAGCTCTCTGTCCAAAAGTCAGTTGCTTGCCGCTCGACTCCTCCTGCTCTGCTAGCTTAAGTACTGCTGCTCTCCATCCCACACAATTCTGGTTCCTTCTGTCACAGAGATTAAACCCCAGAGGTACAAACTCCTTTTACAAACAATCTGCCTGGGCAAGACTCTCTGAGCAGGAGAGGAGAACATGTCCCAAAAAATAGGCACAGTAGCCACAGCACAAGAGTACGTAAGCATGTCATTAAGATAACTGGCCAGCATTCTTGTCTCTTTAACTGGTCTTAGAAGGTGCTTGTAGTGACTCTGCACCCTTCCCGTGTTCTACATTATGTCTGGTGCCACGTGTGCAATGGTATTTCATAATTTTTCTTGAAGTAAAAATGGTCTTTTCATATACTAGAACCATGTAATTTTTCTTGGAATAAATATTCTCTCTCCTTTTATTTTTCTTTTTAATTTTTATTTTTTAGGATATGCATACATTTGGTGAACATGTAATTAACACACCTTGCTATAAAGTGTTTTTCATTCATAATTCTCTGAAGAGAAAAATACAGATGCAGGAAGGCACAAACTCCTTTAGCAATTACAGCTACAGGTTTTCTGCCTATATTATGTTTCTCACTTTCAGGAAAAGGAAAAGGTGGTGCCTTCCAGATATTTCAGACCAAGACAGCATAAATTTTACAGTCCCTTAAATGAACTTTTCTAACTGGAAACATTATAAAGGAGGTATGGTTTTGTGAAATACCTGTAGAATATTTATCATTATTCTGTAATGCATCCATAGCCATTGTTTGGTAACCATTGGCTTAGAAATCAAATTACACAACCCTTTGTGCTCAGGTCCTGCCACTACTACAGATTTCACAGGCAACTTTTCCAGACACTTTCATTATATCTTGGTTTCTATCTCAGTAAAATGAATATAGATCATATCAGCTGCTCTCCAGGATGTTGAGATAACTGGTGTTTTGATAATGGTGATACCTGCGTGGATGTGACCAAAGAGGCACAAAATGTCATTATTATATTTTACTATCAAATAAACCCTTCAATTTAGAGTTAGACTTCAGCAGACTTTAAGGAAAGAAGGTTAGAAAATTTAAAAAACAGTAAAAGACCAAATAGCAAAGAATTCTCACCATCTTTTATTAAATTAGGTGTTTGAGTAAACAAATTACCTGGTTTAACACTCACAGAAAACAGGCAGATTCATCTACCAGAAGGTCAAAACAAACAAACAGTCAAGCAGAGGAAAAGAATTCTGCCTTTAGTTACTGCCTTGCCTTCCCTGAAGCTGGGTGATTACATAATTGACCATAATATTTTGAATAACAGAATGCCTGAGCCACTTTTGTTTGGGACAACTTTCAAGCCAACATTTCCCTGACTAGTTTACAGCTTTATAGATTCTAATATTTGGAGGGAAAGGCTTTTTTACATGACTAAATTAAAAAATTAATTGTTTTCTTGTTTCTCATAACAGATCCTTTTTTCCTACTGGGCAAATAATGCTGTTTAACTGGAGGCTAGGAAATAAACCTTCAAAAATCTGACCTGGAATCTGCTGATCCCGTTGTGCTTACAAGTTATTATTCATCAATCTGTTTGCAAGTTTCATAGTAAAACAAATACCTTTCCTTTTATTTTTGCAGTTATGAATCCTAAGAGAAAAAACATTCTGCTTTTCATCATTGCTACTTTCATCAATTTGCTTTTGCTATTATCATAGTCTATAGCTGCCCAGCTGAAGATTTCCACCTGGTGCAAAATAATGCAAGAATATTGTTGGTCCACACTTGCAATATTCAATTATAAGAATCATGATATCTGAGCATGCTGATCAAAATGTTTGGACTGGTACATTTTACATGGGGGTTAATAGTTCTATTGCTACATAAGAGTACATATTTTACAATGTACTTTCTTCTAAAATTATGCTTAATGTTTACATATATTCTGGAATTATTCTTAACAAGAAACTGGGCATAAACTGAGAAAATGTTGTCCCTGAAGATCAATGTAATAGTTGTGGTGAGATCACTGCTGAGAAAGAAATATGAATTTTATTGCTGTACTGAAAATCTTCCTTCAATTATTTAAATCTCACTTGAATTCTCTTTTCAGAATTAAATGTAATTTAAATGGGCAATAGACCTTGTTCTAGCATCAGGGAGAATTTCTCTTCAAGAATCTCTGTGATCTCATATGGACATTGTGCATCCCAAGGATGTTTATGAATGTGGTTTAGTTTTTCTCTGGAGACTATCACCTGCCTGAGACAGAGTGCTGATGAACAAACTCCCTGAGTACTCTGCAGGTTCAGACATGCCTGTAACTAGCATGTTACCTTACCCACTGAACTAGAAAGAGGGGAAAAAATAAAAAAAAAAAATATTAAATGATAAATTAATTTTGAATAAAAGCATTCTTGTTTTTGTTTTACATATAGCAACATATTCCCTGCTTAGGGAAACCCACACTGGGATCAGACAGTTACCTTGTAGAACATTAGGTCAGTGACATTCCTTATGTATTTAACATCGAGCATAGCCAATATGAAAGGGTATGACTTGTCCATTCATTCTTTTCTCTTGCCCTTAGATTGAACTACTCCTGAGCTACTCTTGTCCTTGTTCTACAGCAAGAGACATCAGCCTGAAGGCCAAGCTAATTGCAGCTCCAGGTGCTATTAGCAGCTCCATGTTTCCTCTTTCCTCTCTTCCTTACAGACAGGAGTAGTTGCAGATGGCTGTGTCTCTTGCTAGCTTGAGTAACTGAAACACCCACTCCCTTACTATTTTAAGTGCAAGAGAACCACCCATGTCCCACCTGACAATCACCCAGGCTCTATCTGACATGATAATTATACCACCCTTCTGAAAGCCAGAGTAATGCTTCTGAAAACCCAGCACTGTTGGATTATCTACATGAAGTAACAACAAATTTTTTGTCAATAAGTACAGCTGGGAATATACTGTGGCATAACCAGACTGCACTTGATGGTCCCATCAAGTTCTTTCCTTTAAGCTCTAACAGATCAAATGCTTCCAACATAGCTTCTAGAGCCTTCTGATCTTATACTGCATATTGTGTTTTGATATCTGGCCATTAGATAAGGATGAGATTGAAAAGAAATACCTCAAACTAAAAGTCTTCCTTCAAAGGTCAAAACAATGGTTTAAAACAAATCTAGTAAACGAACAAGAAGCATTCTGCATGGATTTATATGGTTGAGTTCATCTGGTCAGAAATTCCAGGCTTGAAGTACAACAGAACATAAATTTCTAAGACCTGGTCTAAACTACTATACTTTTGTGCATTCTTACACAAAATACCTGTCATGGTGCAGACCCATAGTCGATTTCACAGATTCAGGTCAGACAGGTTATTTCTACAGCTGTAGGACAGAAGGGAGAGAGAAAGAGGTTCAACCCTGTATCAATACAAACCATGACATAATATGACACTACCAGAATTTATACACATTTACAGCAGATATAAATTACTCTGTCAATGGGTTTGATAGGTCAGGGTGGCAGTATCCATATAGAAAGGATCAGTGTTTCAGCAGATGTATCCATTTCTTCCTGATAACCAAGAAAACACAGCCATGCAAACTCACATATCTCAGTCAGCTTCTCCATGTCTTACTCGTGATGCTGCTGTGTCCTAGACCCAGTTCTGGTCATGGCAAGGCCTGCTTCCATACACCTACCAGAAATTTGTTTAATTTTGGACATTTGCTAGAAGATTCAGGCATAGTTGGTTCTTATTCCCTCAGCTTGAAGGGAAAGTCAAAGGCTTGGAGTTTTGTAAGTTACTACCATCTAATTGAAGGGTTTGGAGGTTGTTTTTGGCCAGTCTTGCTCATTTTGAAAGAAAGTCACACTATCTCAAATGCAGGATTACTCAAACAAATGCAGCAGAATTTTACTGTCACAACCCCATACCTATTTTAGCCCAAAGTACCATAAACTTTACAGGCTTCTTTCATGGCAGTTACAGCAACTTCCATGTCAAGCAGTTAGTTCTGTCTTCTTTTCACAAGCGAGAAAAGTCTGCCTTGGTCTCTGCACCTGATCTCTCCTTCTGCACCATGAACAGTAGAATCCTCCATATACTCCAATTGTTGTCTGATCTTAGATGTGCAATTGTTTAAATTTCAAAAGAGTTTTAGAAAATAACCATCTCTTCTCTGGGAGGAGCATGACAATATGTCAACTTGAAACCTAAATTGAGATAATGTGACTACTATGCTGGTGATAGGTGTTAATTGAGGTGTCAGTAAAAGCAGCACTTTTCATAACCACAGGATAACTGCTTCACTTAATATGGATCCAGGAAATAGAGCATGTGTATATATTTTTCAGTGTTGATAAGCAAGCAAGGACTGGGACATCAGGATACAACAAGATCTCAATTCATTCTCATTGTCTGCCGTTCAGTCTCTGCTCTTTTCACCATATACGATTACATGTGGTAGCAGTTCTGGGAAGCTGTAGAAAGAAGGTACCTAGCTGTAGATGATGGAATTTTGCTTTGGTGGTGCCAGCAAGATACAGCTGCACGCCAACATGTATGAATTATAATGGGTCCCAAAACATGTACACATTGGCTTCACATCAGCTTACCTGTAGCTCCAGAGCCCTCTTCCAAAATCTCAATCTTCAGAGACAGCATTCATTATGGTATTATATATTATACTGGGAGAAACTAGGATCAGAGAGACAGTCACTTGCACAATGAAATAGAGGTTATAGGCTCTAATGTACCATTTAAGGCTCACAATATTGTTTTTAATTTCAAAGTTAGAAATAAATATAACCAGTAGATGGCTGCATAAATGAAACATGACTAAAAATATCCTCTTCTTTATTTAAGCAGGCATCCTGTCAAGAGAGCTTGAGCCTCTGGCAGTCTTGCTAGAAACCTAAGTGCCTTTATAAACCAAGCTGGAACTACTACCAAAGCACAGAAACTCACTAAACTGCCTTGTCTGGGGACAAATCCCCACTTACTCAAGTAAAATAACTTCCTTTGAAAACATTTTTTATCCAACCATAACAATGTTGGTAAATTTTATGTTTCCATGGGAAATGTAACCTCATATTATACTCAGAAAACCAGTAATCTCTGAAAAAGGTGATCTTGGAATCCCTGTGCATGCACTTCAGGTTAGTATATGAAGGATCAAGTAGGTTTAGCTACTGCCTATGCAAAATGGTTGTTTATTGTTCCAAGAATCTATTGATTTATCAATGTCTTACAAATCTAAGCAGACAGAGTTACTGGAACAGCACAGTACAAACATTTCCAGGACAATACTTGTGTTTATTTACAACCTGCCTGCAAAGGTTTATCTATCTGTTTGAATTGTTAGGACTCATATCTCCATTCCTACTCAGAGAAGAAGAAGGAGTGTAGGAGCACACCTGTGATAAAATACTTCAACTTCTGTTTGAAGTATTTCTTTGGGACTCTATCACTGGGCTTAAATGCAGGTTTTTTGATAGAAACAGCACTTTCCATAGCAATTTCTTCCACTGCCACTGATAGAATTTCTTAACATCAGGAAGCCATGAGATGCCCTGAACATGATCTAGAGAAATTTAAATGAAATTGAGAAGTGTCTTAGTTCGAGGGAAGAACTAAGATATTTATGTTGGCCAATAGACAATTCCTCTCCTTTAAATTTAGAAACAACTTTAATTAGAAAAAAGG
>JAWWEE010000085.1:32902988-32913840 GCA_035221455.1 Xenops minutus
CCTGCCCCCCGCCCAGAGCCTGTCTTCCCTCCCCTCCCAGCCTGGGGAGAGATCAGAACAAAGGCTCTGGCTAGAGCCATTATCACCACATACATATTCAAGAAGTCCTTTGTTAAACCTTTTATCAGTTCTAAGGCGTTGCCTCCAAGCTTTGGAAGGAATTCCAACTGAGTATTGAAACTATAACAAGAAGGTAGAGGGCTTAAATCCATTTCTGTTTGGATTTGCTCATTTCTATGTCCGTCTTCACAAGAACTGACAGAAGAAAAATTTAGGGTTGCCTATTTATTAATATTGCCTGTACACACATAACAGTTAGAGTTCACTCTTATCTGTGTTTGGTTTTAACAAATAACTCAGCTGTACAAAAGGCAAAACCAAATTGTGCACAGAATGCAACTGGTATGAAAACCAAAACCCTGTCATATATGTATTAACTATTCCTCGTGTTCTGAAGAACACCCATTTGCAGTTTAGTTTTCACTCTTACTGCAAAAAGAGCTACTGATATTTTGTTTTGTATGTACTCTCAGTTGTGAAGCAAAGTGAAAGATTAAGTTAGTATTACAAATGCATACCAATATATCATTACAGCATTTCTAGAAATTTCGAAGTACCTACTTTAGATGTTTATTCTTCATCCCAAATCTCAAAATTAAACAGTTTAGGTGTGACAAAAACTTTGTCAATTTGCCTTTTTTTTTTTCCTTTTACTCACAAACAAAACGTAGGAGGTTTGACAACCACAACTATTTACCTAAAGCACAAGTATTTATCATGGTCACAGCATGTTCTGGCATAAGACTTGCAGTTTTCTTACCAGAGCTTGCAAAAGAATCTTCTATATAACAGACCATAAGGCTAAAATAAATGAGCCTGAAAGCTCCTTTCATTGCAAGTTCTCAAAAAAATTGCAATAATGTGAAAAAGTAAACACAGATTGAAAAATCACTTTTATGCACATATATTTGAATACACTCTTCAGATCCTGGCTCTTTAACAGATGCTTTGTTTGAGACAATGACGTATGAGGTAGAAAGAAGAAGACAGAAAGCTTCCTGGCTATTCTGTACAGTTTCCTATATACTATATAACTGTGCTCAGTAGTAAGAGCACCCACACTCTATGTTCTACACAAATGATGAAATAGGAATACAACATTACCTTAAGCACCCAAGGTATCTGACTTGACATATTTCAAAGACCTTCACCTTTTATTCTAAAACCAGATTTTATGGGAATGAGAAGAGGTTCTTGGTTGACAGAGGCATGAAGCGTTTCAGAAACCATTTGGATGGAAAAGTGACTGTCAACCACAGCAATACCTTCTTTTAGCAAGCACTGGCCTGCAGATCGCACACGTAAAAGTGGCAGCCCAAGGTATAGCACCATCACTTGGAATGAAAGAAACCCAACTCCTTCATACTGTATCAAAACATATGACTCTTGTTTTGGATAAAATCTGAAAAGAAAATGCAATTTTCTGTAAAATTCATGATTTAGATTAATGCACCCTTTCTAATGTAATGGTTCATGAAGGTTTCATCTCTTTTATTTTCTAAGTAGACTCAGGCTACTACTTTTAGTGACTAGATCCAATGACAGACCTTTACTGTTGTATTACCAGCTAAACAATTAGTACAATTGAGAATGATCTGAAATTCTGCAACTAGATCAAGGAATCTTTACTATGTAATGCACAGAAAAAAGGTTCTTGACGTTTTCTACTTGTTTCACTATTTCATCCATGGACAGATAACAAGCAGTTGCTAAACTTAAGGGAACTATAATCACAGGCAAGTTTAACTTCCTGAGGAAAAGGACTGAAATAAAACCTTCAGGCATGCATGTGTGGTACTAGTTTTGACTCAAGGTAGCTGTTAGAATAACCCAGCACTTCTGTCTAGTCTGTGTTCTTCCACAAGCCAATAAGCAGAAGTAGTAAGGCAAGAGAAGTGCTGCCAAGTAGCACTGAGGCAATAGCAGACAATTACAATTTTTTTAAGTTAGTTTTGGTTTAGAACATTTTTCTTCAAACTACAGATGCACATGCTTAAATTCCTGTGGCCATTTTAGTGAGATGAAAGCAAACTTAAGTTCGTACCACATCCCTTAATTCAATTATTTCATTTTCTCTGTTTTGAAGGTTTCTATGACTGCAAAGGCCATCGTTGACCGACAAGATAATTTGGTATTTATTCTTGATTAGTGTCAGACATTGATTTTGATCTTTTAACCATTTTTTAACTATGTTTGGTTAATGGCTGGGCCATTAATGACACTGAAAGAGAAATACAAGACAGAAATAAGAGTTGATTTGGTACAGCACAGATGAATTTGCTGATTAGAATACACATACACATAAAATATATGTTAGAGAAAATGAAGAGTTTGGTGTCTGCAAATTAAAAATATGCCCACAGTAATGACTATTCAGCAGGCAGATAGCTTTGGTGATTGAGGCTGAAAGGCTTCTTGTGACCTTAACTCAGAAAAAATCAAAACTGCAGAATTAGAAGGGAATCTATAATGCCAGCAGAGATAAGATGCTTGCAGGTTTGTATTTTAGAGACCAATGATAGAAATAATTACCCTTGAAAGTTTTGCACCTTAAATATGTGGTACTATTATACCTTTTAAAACACATAGCACTAATAAACAATCTCACCTTTAAAAATTCTATTAATAAAAGATTTTACTTATTTGACAAAATTGAATGGGAAGAGAACTATTACAGTTTGCAAACAGCAGCTCTGCAGGAGGAAGAAGGAAGGCCTTGTGGGTAGCAGAACTGTACATGATGAAAAGTTACAGAAATAAAAGATTAACAAAGAGAGATATTCATTGCTCTTCAGATTATGTTTATTTCATGTCCGAATCTGCCACCAGCCTCCTTGGCCCCTTCCCAAATGATATGTTCTGTAGTCAAGAAGATTCTTCAGCATTCACCTGCAACAACTCAGTCCCACAAGAGTCAGATTATGGATCAATTCACAGAGTATCAAGTCACAATCCTTGCCATTTTTCTAGTGAAGCAATTCTCCATAAATTCTACAAAAAAATTCAACACCATAGGTTCATAAGTAATTTTATCATATATCGATCCATAAATCAATTACTAATAATGGGCAATATCTTGTCTAACTGAATAAGGAAGATGCTCCTTCTCTTAACCTTACTTTTTCAGCTGATTCCTTTCTGAGTATGCAGCATCAATCAGTATCACTATGCTACTCTTGTTCTATTTAAAAAATACATTGTTCTTCCCCCGCACTGAAAAAGTATTAGTATTCACAGATACTCAAGGTAATTGTGACTAAAGATGAAGGACAGAAAGTTGCTAGTGAATTGAGAAAGAATTTTAAAAAGTTAAAGGGACAATTCTCCAAATTTAAGTATTACTACACTAGTAATTTCCATTTCTGGAATAATAAAAAATATTCCAAGTAATAACAAGCCTTACAGTAGACCCAGTAACACTTGCTTCTCTAATTTCATAAGGTACTGCTAATAAGAACATATTTTCGACTATTCTGTACTTCATCTATGTCAAATTTATATTATTTTAGCACTGACAACACAAACAAATTTGCTGAGCTTCCAAACACTGATGTGCAAAAACAACACTCCTTGAGTGAAGTTAAACCAATTATTTTGCACAGTATATATCTTTGTTTCATCATCATGAATTTTCTAGCGGAGTTTTATTTTGAACACGTTACTGCAATGTTGTCAATTATTGAAAGAACCTAACTCTACCCCAGCAGTAAAATACTGATTTTTTCCATATACCTGTGTGTAGACAAACAATGAACCAAGCTATCTTTGCAGTAATGTCATGGTGGATACGTTTGCTACATAATTTATTCCACATTCAGGCAACACATTTTAAAACTTTAGGAAACAGTTTTATTATTCTTTTCTCACCTTATATTTGAAGTAAATTTGCCATTAGTTGGTCTCAGAAGCAGGCAGCACCTACATATCACTCACACAAAAAAATCACTGAGGACCTCACCATTCATTAGAAAAGAACATGAATATTATTTATATGATTAGATGGAAAAACTTAGAAATTATCCATGTTATACCCAGATGTAACTTTAAGAAAAGCTATAAGATGCTCACAACTCACAACTCTGCTGAACACTTTCTTGAGCTTTTATCTTTCATTTTAAGTTGTTTCTCTGGACTACTTGCTCTTTGATATACTGTGAAGTGTACATGACTTTTTACAATACTCCCTCCCACGTTTCAGGAAATTATTTTTTCCTTCCATTACAAGAAAATGACACAGTTGCATTATTAAATGATAAAATTACTCACACATATTAAATTTCAGACCATCTTTGTTGAGTTTTCTCATGATAAGGCAAATGTTCCACAAGAAACAAGGGAAACAGCTGTAGATGGGGGCAGTAACCCAGTGACTATAGAAGAGACATAGTGATCAACAAAACAAGAATGAAGTGGAAAACCTTCAAGTACAGGCATGAAAAATATTGCCTGCAGAACAACCACATTCTGCTGTTCTGGGGAACCAGCACTCTTGTGTGGCTCACTGAAATGCCTATGCACGTGGCCCGGGGACAGGAAGGGGAGGCAGAAGTCTGGGTGCATTTACGAGGCTGTGGCTGCCTTGAGATCACAAAGAGATGATGGGACAGTTCTGGAGTGCCACTATGGATGGACAGAGGCTCTTTTACTCCAAATCAAATAAACTAGACTTGAAGTGTTAGCAAAATATGTGCTAGCAATTTGGACTAATAATAACCCTGTTAAAAATCTTTAAATCCTTTAAATCCTAATCAGCAAACACTTGGCTTGCATAGGAAGTGTTTCTTTAGCTCACTAATTGCATGTATGTTTGGCCTAGGACCCCAAACATGAACCGTGGTTATCAAAGCTGGCTGCAGCCACTGGTGAGGAACATGAGTAAATCAGTGTGTAAAGCTGTATTGTAAATACAACATAAGCATTCATCATAAAGAGCTGATATAGTTCTTGATCTTTTCTCCCACACATTTTGGCAAAAGAAAAAGATGGGAAATGGTTTCTTCTTAGATTTTACCTGATGTTAACTTAGAAGTAAATATCATAGACTAGCTTGTGTTTGAAGGGACTTCAAGACCATCTCGTTCCAATCACAAATTTTTCTTATAGGGCCAAGGTTTAAGATCCAGGGGTAAAGAAAACTCAGAAGGACTATAAATAAATGTAAATAAATCACACATGATGTGAAATGAAATAAAAGAATATGGCTTCAGTACTGACAAACAAATGTGTTCTACTTAAAACTTTTGATATTTTCTGATTATCTTGTTAAGAAAGTCACGAGACTTCATAAATAGCTGTTTATTAAAGAAAACAATTTCATTTTCTTAACAAAATATGCTAACCATCTAAAAACACTGTTATCAAGAAAACAGGGTTTTTTTCATTTATTTTTACTGTAATCATTTTGCAAAATGTTTGCATAGATTTCATAGATTTCCATTATTGCTGCCTAAGACAAGCTATGCTTTTGAAGTTCTTCAGTATTACTGAGAATGCTTTGGTTGATACTGAATACAGTGGATAGGACAATACAAATAACAATAATTGCATTTTATGACTTACTGGAATAGTTGATCTTCAAGGTGAAACCAGAATTTTTTTACAAGCGAAAACACATAAGCCCTACCCTTCTTATTCTGAACAAGGCAACAGTCTTTTCAGAGTTCTAGTAAGTTCTCAATTATGCCTTTTCTCACTTTCAACAGCTTTTCAGATAGAAAAATTCTGAAAGACATCTGCACTCTCAAGCCAGTTCCGAAAACAGGATAGTCCTTTGTCTCTGATCTGTTTTCTTCCCTTATCAGTAATGACTTCTCCAGTTTGTTTCACGATCACCAGTTTAGGAATTGCTGTTATGTTGTATTTCTTCTTCAGATCACTGAGGGGAAAAAAATAAAAATAAAGCACATCATTAGGAGCATTTAAAGAAAACTTCTAATCTGTTATGGAGGCTACTCCAGTCAGGAAGAATGAGAGAGCAGAAATGCTGAGTGCCTAGGCTTCCTAGGACCTTGAGGAAGAGCACTGGGTTGTGAATCTACATGGTGAAACACAGCTCTGGGAGTTCAAAATGTTGCAGCATCCTTCCTGTAACTGCTCTTCATTGTTGCCTGTAGTTTTCACAGGAGCCAGTATTCTCAGACTTAAAGCTCCATGGAAAACAGATTATTAATATATTAAATGAAAATAACATTTGTGAGGACACAAAACATAAAGGGAAACAAAAGTGTGACACTGACACACCTTAAATAACAAGGTATGACAATTAATTGCACAACAGAGAAGAAAGCTTGCTATTTGTGCACTATCAGCCACACAAAGTAGTAAGACAGAATTCACTGTTTATATAGATGAGTTGAAAGATATGAGCGAGATGCAAACTAAAGAAATATGAAAATCAGGAATAAAATCAGAGGATATCACACAGGATGCCACTTCAGTTGAGCATGACTCAGGCCAGGAAAATGGCAAGAAGAAAAACATCTCAAGGAAAACAGTTTAATACCTATAACACAGCTTGTTTCTTAAAGGATAAAAGAAAGAGGAGGTAAAGAGCAAGGCACAAGGATCTATATTTACAGAATGATCTTATCTTCCACACAAGAAAGTCACCCCACTTGAAAGGCTGGCGTTTCAGTGCAAATGAGAAAGTAAAATTTGGGACACCAATTTTTGAAACTAAAATTATTAGCACCGAATAACTTTTTTTTTTTTCCGCATGCATTTTATTAAATCACAACTGTGGCAATTACAAGACTGTAGATGAGCTCTGAGCTCATTAAACTGCTCAAGGGGCATCAGATAAAAGTAGAGTTATTTGCTAAGAGTGCAGGTCAATAGAAGGACTTCTAAGCATTTTCAGAAATTCCAGAACCAGCTTATGGTCCCAGTTCCAACTCAAAAAGAAATGCAGATAACAAATGTCTGAAGTCTCCTTCTGTGGTTATCAGGACACTGTAAAACCAAATTCTTTCCAAATACATGGCAATGGCAAATCCACAACTCTCAATGACACTGAACATCCAAAGAAGAAAAGGAAACATTTATTAAATACAACTCAGAGGGCAGAAAAACAGGTTGGTTGTCAGAGTCGGAACCACATCAGGGTGGTTTCCTCACCCCATTCAAACTAATGTAAAAGGTAGAAAAACTATTACCTACCTCCTTGGCACATCTATTCACTGTAGCAGAGGTTCACACTAGAGAGCCATGAATTAAACAATATAGATTCTACTGAATTCCTAATGCTCATTTTAGAAGGCAGAAATTAAAGAAGATTCCTTCTAGCACTTAGTCCTCACAAGAAATAATCTACAATTTTAGTGGCAGGAATGTTAGCTATGGCAGCAGACATGTAACAGGAAAAGTGAGGAATGTAAAATCTACACCTAAGACACCAGTTGTGCAGCTTAAGTTATTTTCAGAAAAATGTAATCAGTTTTGAGGAAGAAGTCACATGTTTCAGAAGGGGTGTAAGAAACAGATTAAGTGAACTGCAATAGATCAGCTAAAAGTAGCAACCTTGCCAGAACAAGAGTAATCTGTTGTATGGAAAATTACCTTTCTGCATTGCCTTAAAGTGAACAGAAATAAAGCACCTTTAGAAGAACCAAAGGACAGAGAAGCCAAGCAATAACAGAATAACTGAATTTCAAAATATGAACAACTTCTCCCTCAAAACAAAATTTAAATACTAAATGAAAATGCAATGTCTGAGCACCATCACAAGCCAGAACATTTGCTTCAAATTCTAAAGAACTTTAAATAGAAGAAAATACAGACATTGATAAAAACACATGACACTAATATAAAGACACTTTCAATTGTTTCCTGGAGGGGCGGTGGGGGATGGGAAGGGAGGAGGGGGGGGACAGAGCCAAAATACAGAAAATAAGACTTATGTGAAAGACTGATCCAGGCAAGGCATTCCTAAAACACGACTTCTGCATTTTTCCTTAAAAGAAGAAAAATTGACAGGTGTAGGACTTTGGTCTGCCATTATGTTGGCAGAGCAATAGTGCAGGAAATACTACAAAACCAGCAATAATAAGGTACAAAACCAGGTTTTCTTTCTTGGTGAATTCTGAAATGAAAACATTTAACCAAGAACCTTGATAGACCTTTCCCAAATCTGCTAAAACGGGGGGACCCCAATATTCCAAAGCAAGTTCATGTAGAAATCATGTAAAATACTATCAACTCATACCACTTGAATGATGAACAAGATGAGTGGAAGATGCTTTTTATTGGTTCTGTGGACAATAAATTAGCTTGGGATGTCTAACACAATCACAGACAGAACAGTAGGAAGCTGAAGGTAATTTGCTATGGAGACTGTAAACTTACACTTTGTTTTCCTAAGGGAATGCATAGATAGCTGATCCACTTCAGCATGGAATCTTGTTTGCACAGCCTCTGCATCAAGCCAGACAAAGGCACGTACAGATTTTGCTTACATTTGCATGCAACCTGCAAGATGAGTGGACTTGAAGGCAGCTCAAGAAGAGTTTTGCAGACAATGCTTGTTGATCACTGTGTACATGTGTACAAGTGCTTATAAGAATGACTTTTTAAAGATGTTAAGATCATCCTCTCCAATAGGGATCTAAAACCCCATGACTCACCTGCACAAATTACATATGTGCCATGGGATTAACTGCAACAACAATTTATGAAATCATTAACCATAAATAGAAATATCATGTGCTACAAAGGCAAACTCAACTCCCTCAAACTCAACAGTAAAATATAGTCATGTAAATGACAATATTCTTACTCAGCTGCCTGGCTATTGCCAGTAAAGAATAAAGCTATATTCTTTAAGTCTATGTCTTTACTGACTAGGGGAAAAAAAAAAAATCTAAGACTCAAACTGACAAAGCAGAAGGAGATGCTATAAAAATAAATAAATATTTAAAAAAATAAATAAATAAAAAAGCTATGGAAGACTGGATGAGAAAACTTTGGATACACACAGGGAATCTTTCAGCCAAATCCTTTGAAGGACCAGACCTTGGCCATGAACATTTGAACACAAAAGGGAAACTTCATTTCAAAAATCACAGAATATGCTGAGTTAAAAAAGACCCTGAAGAATCATTGAGTCCAACTTCTAGTTCCACACAGGACCAAAACCATGACATTAAGATTGCCACAAACTGGAAGTCATAGCAGTTTTTAGGTCTCTTGATTCGTATAAAAATGCTGGATAAAAATTTCTAAGATCACAGATTTTGTATTTCTAGATAGTACTGACATTGACTGGGACAGAGCTAATTTTCTTCACAGCAACTTGCATGATGCTGTTTTAGATCTGTTACCAAAACAGCATTGATAACACAACATTTTAGCTATTGCTGAATAGTGCTTACTAGCACCAGGGTCTTTTCTGTTTCTTATTTGCCATGCCAGTAAGTAGACTGGGAGTGCACAAGAAGCTGAGAGAAGCCATGGCTGGGATAGCTGACTCCAACTCACCAAAGAATATTCCATACCGTATAACACTATGATCAACTGTAAAAGCTGCAGAAATTTCTGCATGAAGAGAAATTACTGCATTGTTAAATGTTAATTGCATAAGCATGATGTCACATAGTTTGGATTCAATTTCAAAGTGTATGCTGAGATTCTGGAATAGAACTTTCAAAAGACTAAGAATAGGAAATTGCTCTTAACTGCTCAGATACTTAACATTCTTCTTCTGCCTTTGTTTTTAGCAACACATCCCCCCCCTCAATATTCCTTCAGGTGCAAATCGATGATCATACCTAAAATTTCCTAATATAAAACATAAAATATGACCTTTTTATTTCCCTTTTACAGAAATTATGCCATTCTAATTTTCACTGAGGTGTACAGGACATGGGCTCAATAAATAACTACTGCCTATCTGGAAGCCTGCAAGAATTTTACTGCATAGGCTAGGCACCCTCACAGAGAATGAAGCCTTTCACAACAGGGTTCAGTACAAACTCTGCAGTATGTATTGTGTGTATCATAATTAAAACATCAGTCCCATTTACTAGCATTTTTTGTTGACTTGTTCTGTCCTACATCTGCTTTTCCTCTCTACTATTCCCTTTCTACTCCTAGTGCTCACTTCATACTAGACTGTCTTCCAGGATCAAAATCCTGTGCCTCAGGCAGCAAAAAATCTTACATTAACTTGCAGACAGTCAAAGCAACAGTATTTTCTATTAGTCATGCCACAGACCACATGAAGTAGTAAAGGTGCAATCCCACCTCAGAGAAATAGTCAGAACTGACAGCATAGAAGAGTTGTAGATCCTGCTCTGAATTCAGTATTTTGCTTTTCTGAAGCTAGTCTTAACACTATAGTGTTTGAGTAGTGATGCCTTAGGGTTCTCATGAATTTGTAGATTTTTAAACTTCTATGTAGTTTCTTGCATTTAGGGTAGCTAACAACCTCTAACCTTGTGCTAGCTGTCTTAAGGGTCAGATAATGGCTGGAACACCATGCCTGAGAAACATGCACCAGAGCTAAGACAATTAGATACCATGTTAGTCAAAACAAGAAAGCAAAGCTCAGCAACCTTGGAGAAGCTCCAATAACGGAAAGTGATGTGAAGAGGATGATAAAGGATGAAGTAAGGGTCTTAAGACCTCCAACTCAATTCTCAGAGAGGTGTGCCATGGGGCAGAACCAAGGGAAGTTCTGGGTATTGACATGTCTTAGATGGGATGCAACTTTTAGATATGATAATTGAGTAGTGTTATAAAATTAGTATCCTGCCACGTAGAAAGAGGCTTTTTCCCAGCTCCTACACCTTGTTGA
>JAWWEE010000085.1:32921978-32943000 GCA_035221455.1 Xenops minutus
GTTTTTGTTTGTTTGTTTGTTTGTTTGTTTTTCGTCTTTGTTTTTGTGACAAGACTTTTGTCTGGTTGCATTCCTTTCAGGGTAAGAGTCATCCAGCATTAGATCTTCCATTTATGTGCTGTATGAGAAGTGTAAGGCTGTGAGTCTTCCCACAGAATCTAGCTCAGCCTTCTACAGTCATAGCAACCACTACCACCAAATTCTATTAATTTGCCTGAACTTTTGATGGAGGGACTCTGGAGTTTTAATAGTAGTTTCAGTTACCTTAAGTAATTTGATAGATGCATACTAAAGCAATTGGCTGCTGCACATCCTCTTTTGTCAAAACCTAAATAGAGTCTAAAGTTATGGAGATGACAGCCTTTGTCCACTCCTGTCCATTTTTTTAGCAGACTTTCTTTTAGCTAGACTGACTGAATGATTTACTTAAAACAAGGATTTCAGATGATCATTCACAATATCAGTTTTAATGGAGATATTTATATTTTAAAGAATAAAAATATTATATTCTTTTTTATTTACATTACTAAAAGGCTTGTCATGTATAATGGCTCTGTTTCAGCTAGTAACATTTTTTTCCAGCTTCATCTTTAAAAGGTACACTTGAAATGACCTATTGTTTTATTAGATTATTATGTTCCTTACACACTCAGAATGTAACAACAATACAAACAGAGCATGCTTTAAGTACTCAGCTTTGGCTTTGTATTACCCCCATTCCAGTTTCCCCCTCTGTATGTTTCTTCATTAGCAAAATAAAAGGAACAAGTCCTGGGGAAGCCAAAGTAAGTTTTACAGTGCTGAAATCAAGAATACTTTCCTGCAAATAAGCAAGCTGCCAATGCAGCCAGTTGCTAGTAGAAGGTCCTAATAGGAGTCTTGGCAGAGCACATTGGCCTCACTGCAGTCACTTGTCTCAGGGGTTTGCACGCAGTCTACAGTTTTCTGTCTGGCATGCTTATTTTCATAGGAAATCTCTGATTTTGCTGTTTGCATAAAGGGAATGTTATTTTAAGGCTGGGATTGACTGTCATTTATATATTTATATTGCACATGTTTTATTTTATCTGACCACTAAAATCCCAAAGACCTTCCCTTTGCAGAGACATACTCAGAATACATAACATTTCCTAACCTATAGTATTATGTGCTCTAATTTTAAAATCATTAGAAACAGAGAAATAATTGACTAAGCAATCTAACTAGAAGATTATCATAGGTTAAAAACTCCACTAAAAAAAAGAAAAAAAATAAAAGCCTATGAAGGTGAGACCCATTCCTTTGGTTGAACATGACTTAAGAAAACAGTGACATTTAACCTGGGAGATGTCAAAGATTCAGGTGTCATCTGCTAGCCTCTACCTCATGAACTTCAATTTTCATATAATCACATAATTTTGATGGGAATTTCTGCCTACAGCAGGGTGGAACCAGATGATCTCTAAAGTCTCTTCCAACCTGAGCCATCTTATGGGTTTTTCAATTTCAATTCTATAGAAAATTATCTTAGCTAAGAAAAAAAAACACATCATATACAAGGTTGTTGAGTAGAATAAATCCTAATATAGTGTGATGGGTTCACCTTGCATGACTGCCAGAAGCCCACCCAGTTGCTCTCTCAGTCCCCCTCCTCAACAGAACAGTGGAGAAAAAGGTGTTGTAAAAGTTCATCTGCTGAGATAAAAACAGGGACATTGTTTACCAAGTACCATCACAGGCAAGACAGACTTGGCCAAGGGAAAATTAATTTATTGCCAATTAAAAACAAAGTAGGATGGTAACAAAGAAAGACCTAACCAAAAATACCTTCCTCTCACACTTCTTCTTGACAGGCTCAATTTCACTCCTGAGTTTTCAACCTCCTCCTTTTCTACTGGTGCAGGGAACTGGAAAATGGGGGTTGGGATCAGTTCATAACATTCCATCTTTGCTGTTCCTTCACAGAATCCAAATCGATGGAAGGAACCTCTGAAGTTCATTTGTCTAACCCCCTGCCAAGTCTAACCCCATGCTAAATAAGAACTCATCCAAATGGGTTTTGAATGTCTAGAGAGGGAGACTCCATGGCCTCCCAAGGCAGCCTGCTCCAGTGCTCTGTCATCCTCACTGTAAAGAAGATTGTCCTCGTGTTGAATTGGAACTTCTTGTGTTTCAGTTGAGGGCCGTTGCTCCTTGTTCCTCCTCACACTTTTTCAGTTTTCCCCCCTGCTCCAATGTTGGTCCATTCCATGGGCTGCAGTCCTTCAGGAACAGATTGCACCACTGTGTGCCCCCACTGGGCTGCAGTTCCTGCCATAAAAACTGCTCCAGTGTGGGTTCATTACCACAGGACCATAGGTCCTGCCAGGAGCCTGCTCCAGGGGGGACACACATCAAGATAGAGCCCTCCTTATCTGTTGTGAATCACAACGCAAAGAGAACACTACAGTGTGGGACAGGACCAACTGGCTCAGTCAGTAAAGGAGTGTTGCTTCAGAACTAAATATTTATATCCTTACATCTCTAGTAGAAAGGCTAGTAAAAAGCAGGTTCAGTTGCTGCCATACCTTGCAGAAGCTTGCTGTCTCATGGCCATCCCAAAAGGCAGTTCAAATTTCAGTTGGTTGCCGAGGTGACTTCACTCCACAGGACCATTTTCTCTAGAGCTTACTCTGCACCTTTACTCTGTCAGATAGCCATTCAAGACTAATTAGTGACTAATCCCGGTGCGAAACCGAAAACAAATGTTGAAATTGCATGCTATTTCTAAAGTGCCTGCACTGATATAATCAGATAGTTTACTGAAAAGCAGAGATCTATGGAATTCAAATTTGTCTTAGTAGCACAGTGCATATTTTTCTTTTTTACTGTCTGAAAAAGCCATAGTCATCAGCATCACTTATCTTTGCAGTCTAGAACCCAGGTGGAGTGCAAAAAAATGTTGATATTCCACAGAGGAGCATCTCAACACGAAGCATAAGGTGCATCACAGGCTTTTTGCAGTGAGGTTTTTAGCACTTAAGTATTTCTTTCCTTCCACACAACAGTATTCTTTAAAAATCTGAAGCAATTCAGATCCTCCTTTTCACATTTTCAGATTATCTGGAGGAGTATGATTAAAAAGTAACAATTAGTAGGAATTTTAAGTAGATGGAATCTTATAATCTGCAAGAGTGGTATTCGTTGAAGTAAACCCAGAATTTAGAGCACGTATGATGTTAATTTGGGACATTTGACTGCATATTTTATTTTAAATACAAGAATTTCCAAGTGGTAAATTAAATCTGTGGAAGCCAAAATGCTATGAATCTTCTATGTACACTGCTAGTCTTGCAATATCAAGTTAAGGGCCAGGATAATGATGTTTGGATTTAGAGTGTTAGAAAGCACTGCCCATTGTAAGCAACAATTAATTATCTTCTCAGTAAAACTTAATACATTGCATTTCTTATACATTATAAGCATTCTCTTGTTCAGTCTTACTTTCTTCTGGAAAGAACTCTTATTCACAGTTTATGATGAGTAAATAATGATTCCTTTTGTCGTATTCTTTTCCTCTACCATCAGAAGTTCTGAGTAATTTGCTTTTTTAACCTCAATGTTGCAGAAAACTGCACTGTAACTCCCTCTTTTCATTTTATTTCTTGTCTGCCAGCTTCTGAGTAGACAATACACTAAGCCACACTAACAATGGAAGAGAATTTTGTGTCAGGAAGAATGAATACTCTTTTAAGGCAGAAAACTGAATGAATGAACAATGCTGGAAAATACTGAGGATTCCCAGCAAGACCCAGTTTCATCTTTCCATAATGAAATGTGTGGCAATGTAGCAAAAAGTTTCTTGTAAAAATTGCTGTTGCTATCCTTTCTACACTTTGGGCATAACCTTGGAATGATTCTATCTTCTCTTGTGCTTCTGCTATTAGTGTTGATTTATTTTGTTCTTCCAGTTTAAAAGGTTGGGGGTTTTATTCATTAAATTAATGAGAGTTTAACTTAAAAATCTTCTCTGAGTTAAAAATGGCTAGGAGTCAGTAAAGTGTTGTAAAATTAATTTAAGAACAGCTTTTATGTAAAGTATGACAACCAGTGTTTCAAGTGCATAGTTCCAGTGGTAAAGATACTTAAGAAGATAATTTAAGCAGTCATCCTACAGTCCATTCAAAGCTGAATATACCATGTGTAGCTGGTTAGTGCAGCAGGACTAAAAAGCTTTAGCCCAAAACCCAGATGAGTGCTACCCTGTAGCTGAACAATCCTCCATAAAAGAAAGAAAAAAAAGTCCTCTCCTTTCCTAAAATAATGGCTGTTTACCTGAAATCACTTTGATCAACATGAATGAGTGTTTAAAGTAAAGTTGTGTTGATTTTTTTAGTTAACAAAAATATGCCTCACACTGATGTCAGGGTGGAACATCCCTAAGAAGTAACAAGATTATGCAAATCAAAGCAAATGTGCAGATGTCCATGTTTAATACTAAAATCAACTTTGAACAGATCAGTCTTTATATCTGGCACCAAAATACTCAAAAAGGACCTGCAGAAGTCAGACTACATTGAATACAAGTAAATTCATGGACTAATTGCATGAGGGTGGGTGGAACAAGTGCCAAAGCATTGAGGTTTTTAAACTGTGAGGCTGAAAACCCATTTACACAAGTTGCATACAAGTGAAGTTATGCAAATCATAGCTGATTTCAGAAGAATGTGCAGAAATCTGTAATTAACATCTAATTAGAATAGGGAAGTATTGACACCACCTTACACTGCTGAGACCTCAGCTGCTTTCTGTTGTGCATACACAGGTGTATGTTGTGCATATGTAACTCTGCATTCTGAATTTGGAAGAGAAATCAGGAAACTCACGAGGCAGTAGGAAGAACAGAAAAAATGCTTACTAGTTTGGTAACTTTCCCAGGCTGCCAATCCTGAAATGAATTAAAATGGTAAGGTATTGATATTGGCAAAGAGTCAAGTGAAGTAATGTGCCAAGGCAGAAACTTACTGAAAAAGAAACAGGTTGAAAAAAAGGGTTCTAAGCGTGTAAGACAGTGAACATCCTTTATTAATCCAGTGCTTGAGGACGAAAGAACATATCTGTCATTTCCTTGACTTATTCTTCTCCTTTTAGACTTTAATGATCTTAAATTGCAGTAACCCAACCTCCTCCAAAATAGCCTTACTAAAGTTTATCCTTTCCAGAAAACAATGAAGTCCTCTGAAGTCATCAATGGCTCAACTGCTTACAGTATGAACATAAAAAAAAACAAACAAAAAAAAACAAACAAAAAAAAAACAAACAAACAAAAAAACCAACCAAACAAAAAAAAACAAAACCCAAAAAACCCAACTCACTGAACAAAGGGTAATTTTTTTATCCCTCCAAATATAACCTGTTCATATGCACAAGGAGGAACCTGACATGTGTGAAAATAACAGTACAGTAGTATTAAAGCTGTAGCTCTGGGCAGGACCCTCACTGCCACTCCCCTAAATCTGTGGGACATTACTGTCTCAAAGCATTGACACCTGAGCTGCTTCTAAGTGAGTTCTTAAGTACCCAGCTTTCAGGGACACTTTCATTACGGCAGTAATAGAGAACAAAAATATCTTTGTTTTTATAAGGCTCCTCTTTTTATAGAGGAAGATGCCACCAAACTGAAGTTGCTTTATCAGAAATATTGTAATACAGAACAGGTACAGGCATTAGTCACAAAATGTTAGTGTATCTATTTTTAACTATCATTTAATGTAGCCAGCTCACACAGATAAGCAGCTGGTTTTTGGATGTGATACTCTTGGTAAAGCAGTCTTAGATTCTCCCTAATCACAGATGTACACAATATAAATCCTCACTGGGACCAGTGTCTCAAGCAACCAGATACAATAAATGGGACAGGGAACTAAGCGAACTAGAGAGTCTGGGTATTCACTCTAACTGCTTGCTCGCATGCTCCAAGTACTTCAGTACACACCTAATGAGTTTGGACCCTAAAATGTGTTTTGGAATCACAGAATCATTTAGGTTGGAGGACAGCCTTAGGATTATTGAGTCCAACTGTTAACCTAACACTACGAAGTCCACCACCATACCATGTTCTTATGTGCCATGCACCCTTTATTATCATAAAAGAGGTAATAATAAAGAAAATCTGTTCGACATGGAAAGTCTGCCTTAGTAATTTAACCACAGTCTTCTCAACAATTTATAGGACTTAGAAAATCTACAAGGTGGTGATGTTATCTCCTCTGCTTATCACCTCTAAATTGGATCAACTTTGCATTTTCACACCAGCAAAATACGCTTAATTGAATTTAGAATTTTATTAATTCAAAGAAGATGAATGCATCACCAAATCATTGCTAAATGCTTCTGCTGTTCGCCACAGCTGAAATATTTCACATGGTCTGGAAATAGAGACTGCTTCACAGACTTGCACAGTCCCCTGAAGGGGAGTTTTTCTGTGTTTAGTGAAATACAATTTAATAGTATGCTTTACCTTAGCCAAATTCCACCTAAACAGCATTTTATACTTACTTGAAAAAAGGAATACAGATTTGGCTTTGAAAGCAAAACTATTTCACATGGTAATTATTATACCAGCTCACATGGCTCATCATTAAAATAATAAATCCTTTTAATTACAAAAATGAAGAAACTGCTGCTTTACAATCTGAGATCACATCACTATGTTTTGCTCATGAGAACAAATTTACAAGCATAAGTTGCACATAAAGGGTTTATTTTAAATGTTTTAAGGATAGAGTTACATCATAATTATAAAAATTACTTACAGAATTAAGTAACAGATTTAAAGTGTTTATACTTCTAAATGCAGAGAACAGGGAACTGTCTACATTGTTCAAAATAAAATAAAAATAATGAAACCAAGCTCTAAAGATGAATTCACTACCTAATTTAAAAATGTGAACACGAAGACCTTTGAACTATACACATACCAAGAACCATCCAAATTGCACTAATGATGTAAAATACAAAAAGCACAGCATTTTCAAGGAACCAGAAACTGTTTTTACCATAATTATTTTCCCTGATCCAACTAGTTATTTCTCTCCGAAGATAAAGCTCCCATGCTTAAACAATCCACCTAAAGAAGGCTTCCACTATTGCAATAAAAAGGGTTTTCCCCATGTTTACTCCAACATAGTTTAGGGTTTGGCACTCAAAAGAAAGAAGAAGAATGTAGTGTTTTGCTATTCAACTGAGATTTTATTTTGTCTTTAACAGAATACATGGTCCCTTCAAATGCTGTATGACACATACAACTGGAAAATTACCTTCCGTTGGCACTATGCTCGTCTCACCGGTGCATTTAATCCTACTAACAACCATTAAAACAGCACAATAAGCAAATTCACAAAAAACTGAACACAAAATAAAAAAACAAAACAAAAACCTAAACATTTTAACATGCAACTTTAGTTTGTTACATTGAATGTTCTAACCCTCTAAGCATGCAAAAAAGGATGGTCTGCATTTAAATTTTTTTTTTTTTTCCCTTTTTAAAAAGTTTTACATGGCAGCCTGACATCACACACACGCGCACACACAATATACAACAATACTACAGCAGGTAAATGTGAAAGGTGAATAACTTTTATACAACGATCCATGGCTTGTGCCATCACAAGCCCTATGTGATTTTGGAAAGTAATGTTGAACCCCTATAAATAGGAACCAACATTTAGTTACCAGGGTAACGCAAGCACTGCATGCAGATCTGAAACATGAGCCTAAAACAAAGCCCAAAGCAGATGGGCAGGGAGTGGAATTAGTCTCAAGCCTCAAAAAGGTGGTTTAAGCTCTCCAAAAAAACCCCCAACCAACCAAAAAAAAAAACCCAAAAAGAGGAAAGGAAAAAAAAAAAAAGGTGAAAATACCCACACAACAGACAACAGGGACATTGAAAAACGAACCGTAAAATTTACAGTTTGTAGATTATACTCTAATTGGCAGAATACACGGTGTATTCAAGAGGCTTGCAGAAAACCCACAAATGCAAGCCTAATGCTAAAAGTGTTCCAGTAGACCTAAACCTCAGGTATTTCAAAACAAACCTTATATTCCTCAGATATATAGCCCAAAGTTCAGTGTACTAGGTTATTCATGTATCTCATGTATAATCAATACACTCACTCATTCCTATGCCACAAATATCAACTTGGGCTCATGGAGCCAGGCTCAGCTTTGAGATTTACATGCAGGACTCTTAAGAGTCAATAGAAAACACAACAGATCTGCAGGATGAAAACACTGTGTTGCAAATCTGCTTACTTTGTTCAAACACAAGAAACATTTATGACTCAGGTACTTACTGCATAAGGATTGCATCAAGAAGCTATCACTGAAAGACAATAGCCTGCCTTTGGTTGCCCATGATGAAATACTGGACATAATGCAATATAGTAGCAATGGACAAAGAATTAAGGTATCATATTTATATGGAGAGTATTTATTACCATTCAACCACAGAATGAGGCACAAGCCTTAAGGCTAAAATATGAAATCAGGCAAAAAAAATGGACAGAAAGGGGCTTAAACCACTGAGTCTTCAGTATCAAGAATACCCACAACAGAGGTCATCAGACTTCTGTTCTCTGATTAACAGCACTTCTCCTGCATCCTTCCACTAATGGCATACGGTTGGATATCAGGGTATTTGTTCCTTCCATCAACAGTGTTGACTGTCTTCACATACTGTATTTCTGTGAAGCAGTTCTTTGAAACTTGCAGAGCTCTGCCTTAATGCAACATGACAATTTTGTTGCTGTGCTGGATGATTGTTGCAATTCTGATACTTTTTAAAGCTGCCACACATAAGAAACCCTAAGTTTCATTTACAACTATCTTGCAAGATTAAAACCGTGAAAGGATTTTGCAGTTGTGGGCTGCTATTTACATCCACAATCTAATGCAGATGACTGAACCACTGAGACTGCCTATAGCTTCCATTAGATAGTACACCACTGGCATGCAGAACTCTAGTGTTCATAGAATGAAGTTCATTTTAACAGCATACCTCAAAGCAAGTACAATGTACACCACAAAAGGCAACAACAGGTTTAAACTGTAGATTTGTCCAGACACTCCTTATGTGGAAAAGCCAGAAAAAGAAAAAATGGGGAAGATGCCTTCTTGAACCAAAATGATCAGAAGCAAACCAACACAAAGGAATGCAACAGACTGAGCAGAAAGCAACAAATGCTTCTCCTTCTCTAGAGTTAACATCTTCAATGTAAAAGGACACCCCCTCCCCCTCCCCTGGCATGAGATTGTATTTATCATGTAAAATATTAACTACTGTTAGGTTTCTAAGTCCACACACAAACACTCAGGTTGCTAGGTTTTGATATTAAATGAGAGACTACTGATGCCAATGCGTAGTCTAAAGTCTTCTGAAGTAGCATATATACTGTTAAAGTTGTGGCACCAAGCACTTGGGATTTGCTAAGAAGTGTGTATAACAAACAAAGAAGTACAACATTTAGGATTGAAGGCAGCCTTGTTGCATGTATTTTACTCGTTCCTACAACTTGTAAATATGGGCCATTAACCTGCATTTTCTAATTAACTGATTATACAGATTAAATGTATTTTTATAGTTTAAAGCCTTTTCACTGAAAGGTGCATAATTCAAACACTTGATATCCTACTGCCCTGTGACTAGTAAAAAATGCACAAGTATATCCACATACTGCAAATTCTTAAAAAGCTAAATTTGAAGTGTAGAAACACAGCAGACTGATGTTACTTGGGTTAGGCACTCCTTGATGCCGCAGAAACTGTGTAAACCTTTCAGACAAGTCACCTCTGTCCCAACCCTGAAAACAAGGACTGCCAGTATCCAAGAAATTAAATTTAATGTTACAAAAGAAGGCGTATCAAAATATCAAACTACACTTGCATGTGGCAGTTGAACAAGTGAGTGCAAGGCTGAAGAAAAAGTTAAAATTTATGAAAAAATTTAGATTAATGATTACAATACTAGATCAACTTTACACAGCTTGAATTTGCAGCTGTTCTTTGCTTTTAACTCCCTCCTGCCCAAACATATTGACTTCCTTCAAGAAAAGGAGTTCTTTTACACAAAATGTGTCATGTTTGTATTACTCAGAACAAAACAGTTTTGCTGGCAGAGATTGTGGGTTCGCAGGGACATTTAAGCTTTCATTAAACTGGAAAGCAGTCAAGTCTTTGTGTCTACAAATTTTACATTTAATAGTTCCACAAATTTGGCAAAAGTTCATGATGATGTCTAGGATGTCTTCACCAAATCGTAGACATAAATATGGAAATCATCATCAAACTTGATGAAATAGACAGATGGTTTGGCTTCAACTTGATGAATGACCATGCCAGTCCTTTTTGAGCCATCTTCTTTGGCATATTCCACTTGTTTGCCTACCAGGCTGTCCACAACTTCACCTGGCTCCCGTTCTGCAGGAGGTGAGTCATCTGTAACATAAACCCACTGTACTTTAGTAACTAGACATTAATAATATATTGCAATATGGAAGACAACTGCAGAGCCTTCTTTAAAACTCACACAAAACAATTTGAAGTTGCAAATAGATTATGTAGAATTTATTTTGTTAAGACAAATACCTAACAATTGCCATGCTCATAGAAAGTAGTTGCAGAAAAATTTTTCAAGTAATACTGTATTAAGACAAAAATAGAACTTTGGTAAGAAAAGTAAATCTTTTGACAGGAAAGTTTATGCACAAACCATACAAAATGGCTGAATTTAAACCATGAGCAGAAAAAGACACTGGGCCTCTTCAGCAGAAAGGCAGCTTAACTAAATTCCCCTCATCCCACACACTTTAATTGAAGTTTCAGCGCATGCATGCCACTGCAACAAAACTAACTCTCCTAAAACAGTTGTATGTGTAAACCCCTTATTAAAAGGGGCTTTTGACTCCATATTTGAATAATGCTTTTGGTAAAGTCTAACCATATTATTTTTCGTCTGTGGTAAAACCTAATCAGAAATATCCTTGTATTTTAGATGAACCCTAAGCTAAATTTGGATACAAAAAGGTCTGATTTGTAACAGGCCAACTGTCAAGGACTTGGCTACAAGCCAAACTCAAAAAAAGGTAGGAAAGAAGGTTTAAAAGTACTGTATGGAGAACCAGAAGCTAACTACACCTTCTTTCTCAGCTCCTCTTTTTTTGTTCCAAATTTATCTAAACTTGTGGTTTGCATTCTAGTGAGAAACTTTCTAAAGCAATTGCACACTCGATGTGGCTTTAATTCTGGAAATTGTAAGCTTCAAAATTAATAACTTTGCTCCAAATTTGCAATAAGGATCCCTTACAGATTCCACCCATTTTATTTTCAGTTCAGGGAGCTGTGAAAAAATTCTCAAAGGAGAAAAAAAACCAAGAGGGAATGAATGGATTGTCTTGTATTTACAGTAAAAATTCATCCAACAACTTAAGAAGTTCCCCTTCCAATCTTTGTTTCAATTCCTTTAAAAATGCACTGTCACACAGTAATTATCCTCTTAATATCAGTTTTATGTGAAGAATCTTTTTTGGCAAAGATGCAAGTTCAACTCATATATTTTCACTTAGAAGTATAGACAAAGTTTTAGAATCAGATCCAGCAATACAACTTCCCCTTACCAAAAAAAAAAAAAAGCTTAGAAGTGATCTACAATTTGGTCTTCTAACAAGCACAAAGCCTACATTTGAGAAGAGACAGTACCCTGGAAATTTTAGTTACATAATATTATGGCACATTCCACCAAATTTATAGATCTGCTTCCAGGTATTCTAAAATCTGGTTTGAAAAATACTAATCCAAAATAGTAACATCCAATAATTGACTCAAGGACACAATTCAAAATATCTGGAAAGCATTCACATTCAGGGAAGGAAGCAAATACTTAGAAGTGTTTACAGAACAGGTAAGCAGTCAATAGTCCTGTGGGGAGCATGGCGAGAAAAGTGCACTAAATAAATTAGTACTTAAATGGAAAGACAGCATATAATCTTTTCCTACCCTCACCCCCAAAACTGGAAGAAAGCAAAGCAGACTTAAAATGTATTTCAAGTTCTTTTTAATAGTTAAGACAAAGAACAAATTATTTGAAGGTTTAAATCTGAAGGGGCTGTCATTATTTCTTTTAGAAGAGGAAGATTAATTTTTTACATTAACATCTATGATTCACTTTCAAAGACAGCAGAGATGTTGCTTTTTTGTTGGGGGGATAGACAAGGGGGAGTCTAAACACAGATGATTACTACAGACATTATGCAAGTAAGTGTCACTTGTTCATTCAGTAGACCATTACCACTGATGGATCTGAAAAAAGACTGACTCAAAGTCAACAAACTAATTGTAATAAATACATATGCAAATGACTATATAGTCAACCGCCACAGTTATCCAATTAACAGTTTTCTTTAAAGCCCAGATCGCCTCTGTCAGAAAAGGGTGTTTTAAGTACACAGGACAAATAAAACTTGTATTCTTTATAACCTTTATCCACTCCCCTCCACTCCTTTTTTTGTACTAGCTATCTAAATCTCTAGAACAATACTGATTCTGTGAAAATTCTTCTAAATTAATAGAAATCCTGATGATTTTCCCTTCCAAAAGAGAGGAAAAATATCCCTCCTAATATGCTGAAATATTTTTCTTGCTAGTATGTTGTAACATGTGTGATAAAATGAATTTTTAAAAAAATTAGTACTTCTTTCCCACATGAAACTACTCAAAAGGTTTCTCACACTGAAGACACAAAGCTCAAAGAAATTATTCTTATTGTATTAGTAACATTAGTTGGTTTCAATATTAATTTCCACAAGAACCGTTTCAGAAACACAAATCAACCACTATCTCTACAAAAAGGGATAATTCTGTAAGAAAACAACAGTGGAAGACTCCTGGTTTGCCAGTTTCCATTAAAAAACCCAAACATAAACTCTTCCACAGTAGTACATACATATTTTCAGCAGAATTACTAAAATTATGAAAAATTATTTCCCTGCATAAGTCACTGCTGAGAAAAGTAAAATATTTCAGCAGTTAACAGATGTTCTTTGCCGTGCTAAAACCTTTAAATTATGTTACTTAAAAAGAATAAAATTAAAGGAGTAACAAACAAGATGTCAACTCTCCTGAGTCAAATGTTTAATACAAAGAAGAGAACAGTATCTGGCCTACTTACTTGAATCAGGCATAATGCGAAGGTCACCTTCTTTATAATCATCTAGGAGTTGGTACATGTACAAGACGGGATCTTTCTCATAGGTAATATAAAACCATGTGTTCATAATTGGAGCTCGAGCCAAAACCATCCCTCTCCATTCATCTTTTGAGCCATCCTCTGTCTCAAACATATGTTCCACAGCTTTACCAATCATTGTGTCTGCCAGGTGGGCATCACTAATTCGAGATGAAGCTGAAATGACAGCATTTCGCAAGTTTGTTCAAAGGCACAGATATGTATCTAGTCTGATTGGAAGTTCATCCATTCACGAACAAAACAAACACTGTCCATTCCAGAGAGTTTAGTATTGAAGATCTAAAAGACTTCAGAATGTTGTTAAAATAACCAGGAATTACTGTACTCCCTACGATTAAACAACTGCAATGCAAGGTAAAGAGACACACTGAGGCCACAGTAGCAGAGACTCTTTATATTTTAACTAGACAATTGACAAGGAGAGAAAGATGAGAGAAGAGAAAGGCCAATCACAGAACAATTTTGTGATGTTATTAATGGACCTTTGGTGTTTGGTTCCTCCAAATTCCACTCTACAGAGTGCTGCCAATTACCTTGCAGTTAGAAGAAGTAATAAGTTTGTTCTGTTTATAAACTATTTACTTGAGCAAATATAAAACTTGGTAACAAACCCCGTGCTAATTTGAAAATCAGGAAGTATTATTACTAGTCAAGTTATTTCATTTACAAAATGCCTTCTTCTCTGTCCTAGTTACACCAGCCAGGACCAATTTATCACTGTGTTGGTTTAACCAAAACTATGTATTCTCCACCCTCTATGTCATTTCTGATGAACTATTAATAATGGATCGTTTGCAGCAGCTGCCCAGGGCACATCTGACACCTCAGGCCACAAGCTGCATGTTAAAGGACCCTGTGACATAGGGGAGTCATTTGTGCCTTCACATCCAGCCTGAGGGGTCATATCTGCTAATGGGCCATTAAAGGTTCCAAAAATATGTCATAACCCACAGAGTAAATCACCCACTGTGAAAATCCCTGCCCTGGGGGAGGTACTGTGCATTCCCACCTGAACCTGAGCACATATAATCTTCAGGTTTGGGGACTTCAGGTATCACTCTCAGATTCAGAGGAGGACCAGAACCTCAGCAGGGCTGTGACTGCCACTCAACCAGACTGCAACCATCATCCTCACCAACAGGTTTTCATTTCCTTTTACTTTGTACTCAGGGGGGTCACATGGTGCTCAGCACAGAGGCTGGCAAGCTCCATTCTGTTCATGTGCCATGGTGCTGGGTTATACATCCGGTTTTTGTGGGTGTCATTTGTATGTATCATCATATTTATTGTATTTTTATTAAATTGTAACTCTGACTTGTAATCTCTTTTGACTTGGGTTCATTTTTCCTGATGGTTTACATTTAAACCAGCAAATTCCCAATATTAAAAATACTTAAGGGAAGTACATGAGGAAAATGTGCCATTATTACTGTTAGACACACACAACAGACAACACAGTCAAGATGTCTTAGCAGTTAAAATTTTAACAGAAGTATCAATGTTAATCAAAATAAAAGCTACAGAATGTACTGCATGCTACTTGAAGACAAAAACTGCACTCACTGGTATAATCAGAATTTTGTAGAATCAAAAAAAAATATAGCATTTAGATTACCAGCCATGAGACAAAATTCAAACTGACCGAAAACATTTAAGTGGTCAGATGTTATCTTGGGGGAAGTCTGGAGAGATTACTGGAGAACCTTTAATAATAAAGGTCAGCCTACATGTATACAAATTCAGGAGAAAACCCCAAAACACTTACCAACTCTGTCTGGAAGAACTTCAAGTGCTGAAACTCTTTCATCTTTGTGAAGTTCTAGTCCATACACACAGTCAAATCCATCATATTTTATGAGATAGAGAGAGGGATTTACAGGAACTTGATCAAGAACTGTGCCCTTCCATTGTGTTACAGGTCCACTCCCTTCTTTCCATCCATGCTGTATCCTGCAGCCTACAATATTTCTTCGAGGCTGAGAAATAGGTTTGCTCGGTCCCACATTATTTCTATGTTTTCTGTACATAGATACAAACATTAATATTAAACAAGTACATACATATTCAAAGTTCAACTTCAGAAAATAGTTGTATGCTTTTAGAGGAATATGTATTTAATAGCTTAGTATACCTTATTCAAATTAAAGCATAAAGCATATCACACTGTATCAGAAAAAAGAAAAACACACTGAAAAACATTTGTTATGTGCTTTATAAGGTCAGTTTCCTAACAGTAAATTCTAAAACTATTTTTCTTAAGACAAAAAAACTCTTCTACCCCTTGCTACACTTAACATCAGAACTAAAACTCACCTGGATCAGGTCTCACAGCACAAGGTTACCTGGCAGTACCTTGTAGCTCTCTGTAGAACAGTAAAGAACTCCTGTCCCAGGAGGAAGAAGTCAGTGCAAACATTACCAGTGCTTGATTAAAATTCTTCCAGAAATTTTTTTTCCCCTAAAACAAACCTGTTTTCAACTGAAGGAAATTTAGCCTCCTTCATTTACAGGTATTTTTGACTCAGACAAAATTTTTAAAGACACATGGTAGAAACAACACTTCTGTACTGTTCCTTTTAAGTATGGGAAATGAAAAATTGCATGTAATGGAAAAGGCCAGAGAAGGCATACTCCTTTATGTGGAAAATAAATTAAGTATACTTTTTTGTCCTTCCACTATTTTTGCGGAATTTGCATTGAAATTCCCTCTGGTGAATAACAGTTGCTGTTCTGATCAACTGTAAGGTAAGCTATATGAGTTTCAAATCACTGAAAGTGTTATACAAGTTTTATCCTATTCAGTTATTAAAAACACGACAGTTTTGAATACCAAAGCAAGAAACACAGGGACATTATATCATTATACAAAATTCTCCTGAATGTCAACAAAGTTATAAAATAAATTTTTGGACTACTACCTGTCGCACACATAATTTTAATGGCAGTAATATATGCACAAACTAGCATGTTTAAAGCAACATCTAAAAGAGTATCAGTTGCAAAAAACAACACTCTTCCTTAGAGATAGTGACAAAACAAAAATGTCTCCACAAACAATGGACTCTGACTCAGAAGTCCTTATATCATCCAAAAAAGACAGATAACAACACTGAAATCCTAGAAATGGTCTTTGAGAATAATGCACTCACTATATGATACTGGAATGCTTAATGCTAAAGATATAATTTTAATTATTAAAATCAAGAGACACAATTCCTTCAGCAACTTGTCCCACCTCCAGGCCTTAATTCACCATGAAGATCTTAGCAGAGGGTTTGTCAAACTTCACTTTTGCTATCATCTGAACTTTTTCAAAGATCAAACCACAGTTCTGTATTCCTAACTTTGATAGAACAGATAATTGGAACAGGTTGCAGTACCTGTAAAGAGAGACTCTCCTAAAAAGCTTGTTCTAATGTTACACAAAAACAAACACATTCCCAAATTCTTGTTTTGCTCATGCATATGTATGTTATCTGTATTTCTAATTGTCATTATGTCAGATCTGGTTCTTGGCACAATAAAATTTAGTTTGTTTTGTATAGAATTCATTCATTTAGTTCTAATGAATCATTGCTCCATTCTAAAGGGAATAAAAACAACTAAACGTTAAAAAAAATGTTGAAACTGACATTACTTTATCTAGTTTAAGCAGTTTATGATCATCTTTGTAAAGTGTTATACTACTATTCATACTCAATCTCATAGTCAATTTTATTTTCTACCTACAAAGCATAATCCACTTCAAGTTGGAACAATAATGCAAAAGGTTTCACACTCGTTCTAAAAAAATTATGGAAAAAGACAACATAACTGAGTTCAAATGGATAATTATGTTTAAAATGCCTCATAGAGCAAAATGCATTATGTTTAAAATGCCTCATAGAGCAAAATGCATTAAAAATTTAATTACAAGTCAAGTACCCATCAGGTGTACTTGCAGTTCAAATTTTTGTTTGAAGGTTGTACTACTGAACAGCTGCTCACTCTCATTTGCAGTGGTTCATACTGTAAGAAATGAGATATTCAAACTAGTAAATTACTAAGGAAAATCTA
The DNA here is from genome assembly GCA_035221455.1 of Xenops minutus. NCBI lineage: Eukaryota > Metazoa > Chordata > Aves > Passeriformes > Furnariidae > Xenops > Xenops minutus. The sequence continues at coordinate 32,939,296 of JAWWEE010000085.1, forward strand.
CTTTTGCACCTGAACATGTGGTAAGAAAGCAAGCTTAAGTTCTTATATTTCCATAAATAACACAGAATGTACTTCCATGTAAGACAACCAAGTAATCAACATTCCTTTCCTTAAGGAGGTGTTATTTTTGTGATACATCAAGTAACATAAGTATTCATAACTTTCTATGATGCTATATCCAGAAGGTTCAACACAATTTATTCCTTCTCTTTCATTAGAATTATCTTTAAAATTCAACAGAGATTTGCTCTTGAAGACTACATAACAATTAGACATGTAAAACATGGAGCCAGGAGAAACAGAAATTAGCAAGTCCTGGAAATAGCTTGACACATCAGACACATTCTCATTGTAAATGGCCTTTTGATTTCCCAAAGTTTCAGATCCTCTTCTTTATCTTGAAAGGTGCAAGCTGTTAAATAAAACTTGGTTATGTGAAAAAGTTTCATTATCAGAACCAGATACTATAGGCTACATAGCCTGAAAGAAATCTTTCCAGATTTTGAAGCTGTGTTTATATGGTCCTCCAACAAACTTTTTGGCAGCCATTACCAGGGAAACCAACATAGTGCAGAACTGCACAAGGACTGATAGCAGAAAAATCAACCATTACCAGAGGGTTGTGCTTAAAAGACAGACTAGCATTTATAAAAAGGAAAATGGCAATTCCCAACGTAACCTATAAAGTTATCCATTTAGGTTTGATTGCTGGTTGTTTTTTTCCCCTGACCATCTCATCTCAAAAAAATATCACTAAGGAAAAAAAAACACAAAACAACAGAAGGGTGAAAGAAAACCACACCCCTCAGATATGCAAAACCACACACAATTGAGAAAAACTGAAAGGAAAACTATAAAACATTATAAAAAACAGTACTGCAGCAATGGTCAGTTCATTTTCATGTCTTTCACAGCGCTAAGCAGAAAAGTTACTGAAAATAGGATCCAAAAATACAGTTGTGATCTTATTACAGCCTATCACTAATAGCAGAATGATGATGAGAGAATTGTTAACTACTTTTCACAATATTCAGACTATGAGGCAGATTAATTAAGACAGAAGTTTTAAAGTGCTTTCTGTACTCCCTCAAAACCCATCATTCAGTTGTGACTTTCAGTTCCACATGTTGCAGAAACCAAGAATTAAGTTAGCTTGAAGTGGGATCAAAATTTCAAAATATCTACGTTCACTTGTAGTTAAACTACAGGTATAACCTGCATCTCAAAGTCTTTGAATTTCCAACTATATATAATCTGGAGATGAAGAAAACATTTTCATACTCATACTATTTCTTTATACACCAAGGGTGGAAAGAATCAGATCTGGGAGTTTGCTGACTGATCTGATGCCAGTGAGGTCAGCCTCATATTGGCAGAGATCACCACTACTCACTAACAGAGCACTTGGACGAACTGCCCTATATCCTCAGGAATGATCTCCAAAAGGCTCAACAATAACGACCGTTTAGGAAAGAAGAGTTTAGAAATCTCATCCACACTGCTCATTCTATCACATCCTCAGTTACTGAGTCTTGCCTTGTTCCTTCCTCTGCTGCAAACCTTCTGAAGCGGATTTAAAATCTCAACAGCCTTTTGAGTGCCAGTAGGCTTCTTTCTCTTTTTCTTTAAATGAGAGCAACTAAATAAATAAATAACTAAATCAGTGACAAAGTATGCATTATTAACTCGTAGTCTATTGTATTGGCTCAGAATAGTATCAGCATATAGCATTATCTCATCATTCATATTCTACTCATTTGTGGTAAACTATAAACAATACTTAACTACTCTGCCTCATTCTAGACAAGTCAGTGAGCTGCACACAAGAAATTGTCTTGGCTTGGTAGAAGAAAACCTTTACTAAATAATAAACCATTGAACTAGGCTAAACTTACATAAAGCTAAGCTGAATGCTCAAGGTAAATGCCTGAAAATTAGGTCACATAGGATCAAAACTTCTCATGTTCCACAAAAGCCTTTATGCTAAAAAAATTACAGCCTAATTAGTTATTTAAATAAGTGTATATTAACACAACAATAAAGACAAATCTAGCCACCCTCAAGTACAAAAGGCAACCCACCTCTGATAGTCTTCCCATCATACACTCCTTTCTCTGAGCGGTTGAAAGAGAACAAGAGAAATTAAATTTTAACCAACTCTACCTGCCCCTAGACAAATAAATGTTTCTTTTTGCCTTCTATTAAGATAGACAAGAATGGATAATGATGTGCTGGTGGAAGTGATTACAGTAGTTTTACATCAGGTGTTGTCTCTGGGAAACAGTTAACACTGTTTAGCTGTGATTAACTATGCTAACTGTGGAAAATACACGTGCCAAACAAATTGCTTTTGATTGATACACCAGTATATGACTGTACACTTAAAATACAGCTAGTAATATTTTAGTAAGTTTAACACTTACCCAGTTTAGATTTCTTCCACCAGAGATATAGCCAGAGGATATCTAAGACCAATTATACCCAGATGATTACCTCTATTTTCACACAGCTACTCACCAGTGTTCAGCTGCTACTATTTAAAAATGTTGTAGATGGAAAAATACATGCCATGAAAGTGTTGCACAAGCAGGTATCCTTCCTTCCCACACAAATAGTAGCCTCATTACAGAAGTATTTCAGTATATTCTTTATTTAAAAAAAAAAAAACTTCTCCAAAACTACAGTTATAGTGCATACATGATTAGATATATCAAAGATTACATCCAGACTGGGTTATCAGTAATCATGATTTGCAGTTTTATTGACCTGGTGATAAGACATGAACTCTGTGCCAGAGAAAAAAGCATCCTACAGTACACATGGCTAATTTCGGGCTTGTATATCCTTCCCTAAGGATTCCAGAAAGAATTACAAAATTGTATTCAAGAAAAATATCATACTAATAGTGAAAACAATGCTCAAATCTTTATCTGCTGGACTTTCTTTCCTACCACCTTCCTGAAAGAATTGAAAGTCTAACTCTACACACACATACAGATTGAGTATTGTTCTACATAATTTTCAAGAACAAAGTGAGTGGAACAATACATATATTTCTAGAACAGTACTTGCAGTTACTGAGAGATACAATTTAGTAAAAATACTAACAACTTACTTGTGAGAAGTTCTCTTCTTCATCATACTGGCAGACACTCCTGCATGACCTGCAATATAAAAGATAGTGGAACTACTGAAGAATAATTTAAAAAACTTCCATAACAGTCTTCATTTTGAATGTCAAAATTTAAAGAATCCAAACATTTCATGTTATGACTGATGAATGACCTGCTGCAATGGGAGAAGGCTCTGCAGGGACAGACATGGACTATGTGCTCATGAAGCTGTGGTGGGTTGACTCTGACTGGATGGTAGGTGCCCAGCAAAGCTCCTTTACACCTCCCAGCAAAGCTGCTTTACACCTCCTCTCCTCAGCTGGACATGGGAGAGAAAATACAACTAAAGGCTCCTGGGTCAAGAGAGGGACAGAGAGAAATCACTCACCAATTACCATCACAGGCAAACCAGGCCTGACTTGGAGAATATTAGTTTAATTTATTGTTATAGTTTCAAAACTCAGTTAGAATTCCTTCCAAAGCTTGGAGCCAACACCTAGCGTTGATAAAGAGAGTTAACAAAGGACATAATGAATATGTATGTGCTGATAACAACTCTAGCCAGAGCTTTTGTTCTGATCTCTCCCCAGGC
>JAWWEE010000085.1:32943737-32992709 GCA_035221455.1 Xenops minutus
GTTTCTAAATTTAAAGGAGAGGAATTATTTATTGGCCAACATAAAATATCTTAGTTCTCCCCTCGAACTAAGACATTTATTATCAATCAAGTCTGAGTAGAGAAATGGGAAATACAGACAAATGTTAAAATACCTTCCCCTCACCCCGCTCTTCTTCCGGAACCTAACTTTGCTGTCAATTTTTTTCTACCTCCTTGCTCCCAAGTAGCACAAGGAGACAGGTAATGACAGTTGCAGTCAGTTAATCACATGCTGTTCTCTGCTACTCCTTTCTCCTCAGGGGGTGGACTCTTCACACTCTTCCTCTGCTCCAGTGTGAGATACCTCCTACAGCAGACAATCCTTCAAACTTTCCAATGTGATTCCTTCCCACGGGCCACAATTCTTCACAAATAGTTGTAACATGGATCCTTTCCACAGGGTGTTGTCTTTCAGGGACAGGCTGCTCTGGCGTGGTTCCCCTGCACAGTCACAAGTCCTGCCAGCAAACTTGCTCCAGCATGGGCTCTTCTCTCATGGAGCCACAAATCAGGCCAGGAAATCTGCTCCTTTCAAGGTTTCCTGTAGGATCATGGACTTCTTCAGTCGCATCCACTTGCTCCATGGGGTGCAGGGCCACAGCATGCCTCACCTCACCATCACCTTCACTATGGGCTGCACGGGAACCTCTGCTCTGGTGCCTGGAGGACCTCTCCCTCTCTTCTGCACTGACCTTGGTGTCTGCAGGGCTGTTGCTGTGACAGAGTCTCACTCCTCTGCTCTAGCTAAAATTGCTACTGTGCAGAATATTTCCCCCCTTATTAAATATATTATCCCATAGGTACTACTATCACTGATAGGCTCAGCTTTGGCCAGTGCTGCATCCATCCTGAAGCTGGCTGGCAACAGCTCTGTTGGACACAAGGGAAGCTTCTATCTGCTTCTCACAGAAGCCACTCTTGTACCCTCCCGGTACCTTGCCAAGAAAACTCAACACAGAAGCTCAGGGATGAACATAAGGAGTGACTGACAGCAATTATTAAAATGAAAGTTGAGCTATAACAGGGACATAGTTATAACAGTTGAGATAATCAATAAGCAATAGTAGGTAAGTGAATTAACTTGATGTTTTAAGTTTTCATACTTAATAAAAAAGACACAGATACACATCTTCCTGAGTTAGTCAGACTAACACTATCTGTGCCTAACAGAGCATGTGAAAAAAAAGACCTATGAACAAATTTTTACAGATAGAACACTGCACACATCCCAGTGATATTCTGGGATGAATATGAAAACTGGAAAGCTTCTACTAAGCTGCAGTGAGGAAAGGGGAAAGCAGGCTTCTACTGGTTGTTAGAAAGCCACTTATGATCAGCCATGAAGAGTTCAGAAGAGGAAATATGCAAGAAGAAGATGACAGAAGAACAGTATCAAAAAAGAACATTATATATAAAGGGTGAGTTGCAGAGTGAAAAAAAAATCAAAGTTCTCAGAATGACAACTGCAGCCTCAGATCATGGCCAATGACCACATGTATAGGGATCATTTACTAGAGTCAACTGAAATAGCCGTTGTTAAAGTGAAGGCTATGATGTATGCCAGGGGTGGTGACTGGCCAGAAGGTATGTGGCTTGATCCTGAGTCTCCCTGTCTTCCTCATTGTACTGGTTTGGACTGGGAGAGAGTTAAATTTCTTCACAGTAGTTTGTTTTGGGCTGGTTTTGGACTTTTTGCTTGTTGCCTGCTGTATCTAAAAGAAGCTGATCACAGTGCTGGACTGACAGAAGTGTAACTCTAATGCCTCATGCTTATGCACAAACATGCCTGAAATTTCAACTAAGGAGCTTATGGTAACACTTACACAAAAATGTTTTAATTTCTCTATATGCCTGAACAAACAAATTCTTTTAAATTTAACACATGTTCCAAGGATAGCTTTGGAATCATATACATATTGACAACTTTCACAATATTACTAGCATCACAAAAGAGACTAAAGAACTGACAGTACCATTAGCCTTCAGTATTCATAAATATTTTAATATTTTCATATGAAAAATTTAAGAGGAATATATATTCAGAGTTACAGAAATGGCAGAATTAAAATAATAACGCATGTTAGGTTTACTATGCTAAGTTTGTACTAGATCCTCAGGAACCTGTTTCCAGCAGTAATGACATTTGCAATGTTTGGATTTTAAAAATTAAGCCTTACCTGCCAATTATTGCATTTAAGATTCTACTTGCAATTTTTGACTGTGACAAGACCAAATAATTAAACTGTGTGTAAGAACTTAGTGGGGAAAATAAAAAACAATATCACAAAGAGTTTGATTAGAAACCCATAAGACTTTGGGACTTTACTATAACCACTAGAAAAAACTTTCTAGTCATGCCAGCTACCTCTTCTGTACATGAGGTGGCCGTGTCCTACTAATACACAATATAACATGTTTCATTAAAAATATGGAGATGTTTTATTTAAAAAATTGTTACAAAAAGAGAACTGTTCTTACAAAATAGAGAAACTGCATCACCAGGACATGAGCACATGCACTTTATGTCTTACATTATTGGCTGAGATTTTGGCTAAATTAGCTCAAGCAGTTAAAACCACAACAAAATAATAGAATGGTTCAGCACAAGAACTTTCCTTCTGTCCTCTGCTCAAGGACTCTGAAACCTGTGCATAAGAAGGGAGGTACAAAGCATTTATCTTCCAAAGAGAAAAACAAAAACACTAGACCTACACAGAAGGAAGGTTTACGATAACATCTGCAATAAATACAAAGGAGAAGCTATGCAGACTTCTGTGAATGGGAATTTGCCCTGTTTGCTAACTTCTTGCCTTGGGAACCTCATATTTTTGACATGATTCAATTTGTTCATTGATGTAGTGAACTCTAAACCAGAAGCCAAACAAGACATCCTTGCTGAAATCTCTTCTTTGAAAAGACTGTTCCAGAAATTCAGGAAAGTGGCACACACCGTGAGAAACTGTTAGAAACTGTTAGCTCCTACCACAAGTGCGAGAAAACTACATAGCTATATAAAAATCTACGAATATGTAAAATATTAAAAACTACAAATACAGAAAAATCACAAGGCATCAGAAGTACCTTAAGATAGCTTCCGTGAAGTTATGGCATTTGGATGTTTAATAACAAATATCCATAGCAAATATTTGAAGATTCTAGGTCAAACTCACCCTCATACCAATTAAATGCCTATTTGCCACAATTCACCCTTCTATTTTGGACTGTCTGAATTCAGTAATGTGTCATGGAGATGCGTAAACTCCTCTCAAAGACGTCTCAGGCTAGACTATTCAATTGGTTGGTTAGAGACTTGCAGAAATTGCAAGAGTTTCTGTTCTCTACAGCAGGTCTAGGTAAGGGGATGGGACTGCACAGACTCCTTATGTCTGCCATACTCTAATGAAACAGTCAAAATCAGAATTATTCCCCTGCTGAATCTTTCTTAGCCCAGAGAAATTCCTTCAATATTAGTATTTCTATTATTACTAGAAAGTTGCAAGAAATCTTTGAGCTGCTTTTTGGGTCAAAGTTCAGTAACATCCACAGTTTGGAGTTACACCTAACCACCAAAAAAAAGGACAAAGATGGCTGCATGAACACTGACAGAACTACAGACAACACTGCATGAAATTTCTTTAGATAGCAATTAAAATACTCTCTACAACTAAACTACTCTTAACATGAATCCAGAAAAAAATTAATAGCCTAAAACAATCTAAGTGGATCAGTTTTACTCTTCTTTGTAATAAGTAGGGAAGACTGAAACTTTGATGCATTGGACAAAACTAAAAAGATACATGCTTCAGACACATATATGCAGATGCCACCAAGCTGAGCAGTGCGGTTGACACGCCTGAAGGACAGGATGCCATCCAGAGGGACCTGGACAAGCTTCAGAAGTGGGCCCATGGGAACATCATGAGGTTCAACAAGGCCAAGTGCAAGGTGCTTCATCTGGGTAGAGGTAACCCCTGGTATCAATACAGGCTGGGGGATACCCTTGCCAAGAAGGACTTGGGGGTGTTGGTAGGTGATAGGCTGGACATGACCCAGCAATGTGCACCTGCTATTCAGAAAGCCAACTGTGTCCTGGGCTGCATCAAAGCCAGTGTGGCCAGCAGGGCCAGGGAGGAGATTCTGCCCCTCTACTCTTCTTTGGTAAGACCCCACCTTGAACATTGCATCCAGCTCCAGGGTCCTCAGCACAGAAAGACACAGACCTGGTGGAATGAGTCCAGAGGAGGGTCATGAAGGTGACTGGAGGGTTGGAGCACCTCTCCTGTGAGGAAAAGCTGAGAGAGTCAGGATTGTTCAGCCTGATGAAGAGAAGGCTCTGGGGTGATCTTACAGCAGCCTTGCACTATGTGAAGGGGGCCTACAAGAAAGATGGGGACAGACCTTTTAGCAGGACCTGTTGCTACAGAACAGAGGATAAAGGTTTTTAAACTGGAAAAACGTCAGTTTATACTAGATATAAGAAAGAAATTTTTTTACAATGAGTGTGGATGCCCCATCCCTGGAAGTGTTCAATTTCAGGTTGGATGAGGCTCTGAGAAATCTAATCTGCTTGAAGATGTCCCTGCTAATTGCATGAGGGTCGGGCTAGATGACCATTAAAAGGTCCATTCAATCTCAACCTATTTTTATTTTTCTGATGTAAGAGCACAGAAACATATTTTTTGTAATGGAAAGTGAAAACAAACTTCATTAAGAATTAACAATTTGATTGTCAAATAGTTCGTCTTTTGAGATTCAGTTCTACTCATAACAAATCCTTACAATACATCCTTAAAATTCAATACTAAAACTAGTAAACATATTTCTGAATATTTCTACTTTACTCCAGACAAAGACAAATGGTAAGACAAGACTAAAAAAAAATTATTCTTTCAGGATGTTGACTCCAAAGTAAATACATATGTCATTTCAGCTGGGGCTATAGGAAAATATGGAGAAGGATGGGAGAAAGCTACTGGCAATGTTTTTTCCATTACAAGACCAGTTGGTACCCTCCATGGAATTCATGAAGAACAGACAGGCTCTTCAAAACACACTACCAATATATTATTTCTCTGACTATCTCCTGTGCTCACAACATGCAGAGAAGCTAGATGTTTTAAGGTATATTTCAGAATCTCCTGTGGGAACAGCAGTAATCCCACTCTGTATTTGGAGACTATTTCAGAACTAATTTCAAGGACCTAAAAAATACTTCAGTGTGCTTATTCATACCTCATATTGCTCAATCTCAAAATGGAAGAGAGTTATTTTAACTGAACTAGACCAGAATTACAGAGATAAATTAAATTATGACTCTGCAGAAAAGATCTCACTGCAATTCTGAGTAGTTTGCATCCAAGGGGGGATGATCTCTTCTCTTAGCTCACAAAGGCAGTACTGAAACAATTCACATTTGTGTCCTAGTTACAGTGGTCGGGACCAGTTTATCACTGTGTGGGTGTAACCAAAACTGTGTATTCTACACCCTCTATGTCATTTCTGATGGATCGTTGGCAGCAGCTGCCCAGGGCACACCTGACTCCTCCAGCTAGGCTGGGTGTTAAAGAACTCTGTGAGATAGTGAAGCTTTCCTGTCTTCACACCAGTGAAGAGGTGTGATAACTTCCCTCCGGGGAGTCATTAGCACCTTCACACCCAGCCTGAAGGGTCATGTCTGCTAATGGGCCATCAAAGATTCCAAAAATATCCCATGGCCCACAGAGTAAACCAAGGCACTACAGTTGGTCCTGACCATCATGCAGTTTGCTGGGATTCTGCACCACTGGGAGAACATTGGTAGGAAAGACTTTAGAGGACCGTAACTTCTACAACATTAAACAGATGATCACTGGACTTAAAAGGGCCAAATATAAGTGTTATTGCAGGGTAATTACATCTTATTTTTCAATCAATTATACTGTAAATTAATTTTTAAAAAAATCTGTATTTCTCCTGTATTTAGGACAGCCATATACTAATTAGAGAGACAGGCAGGCATACTGGCTTGCATAGCACCTGTCTGTTCCACTGAAACTATATCCTAGAAAGCAACTTTATACTTTGAGTAACTCCTAAAGTCTGCAGCCATATACTCTACTGTTGAGTGAAACTGGAAAGTCCATCTTAAATCCTACCCTTTATTTCTCAAGACAGAACTATGCACTAAGTATGTTTCCTGTGAGAGAGATTTCAAAAGTGTAGGTATTTTAAATCACATGTCCTTCCTTTACACCTACTTTACAACAAATAAAAGCACTTCCTCTCTAGGAAGACAGATAGGACAGCTGAAAATTTGCTTTGTCAAAGATGCCACCAGAGCTGTAGAGTCACTGATTGATATCTGTACAACAGGATGGAATCAATGTCAGTTGCAAAATGCTTCAGTAACACATTCAATTTTGCCCCTGTATTAACACCTGACGTGACCGCTCATCTATACCTGCAGATATTTTTTTCCAACCTGTACATGATGAAAGAGTCTCCTAGAGTACCAAAATTTTACGATTTTACATGATAAACAGATCAAATGTAAAGTTCATATTTTCATTCTTTCACCATATTTTTTTCTGTTATTCATTTTTTCTCCTGATTAAGACTATATTAATGCTGTATTATCTACTACCAAATGATAGCAATTTTATAGGCAAGACTTAAAATCTTACTTTCTCCTTCAAGGATCTAGCTGTTCTGGGACATGAAGTTTCATGAAGTTTCTTGAGAAGTGACAACCATGTTTAAAAAAGGAAGGCAATGAATAAGATATTTGTATCCATAATTCTGTAAAGCACGGCAAATCCTATTTAAAAGTTACTTTTTTTCTTTTTTTTACATCTGTTCTAGGTAATCTTGCAGACCCTCTAAAGATTACTTAGTTCAACTCTATGGTGGGGGAAGGGACTTTTCAGGTCAAGTTTTTCAACTTCCTATCAAACATGACCTCAAAACACCTCCAATGATAAGGCATTCACATTTGGGTAACCTGTTCCTGTGTCTTCCCATACTCACTGTAAAAAATTTCTTCTGTATATGCAAACCTAACTGTCCTTTCTGTTTAAAACAATTACCCCATGTACTGTCAGTAAACAGCCTCTCCATCTTTTTTGTAAGTCCTTCCTAAAAACCAAAAAGTTGCACTCTCTGGAGCCTTCTCATCTCCAGGCTGAACTATCCCAACTCTCTCAGCCTTTCCTCATATGAGAGATGTTCCAGCCCTTTGGTCACATTCATGGCCATCTCTGGACCAATAGGACCATGTCCTTTCTGTGCTGAGGACCCCAGAGCTGGACATGGTACTCTAGATGGGGTCTGATGGGAACAGAATCACATCCCTCAACCTCCTGGCCATGCTTCATTTAATGCAGCCCAGGATATAATCAGCTTTGGGGTAGAAGAAGTACTTGGCTGGCTCACATCAAATTTTTCACCAGTACCCACAACTACTTTCCTGCAAGGCTGTTCTCAAATCTGCTCACCTCCCTGTCATTATTGACATCGTGGATTACAGGACTGTGAACCTGTCCTTGCTTCAAGTGGTTTGCACAGGCCCACTTCTGAAACCTGCCACAGCCTCTCTGGATGACAACCTTTCTCTCTGGGGAATCAACGGCACCTCCCTTGGTGTAATCTGCAAACTTGCTGAGGGTGCACTAAGTCCCACTGTCTGTGTCATTCATGAAGATACTAAATAGTACTGGTCCCAGGACAGACCCTTAATAGACAGTACTCATTACTGGTTTCCAGTTAGATAGGGGGCTGCTGACTGTGACTCTTTACAAGCAGACATCCAGGGAATACATGAAGCCCCTATCTTTGTAATTACTACAGAACAGAATGATTTGAGGTCAAAGGTACCTGTTAAAGGTCACCTCATTCCCTCCTGCTTTGGGCAGGGACACCTCCCACTAGACAAGGATGCTCAAAGCCCCATTCAGCCTGGCCTTCAACACTTCCAAGCATGGGGCATCCACAACTTCTCCAAGCAACCTATCTCAGTGCCTCACCACCTGCAGAGTAAAGAATTTCTTCCTATTACTTAATATAAACCCACCCTCTTTGAGTTTAAAGCCATTTCCCCTTGTTCTGTCACCACATGCTCCTGTAAACAGTCCCTCACCAGCTCTCTTGTAGATCCCTTCAGGTAGTGGAAGGGCATAGCTGGATGACCCCAGAGCCTTCACTTCTTCCAGCTGAACAACCACAGCTCCTGCAGCCTGTCCTTGTAGGAGATCATCATTGTGGACGTCCTCTGGACTTGTTCCAACAGGTTCAAATCATTCTTATGATCTGGATGCCCCAGAGCTGGATACAGTACTCCAGGTGGTGTCTCACTGGACTGGACTAGAGAGGTAATACCACCTCCCTCACCCTACTGATCATGCTGCTTTTGATGCAGCCCAAAACATGGTCTGCCTTCTGAGCTGCGAGTGCACATTGACAGGTTGTGTTGAGCTTCTTGTTCACCAACATCCTTAAGTCCTTCTTAGGAGGGCTGCTCTCAATCTATTCTCTGTCCAGCCTGTATTTGTGCTTGGGATTGCCCTGACCCAGGTGCAGCACTTGGCCTTGTTGAACATTGTGAGGTTTGCACAGCCCACCCCTAAAGGCTGTCAAGGTCCCTCTGAATGCCACCCCTTCCTTCCAGTGTGTCAACTGCACCACACACCCCAGGTGTTGTTGGCAAACTTGCTGAGGGGCACCTGATCCCACTGTCCCTGTCACTGACCAAGATGTTAAACAGCACTGGTCACAATATTAACCCCTGAGGAATGCCACCCATCACTAGCCTTCACTTGGAAATTGTGCCAGTTGACTGCAGCTCTGGGTGCAATCATCCATTATTTCATGGAAATATTTTAACATTTTTATGTCAGGCACAGTTTGCCTTTCAAGAAGCCATGTTGGCTGTCACCAACTACCTCCTATTTTCCACATGCCTTAGTGTAGTTTTCAGGAATATCTACTCCATGATTTTCCCAGGCACAGAAGGGAGACTGACTAGCCGGTGAGTTCCTATGTCTTTTTTCCCTTTGTAAAAATGGGGGTTGTTTCCCCTTTTCCAGCCAGTGGGAACCTCAATGGACCACTGTGACTTCTCAGATCTGATGGATAGTGGCTTGGCCACTTTCTCTGCTACTTCTATCAGGTCCCAGGGACTCATGGATCTTCAGGTTTCTTAGATGATCTTCAATATGATCTTCTCTTACAGTGTGTGGTTCTTCATTCTTACAGTACCCGTGTTTGCCTTCTGTGACTTGGACAGTGGGGCTGGAGCACTTGCCAGTGACAACTGAGAAGTCATGGATTACCTCAGCCTCCTCCCTGTCACAGATAACCAGGTCTCCTGTTTTCTTCAAGAGAACCCACATTTTCCCTGGTCTCCTCGTTCTGGTGTGTTTGCCTGACTTTCTCCCTATTAGAATGCATTACTCCTGAGTTTAGGAGGAGGTGGTCCTTGGGTATTAACAACCTGTTTTGTGCCCCTCCTCCCTCCAGGGCTTTACCGCATGATAAGTCTACCACGCAGATCCCTGCAGAGACTGAAGCCTGATCTTCTGAAGCCCAGGTAGTGAGTTTGCTGTGTACCTTCCTTGCTGCCTTAAGGATCTCAGAAAAGCACCATTTCATGATCACTGCAGCCCAAGCCTCCCTTGAGCTTCACATTTCCCACCAGCCCCATCTTGTTGATGAGAATCAGGTCCAGCAAAGCACCCCTCTTCACTGGGTCCTTGGAGGATGAAAAGGTCATCAGCACATTCCAAAAACCTTCTGTATTACTTACACCATGCTGTGAAGTCCCTCCAACAGACACAGGGAGGAGTCAAGAACCTCATGAGGGACCAAGGCTTGTGAACATGAGGCAGCCTCTATCTGTCTATAGAGCTTCTCATCTGCTCAGTCTTCCTGGATGGGAGGCCTGTAGCAGACACTCACTAATCTGCCACTTGTCCTTGCCTTCCATTCAACTCTAACCCCTAACCCTGACACTCTTGGTCAGCCCTCGCTCAACTCCAGGCATGGCTCCAGAATAGCAGTAAAAGCTATCTAGCCTCAGACCACCAAATATGATCAGGACGGGGAGCAACAACAGCAAGGAGGCCAGCAGCTATCTTCCCTGACAAAGTAATAGCCAGTGAGTGAATGCCAGAAATTCCCAAGCCCAGGCTACAACTATGCCAAGAATTGAGATAGACCAAATGTGTACGATTTACGGACTGTATTTAAAGAACAATGATACTATGATAATCAAATTGATATAAGGTAAACACTTCTTATTTAAGAGTAAAAAGATATATTTTAACTTTTGCATAAGAATAGTAAAAAGCAAAAACGGCACCTGAAGAAATCTGCGTAAATTTTAATGGCAATTTGGCATGATGCCATTTATAGGACAAACAATCATGAACAAATAATTTAAAAAGTGACTTCAAAAATATACAAATTTTCTTTTTTATTTTTAAAGAGCCAAAAAAAAAAAAAAACAAATAGGAAAAATTTTTTTAACATATTAAAGTAAAATGTGTTCGCTTAATATTTTGGTTTCGAGAAAAAAAGAAAAATCCAGTCCCATAATCACCCTTTAGGCAAGTTTCATGTTATGACACTTCAAAATTGTGTTTTGTTGTTCATTGCATATCACATTGAAGTTGTTAGATAAAATTCTTCTAACAGTTTCCTGAAAAATCTAATGCCAGTTCTTTGAACTTGGGCACAGTGTCCCATGAATGCTCAGAAGTCAACAAGACTCAAGTACCAGGTCCCAAGCCTGCTATCCTTTCTTTTCTCTTAGAGATACAACTCTACTCTCATAGGCATTCTGACAGTGTCAAAAGAACTCATCAATCAAAGGAATGAAAACTCAGTTAACCAAGTGTTCAAAACTTTGTACTGGATCTCTCCTTTGAAACCATTCCAGTTAGCTCTGGAATCAGTAGCTTTTTCAAATGAGTGACAGAAAATTGTAAGCCAGTCACACCTAAAATACAGTTTTGAAAGTTTCCAGAGGGTTACAGAGAAATTTTCCAGTATCAGTTGCTTCAATTCTGAATTAATCAGATGAGTATTTGAAAGCACCAGAACAGACTATTGCTTGGGTATTTTAGAAGTTAATTGAGTTTTCCCAATTACATATAGCAGTTGCTTGTTTCTTGAGAATTTTATAAAAGCTCCAATTTACAATGGTTAGTGATTAAAAATATGCTGCATCATGCTTCCCCACAGAGGTGACTTTTTGATGCAATACAAAATGAAGGTAACGTCTCTACTGCTAATTAAATTTTTGTATGTCTCCAATTCATCAGCTTCTCAAAAAAAAAGTAATTGTACTTTAAAATAGGAATGATAACTGCATAAAGTTATTAACATATTTAAAAAGTCAATAAAGCAAGAACATTGTTATCCATTAAAACCACAGAAAACCACCAAGAAAAAAACATCTCACCTGCATCAGCTCTGGACCGCTGACCTGGTGATTTTCCAAATGGGGTCTTCATTCATCTGTGTTTAAGTGAGCAGCAAAGCTGCTGTACTAGGGTGAAAATCCAGTTCTTCCCAACTCCCAGAGTATCTTCTTACTCTTAGAGTACTGCTTATTAATCCACCATTCAATCAAGACCTTTTACTTTCTCAAATGTAGAAGATGCAGTTTCAATTACAGTACTCTGAAAAACAAAACAGATTAAGTAGCTTCATTTAAAGAAAACAATATTCTTTTAACCAAGTCTCAATTAATGCTCATTTTCATACTCAACAGGATGTTCCTTCATATTCTGCTACTCTGAAAATATTCAGCAAACAGAGGGCATATTCAGCAAAACAAATACTAGTGCTGCTACTTTTCCCTCATAGTCACCATCAAGTTCCACATCGCCATGTCAATTATATATAAGGAAAGCTTCTGAAAAACTCCTGAGCTAACAGAGGGAAGAACAACTGCTAGCTTAGAAGAAACTGTATTACCTTTACCAGATGTAAAGCACAAATCAACAGTTTCCATTTGTTAGATAAAACATGCTCCCAATCACATAGCAAAGTAACTTTCCTTCCCAGAAATTAGAAAAAGTCTCTAGAAAAAAAAAATAACAACACAAAAGATGACTCAAAGGAATCCACTACACAGTCAACACTGCAAAGTAAAGCACACATTTATTCAGCTGCGGCACACGTAGAGGTTAGTAACTACATGTACGTACCCCACGTGTCAAAATTCCAGGGGTTTCTATACCCTGAAACAAACAAGCGCTGAATTTATCTATCCCACACATTCTTCACAGGTCAGTACAAAGTTAGGTTTGTGGTTATTTTAACTATACATTTGGTACCCTACTTCCTATACTTGCGGTTACTTGGTCACT
This sequence comes from Xenops minutus, assembly GCA_035221455.1. Taxonomy (NCBI): domain Eukaryota; kingdom Metazoa; phylum Chordata; class Aves; order Passeriformes; family Furnariidae; genus Xenops; species Xenops minutus. Next base: position 32,956,108 of record JAWWEE010000085.1, read on the forward strand.
ACAAAACGGTCTTATCATTTCAAAGAATTACCCCACCACCCACCCATCAGGCCCTTTGTAAAGTCATTGATTACCACTCCTACATGCTGAAGTGCTACTTTCCAGGTTTTATTTTACCCTTTCATTTGGGTAGTTCTGCTTGTGAGCGGTTAGATTTTGAAAGCCACATTCATGCTAAGTTCCAAAGGTTATGCTAACATAGCCACACCTTACCTCCCATTTCAATTCCCCGCTTTCTATAATAGCACAACTTCTTTTGCACTGAAACCAAGACACGTACTTGTTGAGCTACTGCCCGAATTTGCCACCACATCCACAGGTTGATAGTAAGTAACAAAGTTGCCAAAATCAGTACAAACTCTGGATATATTAAAAAGTTAAAAAGTTGTAACGCTGCGGGTGTTTTCAGCAAAGTCCACCCCAGAAATATGTCCCACCAATGATGTTCTCCACTTTTTCCACTTCTGTAATAATCTTTGTGATTTCAACAGCGTTGTGTTTCATTTGCCACAGCGTGCCACGTGAAGTAGGATTCACTTTTTCTATAATCTGTTCAATATCAGGATGGTAGAGCATCTTAATGTTCATGCCTATTTGTAGTTCAGGTACTTCATGATATAACTTGTAATTGGATACCCAAGATTAATTGCATGGTGGTCACAGGAGCAGTACAGTTGAAATCGCAGCCTTGTATCTTAGTGAAATTGCAAACGCAGAAGCTAGTGCAATTACTTAAGTCTTCACAATCATTAATAGTTACAGTTGAACAAGTTCTGATACACCCACATCCTTTACTCATATAGCATACTTCAGACTGTGTGTGTGTATTTGGAAACATTTCAAAGGTGCACATGCTATCTTCCATGTCTAAACATAAATCCTCATTTTTCATTACAGCATTTTTATAGACATATCCTAATTGTTCTCTAAGTATACAAACTTTAGTGCTAATAGTTTGCTATATTCCTGTGTCATTGTTGTATTGTGCCCAAACGTTATGTCTCATGGGTCTAACCACCACATCATTGTGGCTTGCTCCTAATGCTAAGACAGGAAATACAGTCCATTCCCTTGCCTTGTGGATGGTAAGAACACATGCTTCTCTCTGCTTCTGTTTTCAGTTTTAAGTAAAATTCACTAATTGCCACCACGCCTGATGTTCTTTCTCAGATTTGCTTGTGGTGTCATTTCTAGCTGTTTTCCTTTAATTCCTGAGGCAAAATTCCTGACATTCATTCTATAATGATTCCCGCAGCTACCAAGTGTACCCATAGTTGAGCTTTGATACATTGTATTGTCACTGAAACATTTCCTTGTAAACCTTCTACAAAAATAGCTACTGGTTGAAAATCTTCAGATGCGTGATTAGCTAATTGCTGTTTAATGAGGTGGTTCATTCTCTCCACTTGACCACTGGCTTGTATCCTATAAAGAGTGTGCAATTGTCAATCAATTTGTAAATTCTTCCTGATCTTTTGAACCACAGTTGCTATAAACTATGGGCCTCTACCTGATGAGATAGTGGTTGGCACCCCAAATCTGGGAATGGTTTAATTTAAAAGTAGTTTTACTACTTCTTGAGCTTTGTCACTTCTGGTAGGAAATACCCTTGGCCAAAGTGAGAAGGTATCTGTAAGCACCAATAATATCAGTACCCCCCATTTCTAGGCAGTTCAGAAACATCAATCTGCCATTGCTGCCCAGGGAAATTATCTTTTTCAGTTTCTCCAATTTCTAATTTGTTTGTGGTGTGAGGGTTGTTTTGCAGGCATGTTTTACACTGTAGTTACTTGTACAACTGTAGTGTAAAAATTTCTTCCTACTATTTGCATTTTTAAATAATTATTCAGTGCTTCTGTTCCCCAATGTGTTTTGTTGTGCTTTTCTTGTATTACTCTCCATAGTACCTTCTCTGGTATTAAAATTTGTCCTGTAATGAAATAATGCATATTGTCCCTAAGCCGAGCTTTTTGATCTTTAATTAATTTTAAATCTTTTGAATATGATACACTGGAGCTTACCTCTATGATTTTGCTGTAGGGGATTAAGGATGCAAGTCCTATCTGGCCATTTTCTTCTGCCTTTTCTACCTCTTGATCGGCCAATCTATTGCCCTTTTCCTGGGCCATATTACCTTTTTGATGTCCTCTGCAGTGCATAATAGCAAGCTGCCCTGGTAATTGGATGGACTCAAGAAGCTTTAAGATTTCTTCAACATGCTTTATTTGTTTTCCTTCCAACGTGAGCAATCTTCTTTCTTTCAAGACTGAGATGTGGGCATTCACTTTATTAAAGGCGTATTTTGAGTCTGTCCATATATTAGTATCTCTTTCCTGCCCCAGTTGCAGTGCTGTGGTGAGTACAAATGTTTCTGCCTTTTGTGCAGAGGTGCCAGCAGAAAGTGCCTATGCCTCAATAACAATGTAAAGTTGTTTCTGCATACCCTGCCTTATGGGTTCTGTTTTTCACATAGCCAGCTTTGTCAGCAGTATTCATGATGTTAGTGGTGATGATTTCAACATCACCTTGTATTCTAGTGGGATGGCTTGGTATTTGAGGAACCTGGAGGATGAGAGCCAGTGACTCCCTTTCTGCACTAGTATAGCTGAAACACATGATACTACAACAGTCATTTTCTGTAATGACTGTTGTAAACTTTTTTTTACGCTGTAAACTTTTGTGTTTCCTGTATGTTTAGTACCACAGTTACTACTGCCCTCAAGCATCCTTGTCCACCCTTTGCTTACTTCATCTAATTGTTTGAAGAAGCATGCCATTCCTTGTTGATATGGTCCCACCTGCTGGGCTAGGACCCCCAATGTAATCCCCTGACTTTCATGTGAGAAAAACCAAAAGGGTTTGATCGCATCTGAAAGGCCTAGCGCAAGTGCTTGCATAAGTTCCGTCTTCCACTGATGGTAGGCTTGCTTAGCTTGTCCAGTCCACGCTGTTTTTTCTCATCTTGAAGTATCTGGTCTAAAGGCTTGACTATCAATTCATATTGATAGATTCAAAGTCAACACCAGTCAGTCATTCCTAAAAATGTGCACAGGTCTTTGGAGTCTGACGCAGAGGTGTTCTGCAGATAGTTTCTTTCCTTTCTGTTCCCAGTTGACATAGTCCTCCTGAGATCTCCTATCCCAGATAGGTGACTTTTTCCTTGACAATTTGAGCTTTTAGAATACCTTGTATCATTTAGTAATAAAAAATTTAACAAACTTACAGTCCATTCTTGAAACTCTTCCTGAGTCTTAGTGGCAATTACCAGCTTGCCCACTGCAGAAAGATTCTGTTGTCTTAACAGTTCTGCCAACTCTCAGAGATCTTATGCAAGTTGATTTCCTAAGAATGTGGGGCTATTCTTCAAACCCTAGCATAATACAGTCCAGGTTAGATGAGATCGGCGACCTGTGTCTGGATTTTCCCATGCAAAGGTGAACAACTTTTGAGTTTTGGGGTCCAAAGGCAGGCAGAAAAAGGCAACTTTTGAATCTAGGACAGTAAGGCACATATATTCATCTTTTTCTTTGGTTAAAAGTATATATGGGCTTGCTACTACTGGGTGGAGATACTCAACAATTTTATTAATAGCTCTTCAGTCTTGTACCAGCCTCTAACTTTTGCTATCCCGCTGTCAGATTGGCAATATAGGGGTATTATATTCTGATTCACATTCATTCAGCCACCTGAATTTGATAAAATTGATTACCTCCTTGATACCTTTTCTGTCTTCTAATTTGAGAGGATATTGTTTGTTACTTATTGGTTGCGTTCCAGGTTTTAGCCTTAGTTGTATTGGTTGTGCAGTTTTGGCCCTTCCTGGGATTCAGTCTGCCCACACCTCAGGACAGACTTGATCAGGGACTGATGACGGTACTAATATCTGCGGCTGACTTAGATCAAGGCTTAAGACTTCCACTTGTTCGTTTTCCCTGACTTTAATTCATATCTCCCCATTTTAAAGCTTAATTTCTGCATCCAGTTTGTGTAAAAAATCTTAAGAGCGATTTAGGTGTGTCTGGCACATAGAGGAACTTGTGTGTGCCTCTGGTCTTACCTAGTTTGAAATTTAAGGGTTTCATAAATGATACCTTTCTCATGCTGGCCAGTTCCTCCTAAAACATTCAAAAGTACATTATCCATGACACTTAATTCTTGATTTAACACAGAAAATGTTGCAGCGGTGCCCATCAAACTCTTACGTTTGTCTTTCCCCAGTTCAATTATAACCACGGGTTTCCCAAAACATGAATCCCCCGTGCCCCCTAGTCATGGTTTAATTCTGCCACTGAAGTAGGTTTTTGTCTATTTTGGGGGCAGTCTCTTTTCCAGTGTTCATTCTGCTTACAAATTGTGCACTGGTTTGGACCCAATTTTTCACAGTCACTGTTTCCCAGGCATCATCTGAGGCCTCCAGAACAGGGGTCTCTCCTTTCCAGTGTGGCAACAGCTGCCTTTGTGATGGTTTTATGTAATTTCTGTTTTTCTACCCCTTCCCTGTTACTTTATACCCTCCATGCTTCCTCGATTTTCAATACCCCTCTGATCTTCAGCTTTTAACTTCTGTACTTTACATCAGATGTCAACAGAGGATTGGCCCAAGAACAGTGAGATTAGCTAGTATTTACCTTGGTGCCCTAATGGGTTCAGGGTGGTGTAAGTTTGCATCACCTCCCGTAATCAACCTACAAATTCAGTGGGAGTTTCTCCCCCATTTTGATTTACCACATACAAGGATCCCCAATTTACAGCTTTGGGAACTGCATTCTCCATTCTGTAAGCCACCCATCCCTGATATCTCTGAAGGAGCCGGTAATGGTCATCATTATCATAATCCCAATGAGGCTTGTATTGCAGAAAGAAAACATTCAGATAATCATCAGGCCTTAATATGGTTTGGGCATGTGCCTGGTTGCCTTTAACACTAATTCCTTCCCAGTTTCTGTCAAGGCATCTAAGATCAAATCTGTATCTTCCCAATCTAGGGCTATGATATATGCTTTAGATTTCTTCATCACTCCAGTCAGATTATCTCTGTATTTACAAGCAATGTTTTTCCAGTTTTCTAGATTTCCCATAGAGAAATTCACCTTGAGCCTTATGGGTCTCTGAACCCATAGGTAGTCTTGTGGCTACCTTCAAAGAGGTTTGTAAAACCCTGTTGGTATCAGCGCGAGGTGAGGTAGAACATTCCCTCACCCCTCTGTGGATTCACCAGCCTGGGGGAGAGAAGGACAGGGAAGGGGAAGATCTCCTTCTCCTTTCACAGCTCCTTTTCTGTTGACTTGAAGATGGGGATCCACTGTCCTCCCTTGCTGGCCTTGTGGGAGATGGAAGCCTCATCTTCCACAGGGTCATTTGGCCTTTCTCCAAAGGGACTTATATAATCATCAGCTCCATCCTCTGGCTCACTGTCCTTGTATTTCAAACACCTCTTTCCTATCGAACACACTGAACAACACCGCTTGAGTCTTCCTACTCCCTCTCTAATTCTCTTGCTCTAAAGTTAAAACAAACAGATCTCATAGAGCCAAATTAATACCACACTCTCTCTGCCACTCTGATTGATCTTTCAGAGTGAAAAACATACCAGCATAAAGTACTTCATCCTGTTTTCCTTCCCTCTGCAAAAACATCAACTGCAACATGGTGCTAGTTTGATGAACCATTTGTTGGCCATTTCTCACCATCACCTAGTTCATATAAGTGCCACCTGCACTTATATGCAACATTTATATGCATATACATTTATATATAATATATATAATATTTATATATATGCATATATAATACTTATATATATGCACCTGCACTGACTGCAATATTTAATTAGGATCTTTTTGCTAGTACTCCCCACCATGGGGTCTTCCTATTTCTTTCCCATGTGCCAAAATACATCCTCTTGTTTTCCCTGCTGGTTTCCCATTCTTATGGCTTTCGCTTTGCCCTTCTCTGGCTGTGCCCCTTGTGGGATGATGGAAATGCAAATCCAGGCTCCCACTCACTTCATATGCAATTGGTATGTCTAAGTTGTGTCAGTCTCTCTCTATCCTTCAACACCAGTTGTTTTGTCTTTCACTGGCTACTTTCCTAGCAGAAGAGTGAAACTGCAGTGTGGGACTCCGCACTCACTTTGCACCTGTTTGCACGCCTCAATCACACAGCACAACAAAGAACATCAGCTTTTAATTACTCTTTGTTTCCATTTCGTGTATGGGCTCAATTATCCCCAAAATTTAGATGCTTTGTACAAAGAAATTGCTTAGTAATTCTAGAGCTTCTTGTTCTGTGAACCTGTGATTCTCCCTCTGTAAAATGTTATGGTTAATAATACTTTTAGGCATTAACCCATTGTCTTGTTGTGCCTTTTCAACTCAATAATGGAGACAAAGGTAGGCTTTACTTTCTTGGGTATCCCATTGTCCTAAAAATCTACACTCTTTACAAATTGTACTCAACAACACAGTGTAACACTCTTCACAATCTGGTCACCAATGAGGGAGACTCACATCTACACCTTCGTCGAGTTACAGGGACCATGTTACATGGACCAGTCTAATGTTAAACACTGGAAGAGAATATTATCCAAATTCATTTGCTGTGTTCTGAGTATATGATCTGTGCAATCAATAGATATCCTCCACCAAGGGTTCCAACTTAAGGTAATACCTTGACAAAAGCAGCTGCCTTTGCAAATGCAGCTGCAATCGTTCTCTAAGTTCCCTATAGCTATCCCAAGTCCCCCAGCGCTGATTAAACATGCTTTTCCTGCCAACAATGTACACAAATCACAAAAATTCTAAGACAGCAACTACTACACTTGGAACACAAATAGGGGCCAGCAATTTTGTTTGCTGTTAGCTGGAATACTGACTGATTGAACGTTTGAGGCAATAACAACAAGTGGCCAACAAACCTTGGGATCTAGCCCATACAGGGGAGAAGGGGTAGAAATCCCATGCTGATCTTCCCAAATCGCCTTTACAAAAACTATTTCCAAAAACAAACTCAATGCTAATAGACACCAAATTATTACTGGAGAGACAAGACAACAGATTAACACACAAAAATAATTTGCCACATCCAAATCCCCAATATTTGCAGCATACACATGGGATTCCCACAGATAGTTTGAAAGAAACTCAAACACAAAAAAATTACCAAACTTACAATAATTGCAATCCTGAATCAAAGTCCAAAATCCAGCCACAAAGGTAGACCCAAAAACATCTGTCCCTTTCTTTCAAGACCCTCTTAGCTTCGGAAATCTGGTAGGGCTTTGGTGGGACTCTAACCCACAATAAGAGCCCTTGTGACCCTACAGTGGAATTCCAACCCACAATCAGAAGGTATAGCTCCTGTTAGCTGCTAGCAAGACAGAATAGTGTAACAGCAGTGTATGACTTCCAGCTTACCTCCTAAAACCCTAGGGAGAAAGGGTGAAAGGGTGCTTTGAAACTTGTGTACCTTGTACAGGATCATGTCCACTCCCGTGAAGATCCAGTGGAGGCTGGGGAGCTTCATCAGAGAAACATCCAAGGGGCATCCAGAGGTTCCCCGGTTCCAGAGGACCTCACAGGCAAGAGGAGCCTCTCCTGGCTAGCTCACCAAATTGATTCAAAGGAATACACTACACAGTACACATTGTACCGTAAAGCACACCATACACCTTTCACAGGTTTGTACAAAGTTTGGTTTGTGGTTATCTTATCTAACTATACATTTGGTATCCTATTTCCTATACTTGCTATAACATGGTCATTACAAACAGTATTATCATTTCAAACAACTACCCCATCACCCATCCATTAGCCCCTTTGCAAAGTCGTTGTTTACCACTGCTACCTACTGAAGCGCATCTTTCTTTTTTATCTTACCCCTTCAGCTGGGTAGTTCTGCTTGTGAGTGGTTACGTTTTGCAAAGTCACACTCATGCTAAGTTCTAAAGGTTATACTGACATAGCTAGGCCTTAGGCCCTGGCCCTAGACCTAGATCAGGGAGATAAGTAAGGACAACTTTTTAAAAGTCCTTTTCAGGATTTAATTACGTAAGTTTGTGATGACCTGAAAAAAAAATCCAAATAATTACAGGTTAGCTTATTTCAGAGTAATGTTTCTGGACATTTATGCAGAATAATCCACTACTTCAGTGTTGCCCACAACTAAGGCAAGTGAGATCTGATAATTTCCTTATGAAACGTCACTGCTGCAATCATGTCCTCTCTAATCTGTGAATCAGCACCAGTCTTCCTTCTTTTACTTCAGTTTTGTAAGCTGCTGTCAATTTTCATACAAGGGTTAAAACCAGAAGAACGGCACTAACTAATGATCCTGCTGAAAGAAAAACTATACCTTAAAGCTTGTGCCTTAATGAATAAGGGAACATCTAAGGGACAAGCCTTGAGGTAGAATAAACCCGTTATGCAGAAAAATACATTTACATCTAACACTTGACCTTTTGTGAATTGCAAGCATTGGCTTCTAGGAATCATAAAGCAACACAGAGGAACAAATCTAGGAGAAAAGAGCAATAGAGAAACATTCAGTAATCTGCACTTTTTAGAAAGAGCTGATTTAAGACACTCACAGCAAGCAATTCATAAGAACCAGTAAAATGAAGAACTGATTTACAGGAGCTTGCTACTTTTTCACTTTTCATCTCTTCCTGAAATCTATCAGTGTATACACAATGTTAAATGATACCAGGGCAAAAATACTAAACTTCTTAAAAGCACTTGAAGATGTAATAGGAAACAATTATCTTGCCTAACTACTGGAAACACAGCATAGGATTATTTTTCTACTAAACTGAAAAATATTTGCCTATGCATCCAAACACATCAGTACAGAAACATCACAGATTATGAAACACCAACTGTGAATTCAGAGCACTTCTGTAATATACTACTGTATTCAGTCTCATAGGTACTGCATAAACACACAAGAGATTAATTTTTTCCCTCCAGAAAAGCTATTAGTTGAGAAACGACTGCAATCATATATGTTCTGCTCTAAAAAAACCCACAAGAAATAAAAACTAGCCCCCCAAACATAAACTATTCCACAAATATACAAAGCATGAACATTCTTCAGATTTATAAAATAACATAACACTTTATTGTAAGCTCTTGAGCTTATTATTCAAGGAAGCTGTAAAGATTTTGTAACATCTGTATTGTGCACTTCCTCCTCACAGCATTTCAAATTCATGGCACAAATAAAGTACTTTGACTGCACTGATTAGGTAGCTATGTTTAGAAAGATAACTACACCACTACAAAAGATAAAGTTTTCTATAATTTTTTTTTTTTTTAAATGGAATGTCCCCAGTTACTACTATACCACAAATTGGAATCAGACCTCCAAACCAGAAACTTTATTCCAAATCCTTTTGAAGTCACAATTCATTCACTAGTACTTAAGTGCTTCACTGTGCTCTCTGAACCTATGGGTGGACATAAGGCTACTGAAGTCAAAACATGACTCAGTCATTCAAACAGATTTTCTAGAAACTAAGACAGTAACTGTTACTAAAAAAAAATCTTACTGAAAATCAAACTTGAGCTTTTTTAACACTAGCAGTCCGAATTAAATATACATTTCAATTGTACACTGACCATTGTGAGGATATTAATAAGCAGGTATAAACCCTGATTTTCAGAAAACAAATGTATGTGTGTGTTTAAGGACATTTTGAATTTTTAAACATATGAAACTAAATCTCACCTACTTGATTAAAAATACACCAAACTGCATAAGAGTTTGGATTTTTAAATGTGATAAATGACAAAACATCAGACAATGCCAATGTGCAAGTATCTTAAACTCTTAATATGGAAAATCATCAAGGAAAAAAGTAACTTACAAAATGTAAACTTTTTTATTGCAAGTCCCAGAAAATGTCACATTCCACATAAAGGTAGGAAACACAAAACCAAAACACACTTCTGATGCACTCAGTGGCAATAAAACATACTATTAAGAGCAATCAGATACTCCTTAGTTGGACATATATAAGATGACCTACTAAATAGTCAACTTTTTAGAGTCATTCTGTTGATAATGGCAGATATAGCAAAATCAAAACAAAGTGACATGTCCAAAACAGGTTCTATTAGATTTTACAGACTACCAGTAATTTTCACACCAGAAGTGCCATTGCCTACTTGACAGACACCCATTTCCCCAGTACCTGACAGTACAGGCCAAGAGCAGTGCAGCTTTCACTTAAAAGCCAGATATTGTTTTGACTTGTGAGCTGCTACTTCATACTTAGAAAAAAAAAAAAAAACAATGTGGACATTAGATGACTAATTTGTCTGACATTGTTGTAATTACTGTGGACTGTTCCCAGGAATATTACATGTTAGATTAAAAATGGTAGCCCTACAAATTGTCAACCATACGAGTTTTAATGAGAATACTACAACCATACTACAAAAGTAGGCGGGAAGACACAATATGAAGACAGAAAAAATGTAGCCATGTAAAAAAAAATAGTTTTTGCAGTATAAATGGAGGAGAACTCAACATGCACAGACTGCAGTTTTCACTGTGCACAAGCTTGACTCCTTCTGTAAACTTAGTTGTTTAGAAATATTAAAACATTTATGAGCTTTTAACTCCATGAGAGTGTAACTACCTAAAGAAATTCTCTAGCTTAACTTTTAGTTAACATTCATGCCCGTATTTCCACAAAACTGAACACATTTACTGTGTTCTCATTAAAGTTTCATGGTCATACTATCCACTGAAGAAGGATGTTAGCATCACAAAAACAGTGATAATTAATGCTACTGACACCAAACCCACAAATTTAAATGCCTCACTTCTAAACAGCATATCCAAATTCGACCATCATGAACACAGAGGGAAACAATGTCCTGAGAAAACACTTTAGGGGGAAAAGTTTGGAAGGACAGGAAGATTAATAGCATATGTTGCTTGTATTCAGATTATACAGTTTCTGAAGTGGTAGGCTCACACCTTCTCAGGTCTGTTCCTCCTGCCAGAGCAGTGGAAGCTCTCAGCAGGGAGTTGCTTACAAGAGAAATGTCTTAGATAGCAAAGTAAAAACATTGGAGCACATTAGGTGGTGCCAGAAAGCACTACAGTAGAGTAACAACTAACAATAGTAATTATTTTGAAAACTTATCCCAAAACTTCAAAATTAAGACAGGTAGTTTTACAAAGGGTACAACTCTTTCAGAAGGTTTGGGACAGTTTGAGCAAGTTTTAATTAAATGATCTTTTAACACGTCCTTATCATCACTCTGTTAAAGTCAGGTGAAAGGTGGATTTATGTTTTGGGTTTTGTTTAGTTTACCTTCATTAACTTGAAGCATTAGTATAGTTTTACAAAAACACATGCAAATGACAAACCACAAATACTGCATTTACAGTTCTTACACAAAAAAATGAAAACAAATGGAAAGAACGGCCAGAGAAAAATCCTGAAAGTGTAATTTCTGTTGTTTTCCAACCTCGGTTTGTTGTGTTGGGTTTTTTCCTTTTGATTTAGCAAATGTAGTTGTTAAGAGACCACCCTATAGATTGTTCTATACTTCCACTACATTTTCCTCATGCCATATCATTATAGCAGTCTGTCTCACTTAATCCAATTTACCATTTAGGATTTGCAATGGGTATAATTTAAAATAAAGTCTGACTGTATAATTGAGCCACTTTGTAGAGGCGGTAGTGAAAACTTCATTACTATGAAACAAGATTTTAGACAAACTTACTTATTTCAGGGACTTAATTAACACCGTCCCAGGATCAGAGTATTACCTTGCAAGACTGATTTTCAGGACTCCCTAACTACACTTCTAAATTGCAATAGAAAGACCAGTAAAGAGGTCAGGAGAGCACAGGACTCTCAGCCTTCATGCTAAAATGCAGCTCTTTCTGATTTTTTGAAAGAAAAAAAAAAAAACACACAACAAAAAACAAACAACAAAAAAACCACAAAAAACCTGTTATAGTCCAAATGCTAAAAGGATGTTACTTCTTCCAAGCTTATAAATAATATTTAACCTCGTCTACATTGCATGTGTATTATTGCATGTGTGTTGTCTACAATGCATGTGTATTATTTAATATTCCACATTACTGTGGGAGATGCAAAGTACAGAAAGTGCATTCTTGTCTGCATTAGAGCACCTATCCATCAATAGCATGAAAAACAAAAAAACTCAAGGAAACAGGACCTTTCACTTTCTCCTGAGAAACACAAAACAAAACCTCAAAACACAGAGTAATCATTCAACATTACCATGCAAGACAACTGCTCTACATTAGAGGACGAACTCATTTTAATCACATTTGGGCATAATCTGGTGGCAGGAGCAGATGCTCCTTGAAAAGCCCTGGATGACTGGTAGATACATCAATTTCAGAATTCTAAGCACTACATAAAAAAGAACAGGGTGTTTGTCTTATTCATATACATTGCATTGCACTCTTCAAATTAATAAAATCCACAGGTGAAAAATTAACTGTAAAATGTGAGACTTCTCAAATGTTTTCCAGCCCAAGGTAAGAGTCTATAGACCTAACTAGTGCTGCATCACTGAAACTGATTATTGAAATTCAGTTTTAGGAAGCAAAGTCTCTCCAAAGAGCACTTTTTGAATGCTTAGGCATTTAGAATCCAAGGCCTACTCTTTCAAATTATACCAAGGTGTCACTTTCTAAAGAGCATATAAACCCCACTGCAATCAAAGGATTATTTCAGACTTTCCGGGTAACTACAGATTAAGGTAGTGTCATGTGATTCTCATCTAACTGGCTTGATATTTTATGTCAGGCTTCAAGATATAGTACAAGTTCCATATCCAACATGAATGTCAAATTCTGACTTCGAGAAGTAATAGTCTTCATAAGTGGCTTACCATAAACACAGTTCCACAGGATTTGCACTGCATTTACACAGATCAAAGACTTTACTCAGTGCTCCACAAGTGCAAGCAGAACGAACAGTAAACTGTTCCAGGCAAAATCCCCAGAGATGATTCAACTAGCAGGTCACCTGTTAGCCTGGCGGAGTCCAATAGCCATCTGACAAATAACTATCTAGTCATCTACACTGAAAGCACAGAAGGGCTTCACATATAATTCATTGTATTTTCTTTTTTCATTCCCAATCCAGATTAAAACTATTACAAATTATTGGGAGTAACTGTTGACCATAGTAGCAGCCAAAATCAGGCGCATGTGCTGTAGTGCAGCCTATATGCCTTTCAGATTATTTTTTTCCCCTCTTTAAGTCTATTCCTTCCCACCAATCTTCATACAATCTTTATCTATAGTTTGCCCAATACCATTGTTTTCATCTGCCATTTGGGTATTCCTTAGAAATTCCTTGCTTTCTTCGCAGAATCTTTCATCTGGATGATAATGTTATCAGTATATTTGAACACATGACTCAAAATAAGTATGTAAGAACATAACACGAGAGAAGTGCTTTTTACCTTCAGGGTTCTACTAGTCTAATTTTTCTTTTTATTTCTTTTGTGGGACAGGAAAAAAAGTCTTTACTACAAATTGTCCAAAGAATCTTAGCAAACAAAAGCCTGGTCCATCAGAGACCTAGAAGTATGAGTTCCCTGTTGTTGTTGAGATAAGAAAGAATCTCAACATAATCTGTAAAAAGCTCCATTACTAAATTGCCAGTATCTGTTCAAGTACTTCAAGAAATCACTGTGTAGGAAGCTTTAATGTGCAGCTACAGTAAGGAAACCCTATTCTAGAAGTCCACAGAGCTGTGAGATAAATGCATAGAAACTCTTCCCATACAGAGATGTCTTTACTAGAGAGAAATTAAGATCACAGGATAAGGATAAACAATTAAGGACAGAATGGAAAAGTGCCTTAACTATTAACAAGTCAGCCACATCTATTTTCTGGCTGACTTCATAAATGGTCAGAGGACTGCTTTCAGAAAGAACCACGACTAAACATTATGAAGAGACTTAAGTGCTACACAGTATTAGTAGTTATCCTACAGACTGTCACACAGAAGTTATGAACTGCATGTCTCTGCCACTGAACACAGAATGATCCATAAATGTTCTCCAAGGTTTGACATTATCCTCAGTGCCATAAATACCTCACACAGCAGCAAAATGTAATTTCCAAGTAACTAAAAGTGATTATTTTAAAACCTCTATTATTAAGTCACTTGGTCATAAGATCCGATTAGATAGAGAAATGCATCTGCCCGAATTAACATGCAAATGAGACCATATGCTGAAGTCAACGATATCGATTTTATTTAACAATCAATATGAGCTAAAGAGATAGAGATAGAAATAGAAAAGGGAGGGAAGAGAGAGAAATTGATTGATTGATTGATCAAGCAGAAGACAGTCACCATTTGTGGATCCAGTGGCATTCCATTGGTCCTTCTTCATCCTGGGCTTCTCAGCTGTGGGGGTCCCTGAACTGTTCTTCTGAGGGTACCACCTTCATAAAGTCCAAGTTCTGTGTATCCACAGAGGCATGTTCCCATAACTTGGGGTGATCTTTGTTTGACCAGTGATATTGTACCACCCTGTGACTCAAACATGGTCCTCTATGGACTTGTCCTCAGTTCAGAGGTTACCCATAGGGTGATACATATGTAGCAGACAGTAGAAGAAAAGACAGAAGCAACAAGAGCAAAAACATGAGTAATCACACAGTATATAGTAGCTATCCTAACCATCAAAAATGCAAATCCAATTGCAATGATCAGCCCAATGCCGATTACCCAGTGCACCCACCCTGCAAGTCCCAAGGATCAGAGTGTACCAACATCAGCCAGGAGTTGGGGCTAACTCCTGGAAGCCAGTCTTGGGGTTGGAGTCACTAGCATCAATTTCTTTCATTTTGGCTTGGGCTTTTTCAGTTGATGCTGTTGCACCATGAATGGTAATACAACACAGTTTTAGTAAAATTTACCACTCCATATATCCCTCGTTCCTTTAGTAACAACATATCTAATGCCAACTAATTCTGTAAAGCCATTTTTAACACTTGCTGGACTTGCAAGTTAAATCCTCTGAAAACATATCTAGTCCAATTACTGAGGGTATTCCTTCAACTAGCCTAACTATGTGCAAAAAGTTCTCATGCAAAATACAAAAAAGCTCTCATACACAATGTGCGCAAACACATTCTTCCACTGGGCCCGTACTACACTGCTCCAGGGGATAGAGTAGAGCCCTGCTGTGATTTCATCCTGACACAAAACAAAAACTGTGCTTTACTATTAATCATTATCTTCCTTTACTATTGCTGCCACAGTAAATTGCACCGACAACTGAGATGCATATATGGTGCAGAATGAACTATAGTTACCATACTGATTAGCATAAATGAAAGAAGTGAGGTAAAGTTAAAAGTACTGAGGACACACAGTAGGAAACCCAATAGTCACCAACAGCAACCCAATCAGATCTTCACGTGGGAATACAAATCTCTGATTTACTTTGAAAAAAACTACTCCTGACAGGAGAATCCCACCATGGTACTGTCGCACAGGGAACAGAAGTGGCATTTTGCAATGGAACATCTAATGAGCGATAACATGTTTGGTTCCATAAATAGTTCTAGAAAAAGTTATGTGGAAGCTGGTAAGAGGCTTTCTTATATTCCATCCATGTTCTATTTGCAGTCCATGGCTATTCCTCCCTCTGGTCTGGGAAGGTGGACTCAACCATTTCCCATGGAACATTTGATTTTGTTTTGTCAAGATTATCTAGTCCACTCGTTACTATCTCTGAAAAAATTAGCTAAATCACCATAAATCTAAACCCTTCTGAGGCAAAACTGGAAAGGTTTATACATGTTCCCTGATTTGTATTATTCCAAATATGTTTCAGTCCTTGTATCAACTCCCAGGCTAAATTTGGTTGAATTCCCTGAGTCTCAACTGATTGATACAAAGTTATACACCCATAAAATAAAAGCTTTTTCCACCATTTGTTTCCAGTAGAAAGACGAAATAAACTTAGCAAAAATCAAACAATACATATAATGTCTCATATAATCCTATTAATATTTTGTCTCACAAGAAGTTACTTGTGATCAAAACATCAATGAATCACTAGAATAAATTGATAACACAGGCAATTATGGTGGCAATTAAAAGTTTCACCCGTTCCACTCAGTTCAACTTTATCTGTCAGCAGGTTCCGATAAAAAGAAAAGGGAAAATTCAGCCTACTACACACCAATTTTTAAGAAGGAGGAACAATCCATCCAGTGTTAATTTCATATCTGTGTCTACCATAAAAAACCCAAAAAACTTATAAGGTGGCTAATGGAAAAGTGATTATCATGTCTCCTTGGCTGTATTCTACAAGCTTTCTCATGTGAATTCACTGTCCAGTACCTCACGCAAACTGGTTAGTCTGTTTTCCAGAGGGGCTCAGGGGACCAAAGTGTTGTAATTCTAAGAGGAATCAACCCTAGTGGGTGACTCCTGTCCTTTGATCTCGAGTGGGGGTGTCCTGACAGTATTTCTGGTATCATTTCTGCAAAAACAATAGAAGTCTCAGACGGATCAGTGCAGACAGGCTACCCCTTAGGGGTTCAAGTTGTTGAACAGCTTCGACTTTGTATTTCTCAGGTGGAATCTCAACTTCTATTTCATTAAGTGCTTGCCCCATTGCTGTTGCTGGTTTCCCTACCTTTTTATGGGGGTCTCATCTGATTTATTTCATGGTCAAAGACAGCAAGACTGTAGAAGTTTGGCAAGCATAGCCTGTGCAATCATGGGTAAATGCTTACACCTCTGCAGGAGTCCTTTAAAGGTGTATTACCTCTCTTCCAGGTAAGTGTCAATTGAGAAGTGGTTAAAGATGCAGTATTTGCACTCAACTGCTTCTAATAAACTGTAACTACAACTGTCTGTTTGGCTCTTGCACCAGCCAGACGGGAAAAAAGGGAGTGTGAAACCATCCCACCACTGGCTAAGCAACCTTGTATTATGGCTGTGAAGTTTGCACTATTGAGTACTGCAGATGTCAGTGGAGCTACATCAGCTATAACTTCAGAAATTTCATTCAGTACTGCAGAAAAAACCCGGCATTGTGACACACACCAGCAATCCTTCAATCAGGGAGTACAGGTAAAATCAGGGAGTAAATGCATTGTAGTCTCTGAATTTCTTTTAGGTTTAGGGTTAGCAGACTTCTGCTTCTCACGCAGGAGCCATAAATGAACCTCAGCAGTTTAGCAAGTAACACTTGCTCTGCCTACTCCAGTAATTTTTACTCTTTGCCCTCTGGGTCGCACACCCAGCTTCTCAGCATCCCACTGCATTGAATGTTGCACTGAATGTTGCACAGCCAGATCTATTAGAAATTTTATGGTTGACAAGAACCAACTGGAATCCAAATGGATGGGATGCACTGTTGGTTTTGCACTTGTTGGATTTCAGTCTTGCCTGATTTATGGCCAAACATTGGTATCTCAGTAGCTGCATATGGCAACATTCTAGCCCATAAGTCTCTTACATGAACCCCAAAGCTCCACCCAAAGCTTTCCAATACCATGGAAACATAGCACTGCCTCTGCCTGAGTCCTCTTATTTTCCTCATTTAACTAATAGCTCATTTTTTTCACCAGATCTTGTAAAGATCTTCATAGTTTCAGTCTCAGACTTGTGAATAGCCAACAATCCTGTTGTGCTTCAAGGGCACCACCCTAAATGGCACATACAATTGCCTTTGCCATATTTGTGTACTTTCACAAGAATTCTAATTCTATCAGTCAATGTTTATGGGTCATGCCAATTGTTATATGCCCAAATCATCCTGGGAGGAGAAGAGTTAGCATTATCTCTTTCATTTTATCAGGAGGGGACAGTCCCATTTGAATCACCCTGGGCAGTCATTCTTTTTAAATTGGTCATTAATCCACTGAGGGTTAATGTCTTTCTCCCAGATAACCCTATGACAGTCGGTCTGACTTTCTCCCACAGAAAAAATTACAACAGGTCCAGGTCACACCAGAAAACAGTGTAACAGCTTTGCACAGCACCAATTACTCTATCACATCAAGGGATCCTGCTCATGACAGCAATTTAATGTTAAGATCCAATTAGTGAGAGATGCGTCTGCCCAAAATAAGGTGAAAACAAGACTATATGCCGAAGTTAAAAGTACAGATTTTATTTAACAGTCAATGCGAGATAGAGAAATAAACAGAAAAGGCGAGTCAGAGAGAGACAGAGAGAGATCGATCAAGTGCTGTTCCACTGATCCTTCTTCACCCTGGGCTTCTTGGTGGTGTAGGTCCCTCCGTCATGCCAGGGCCAAGTTCTAGGAATCCACAGAGGCATATTTCCATAACTTGTGATGACTTTTGTTTGAGCAGTGATATGTGTATGAGCAGCTGCTTCCTTTCACATAGCGTGCTACAGTGGGAATTTTTGTCCAGATGCATTAACCAGGATGCGCTAACCAGATCTCATCTGTGCCAGGCCTGGAATTAGCACCTTCTCACCACAAATTTCTCCTTTCTGTGCTTATCTCAAGCTCCCACTGTGGAGACCTATCTTATGGCAAGTGCACGCTGTGGAGACTTACCTTATGACAAGTTCCTTCTGGGGCCCGAACATTGCTTGAGAGACAACTGTGCTCTTTACGTCCTTATACTTGGGTTTTACGAGAACTCTATACATTCAAAATTAACAAAAGCTGTGACTTCAGATTCTTTTAAGAGTAAGAGCTGTTAAATGAAAGTAGGAAAAAGAACTCCAATACATGTTTTTGATCAAGTAACTCTGATAAAGAGCCTCACTTCACAACATAGATACTAAAACTGAGAAAGTTTTCTCGTGATCTTATTTCAGCACATTCTGTGCTACTAAGAACACTGTAACTAAAACACAGCCCACAATTAAGTTCCAGATCTGAAGCAGGAACTGCTGTTGCCCAAGCTGTTGAAACTCCAAGATAGCAATTAAGTTAACATTTTGATTTTAGATTTCGTATTTCAGAGCAGTAAAAAACAAAAAAAAATCTGCTTAAAGAATATGCAGTGCACAAATACAAAACAAAGTAGCAGTGTACAATACACTGTATCTTGAAAGCAACCTAAAATATCTAGCCTTATCTAAAAATTACATTTAATAAAAGCAGAATTCAGAGATCAAGCCTCAGAATCTGCAATGCTAAATTCAAGCTTCTGCATTTAGGTAACTACCTGATACATTAAAGAAGGCTTCCGAATTACTTTTACATTGTTTTAAGTCTTGTTCTACAGAACTCAGGGAAATTTTACTCTTTTTATAAGGCATTAACTTTTTTCCTAGTAGGATCTTCTGAACTTTTCATGATGCATTTGTTATTCAGTAAAAGTTAAACAAATATTTAAAGCAAAGTTGAACACTCCTTATACCTGCTTCACTCTAATCACAGCTTGCTTTATAAAACCACGATTTTCACCACCATGTTCATTAGAGGTCTGCTCTTCTCACATTTAACAGCATTTTAAGTACATGCATAATAACCATTTATGAGGTAAGAAAAACCTTAACAAGGGCAGAAATGACAGAAATGACTAGTGAACACACAACATTCAAGTGCTTCTGGACAGGGGTATCAGGTTAAAAAGTCTGTGGCACTGGCGGCACCTCGGCTTGCCTGGCTCTGCCCACGCTTATCAAACATCAGTTGCCCTTCCAGACTGGCAGAGTCAGTTTACCTGTCAAAACCACTTGTCACTATCATAATTTCTAAAGCTATCTGCCTCTCCAAAATACTGAATTAAAGGAAGTCACAAATTCTCTCACTTTTAAAAATCTTACAAATACCTTACTTCCCAAGCACTCCCTTACACTCTTTCTGCATTATTCTTCTCCCTGACTTCAGCCTTCAGTCTTCCTTGCATTTACATAAGTCATTTTACCATGGCTTTATAGAAAGTCCTTCAGACACCTGACCATAACCAGTTCAATCAGCTGCTCAACTTTTTTTTACAGAGCTGGGATAGGTGATCCAAATTGACCAAAGGGATATTCCAGACCATATGACATCATGCTCAGTATATAAAGCTGAGGAAAGAAGGATGCAGAAGAGGGGGAACATTTGGAGTAACAGTGTTCACCTTCCCAACTCATTATTATGTACAATGGAGCCCTGCTATCTTGAAGATGGGTGAACACTTCCCTGCCCATAGGAAGCAGTGAATTCTTTGCTTTGCTAGTTTGCATGTCTTTTGCTTTCCCTATTAAACTGTGGGTTGAGATAAAGGTGAGTTTCTACCTCCTACCCTTCCAATTCCCTCCCTGACCCTACTAATGGGGGAGTGAACAAGGGGCTGTGTGGGACTTGGTTGCTGGCTGGGATTAAACCACGACACATGCCTCAACACTTAATTCTGCTAATATATAGGTAGTTCAGTGACCTAAAACAATAAGATTATACTGGCCCTCAGAGCAACATGAATTTATCACACCATACAGTTCACTTAACATGGCTTAAAAATCATTATTCTAGTTTTTCTGGATAACAATGGAGGAACACCAAGTGGAGAGCAGTGATGAGTGGTGTCCTCAGGGGTTGGTATGGGGACAGCTGATGACACCAAGCTGTATGGTGCAATCAACATGCTGGAGGGATGGAACGCCATATGGACCTTGACTGGCTCGAGAGGTGGGAGTGTGCAAAACTCATGAAGTTCATGAGAGCCAAGAGCAAGGTCCTGTACCTGTGTCAGGGCAATCCCAAGCACAATTACAGCTTGGGCAGGGAATGCATTGAAGAGCAGTCTTGGTGAGAAGGACTTGGGGGTGTTGGTGGATGAAAAGTAGTTCAATATGCATCAGTAATGTGCACTTGCAGCTCAAAATGCCAGCCATATCCTGGGCTGCATCAAAAGCAGTGCATCCAGCAGGTCAGGGGAGGTGATACTGCCTTTCTAGTCCACTCTCATGAGACTACACCTGGAGAATTGCATCCCAGTGTCAGGCCCCTAGGCACTGACCTGTTGGAATGAGTCCAGAGGAGGGACGCCACGCTGATCACTGCACTGGAGCTCCTTTCCTCCAAGGCCAAGTTGAGAAAAGCTGGAGTTGTTCAGACTGGAAAAGAGAAGGCTTTGGGACCACTATACAGCAGTCTCATGGTACTTGAAGGGGACCTACAAAAAGGCTGCAGGACTTCTTACCAAGGCATACAGTTACAGGACATGGCTTCAAACTGAAAGAGGGTAGCTTTAGATCAGGTATTAGGAAAAAATTCTTTACTGGTTTATCAGAACTCCTCAGGAGATCATGCAACAAGTCATACCTACACAGGCATCTTCTACAGCTGAAAAAACTAATCTTCCTTAAAAAACTACCTCTCAGTGCACATCTGAAGTTTATTACTTACATTTACAGCTTCCATAAGTAAGTTAAATTACGACATTTTCACTTGAAGGTTAGCCAACTGATGAAAATAGTGCCTTTCTGATACAATTCTCTCACAGTACTTCACTGTAGTTAAGAAAAAAACCCTGTTCAAAGAGATTACAGATTTTGTCTCAAGTCACAGACCCTTACGGAGCAAAAGTACAATGATATTTTTAAAAACACAATGAATAAGTGATGAAGTAACAACAAATTTCCAGACAGACAACCCTGTATACATAAGCATCTACAGACTCACTATATTTTAAAAGCATACCTCAATATTTGCATCATCAACACAAATATTAACTCAATGATCTTCAACAGCAAGAATTTCTCCATTTTGCCCTCATGAGGTTTTAGCAGCAGTGACTGAGTGGACACGTCTCAGCCCTCAAGGCAAGCACCTATAAAGTCACCACATGCTTCAGTAAAACCTGTGAACATTTAATTGTCCACAGATCCACAACCACCTTTCAACTTGTAGCCTTATTTAACTATCGGAAATCACTAGAGTGAAAGCAACACAAAAACACATTTATACTTAATTTTGTGTGGAATATAACCAAGCAACTTATTACAGTTCTCTGAACTCAGAAACTTGCACAGCATCTGAAACACCTGCATATCCATGATATACTGAGCCATCTCTGCAGTAACACTGGAAGTGCAGATGCACAGAACTGAGTCATCCTCCCCCTCTGCTACCAAATAAATTAACCAGAGGCCAACTAGAAAGATGGACAAAGAAGGACAAAGGGGATGACATCACTATGAACACATGGTGTACTTTAATCATGCTTTATCTATTTTTCATCCTTTGTTTTCCATATAAAAGGCAGCAAGAAGTTTCACTAGTGAAATTAGTGGAACATTCATCCAGTATTGTGTGGGAATTAGCACACCTCTATCCAGAAGTTTTAATCAACCTTCCCTTGATCATCAGAGAGTTGCAACTCAAGAGATGCTGATCTTGGCTGACCCAGCTCAACAGTTCACAGATCAAAGCTACTCCATTGTTTGGGTCCTTGAATTAACTGGAAATAGTTTGGGAACATCTGATCAAAACTTTATTCACTATGTTTAATTATGTGCTGCCCTATATCATCCTGGAATTCTGCAGAGAAAGAAAGAGCCAGAAAATGTCTATAATTCACTGTTAAAGGCACCATACATGAGTGGTTATGCGTTTACATCCAAAGAACAGTAATCTTTCAATGCCAAACCACAAGTCACATGGGCTGATTACAAGAAAGTAACAAGCGATAACACTACATATTAACTAAACTGGACATCAGCTGATGACTTCAATTAATAGGCACAGGTTTTTGCCTGAAAGGGAAGAGTTAGTTATTAATATGCACAGATGAAAAAAAAATGACAAAAACCAGTGATAAAGACAATATTTGTAAAGTAAAAGGAAGCAGAAAATGACATATGCTTGTCATATCCAGAAGGCAGAAAAAAATAAAAAAGCTCTATTTAACTCACACTAAATTAGAATTTAGTCTCACGGTAAATACAATTAGGTTTCTGAAATTCTCCCAAGGTTTCAGAGTAAAGGAAAACTGCATGTCCGTCATTTTAAGCATTCATAAATAACTTTCTTCTGTTTCCTGGTTTAGGTTCTCAAAAAATTTATTTCATAAAACCTTGCAGGTTTAGTCTGGTTTTTTACAGCTTATCAACACTAAAGCTATACAAGAGTCAAGCATTTTAATAAAATTAAACTGACTAAAATTAAACTGATAAAAATGTAACAGGTTTTTATTTGATCTGCTTCCCACATAGGCAATGTCACAACCAGATTAAATAATATTTGACTAAGGGATTCACTGACATTTTGACATATGCTTGTCCTTTAAAAAATTCCTTGTTTCTCTTGATAGTTCAAAAAATCCATTCCAAAATTTGAACACAAAAATAAATAAACCCCCAATTTTCTAAAATCTGTATCAAAAACACACACACTCACTTTTCTACTAAACAGGAATCAAGCTAAGAAAGGAATAAGAGAACTGACGTGCTAAATGAGCTTACAACAGCTTCATTAATCTAAATAATAAAAAAGAAACACCAGAATATGTTTGTCAACATCAAATTTGTAAGTTCTGAATTAATTCCTTTAGTGTTTTTTAAATAGAAAAGTTTTAGTCTATTTTCTAATGGCTAAGAATAAGTGAAACATTTATCCATATACATACCCTTCAGTCATTCTTTGGAAGAGCAAAACTAATTGGGGGGGGGGGAGGGGAAATGCCTACTACTGCAGTATTATGCACACCTTAATACTAGAACAATAAAGACACAGGTAGTGCATTTTTGTATACTTGTTTTAGAGCTTTAGCCTACTCTTCTCTCAAGGAACATGGTTAAGCACCACCTCTTCTACTACTGAATGATTTGCCTATGCTAACAGAAGATAGGGCTCAGTTTCAGTATCATTCTGTCCTTCTACCATGGGAACACCATGAACAGCTACCAAGAGCTTAACAGAACAGCTTTAAAAAAAGTTGCAAAGCCTATGATATACTTAGTAACAAACATTTAATTTTTTTTCACCATGCTGCTACAATGCTTCCTGTGACTTTACATCCTATACCAGCACTCTGAAGTACAATTTTTTTAAAGCATCCTCTTGAAGGCAATGAAAAATACTGATTTAACCTTGTGTAGGTTCTAACTTATGGATCCCTACATGGCCCTCCATGCTTAAAGAAATCTTACAAGATAAGGATTTTATAAAAATCTGGATATTTAGTATTTATTCAAAGTTATGATAACCTTCCCCGCATCACTTTATTCAAAGGTAAATTTTAACCTACTTTGAATTGTTCAGTCTACTGCAAATTACCTTTCACTTAAACCAGGCAAGAACTTGCACAGACACCATGGTAACAAGTTGTCACAGACTGGTGTAATCGCCTAAAGTTGCAAACTTTTGCATCATGGCAAATATAAACCAGCCCTGCTTCTCAGTGAATGATCACAGGGCTGGAGCACCTCTCCTACAAGGCCAGGTTGACAAGAATTGGGGCTGTTCAGCCTGGAAAAAAAGAAGGCTTTGGGACAACCTTACAGCAGCCTTCCAGTACATGAAGGGGACCTACAAGAAGGCTGCAGGACTTTTTACTGAAGCATGACGTGACAGGACAAGAGGAAATGGCTTCAAACTGAAAGACAGTAGATTTAGATTAGATATTAGGAAGAAATTCTTTACTATAATGGTGGTGAGGCACTGGAACAGACTGCACAGAGAAGTTGTGGATATCCAGTCCCTGGAAGTGTTCAAAGCCAGGCTAGATGGGGCTTTGAACCTGGCTGAGTGGACAGTGCCCCTGCCCATGGCTGAGGGTTTGGAACTAGTTGATCTTTAAGGTCACTTCCAATAAAAACCACTCTGATTCTGCAACTTTACTTACTGATGGGCAGCTATCTTCTCTTGAATACACAAAAATACATGCAGAAAAATAACAGCTGCCCAGGATACAACAGCAGCACCCTATTACCGTACAATCACTATGCTTGCTATCACCCTATGGTAAATGCAAGTCAACTTTAAGTTTTAGGACTTATTATTTTGTTCTTACCTGAGCTGTAATAGATGGATTTGACCCAAATAATTTATTACAACTCTAAGCAAGTTTATGCAATTTAGTTCGGTAACATTTACAAAGACAGATCTCTGGAAACTAGAGAATGAAAAAATCCAGCATTTCACTTTTCTCTGGTTCAGTATCTACTCACAGTGCATACTTAGGTCAGTCTTTGTTTGAAGACTACATTTAATTTCTACCATGTTAGTCAAAGAAGCATTGCTCCAAAGTCAAAAAGAACATTCTGGAAGAGCAAGTGTAGGACAAACATACTGGTTTACCTGGTGTTAGAAGGTAATGGAGTGGTTAAGTTATTGCACTTAGCTAAGTCTGTCAGGTTGATAGATCACAGCAAATGAGCTCTTTGGTTTACATTTCTTTTGGAGGCTGGCTGATCATTTTACGTGTGTAGCAACCACTTCTCAACAATCCAGGCTAGCAGTGCTGCTACACATACCTGCAAACCTTAAGAGAATATAAGTTTCCTATAGATTTTAGGGGCAGGGGGGATGATCTGCCATTTGATGGACCACTTTCAAGCATTTCAGCCCTTTAGAAAGCTGTGCATCATAATTATTAAATTATTCCTTGGCACATGTTCTAAGTACATTGACAAAATGCCACTGCAACTCCAAACTGAACCTAGGTATAATAAAAATATTTTCCTCAGCCAAATTCAAGAATACGTGACATCAGATGGTTTTGCAAGACCAAGTATTTTGCTGGTACACTTGAAACTTCTCTCTAGTGCACCATGCCTCTACAACTTTATTCATGAAGACCCACAGTAAAGAAGATATTTTGTTTCCTGCATTCAGAAGTGTTGGTTCATGCTTTATCAATTATTCTTACTAGTTATGTCCAACTTCTGCAAATGTTTTACAACTTTACTCTTGACATAATCACCACTTGTCTTCAAGATGAGCTGTGGCAGTCCACCAGTTTGGAGTAAGGGGTCAGAGCACACCAAAAGCTGTGCGTGTGAAAGTAAGCCAAGTAATTAATACATCAATACTTGTGCTAAAGCAACCACCCACAAGTTTCAAAAGCAAACAAAACACATGAGCATTCAAAATTCTTATTAGAACAAGATACTTATAATTGACAGCATTGATTAAAAAGACAAAATTTAATTCTTACGAACCACAACCTAAGCAACCAATAAAGATATTGACAAATAAATAGTAATTCAGCAATTGGTGGGGCAGGGAGGGAAGGTAGCGCCACAAAATACTTAAAAGGGACCAGGTCAGAAAATACAGTTACCCATGCTAGCTCTGTATACAACCAAAACTATGACAATATGCACTATGAGTCAATTTATTCACAGATTTGAGACACATGTATTCTCCCCTAATCAACATCACAGTAACTACAATCATAACGGTGTTTAATGAATCAGATATATTAACTTGGGGCTCCACTGTACACAAACACTGACTGCCCCTACTCTGCTAAAAATGTAGTTCTCTTTCTTAAATCAGCTGGGAATAGGGGGAGGACTCAGAGTGAAATTATTAGTAAACTAAGGTCTCCTCAAGTCACAACATAACCATTTCATTAGGAATTACTGTGATGAAGGAGCAAACAATACCATTTTTGCAAACTGAAGCATGATCACACTGATACAGATACTAAGCTCATACTCAAATCATAGCAAAATTTCTTATTACACATGTGGTTTTAAGAAAAGCTTATAGAAATGATTAGACAATTCAAATCACTAGCATTATTTTTTCAACCTATCTTTGTAGTGATCAGGGAAAAACATAACAAAACTGGAAAAAGTATTCAGGGAAAATGATTTCTTGCCTTTAATCTGCAGCTTGAAAAAGCTGAGCAGCCACTTATAAACTGAATTCATCTTAGCTATTTTCTTCATCCTGCAACATTTCAGCTTATATTAAAATCAGCTATCAAGTGCATTCACATAATTATATATGCTGGAAATGCAAACCACTTCAGTGAAAAGACTTGTTAAGACTGGCAGGTGTCTTGCCATTGCTACTAACTAATAATGTGATCTTAGTTTTTCCAGGTCAACTGCAGAATATGCACTCATCTACAATGTTAATACAGTCTTAACCTAAAGAGATTAACACCTTTACACGGTGAATAGCTGCTATAGGTGTCAAAGTTGCAATCTGAAGTAATAGCAAGACACTAAAAACAAAATTCAGCATTGTGAGTTTTAGCTGTGGCTAACTAGTTTTTTATAAATATGGAGGGTCAGGGAAAGAATACCATACCAAAACAAAAACTGTTACTTGAACAGTATAGCTGTGGAGAAATTAGATCTGGTATTTGCAGATGACACAAAGTTGGGGGGAGATTTTCAATCTGCTGGAAGGCAGGAGGGCTCTGCTGAGGGACCTGGGCAGACTGGATGGATGAGCCAAATCCAACGGTACAGGGTGAAACAAGACCAAGTGCTGAGTCCTGCACTTTGGCCACAACAACCCCCTGCAGCACTACAGGCTGGGAACAGAGTGGCTGGAGAGCAGGCAGGCAGAAAGGGAACTGGGGGTACCGACTGACAACAAGCTGAACATGAGTCAACAGTGTGGTTAAGAAATCCAGGGGCATCCTGGTCTGGATCACGAATAGTGTGGCCAGCATGACCAGAGAAATGATTCTTCCCCTGTACTTGGCACTGGTGAGGCCGCATCTCAAGTGCTGTGTCCAGATCTGGGCCCCTCAATTTAGGAAAGATATTGAGGTGCTGAAGCGTGTCCAGAGAAGGGCAATGAGGCTGGTGAAGGGACTGGAGCACAAGTCCTATGAGGAGGGGACGAGGGAGCTGGGGTTGTTCTGCCTGGAGGAGGCTCAAGAGAGACCTTATTACTCTCTACAACTACCTGAAAGGAGATTGTAGCCAGGTGGGAGTTAGTCCCTTCTCCCAAGCAACCAGCAGGACAAGAAGTCACAGCTGTGCCAGGGAGGTTTAGGTCACATACTAGGAAAAAGCTCTTTACAAAGAGAGTGATTGGGCACTGGAATGGGCTGCTCATAGGGGTGGTAGAGTCACCATCCCTGAAGGTCTTTAAGAAGAGACTGGATGTGGCAGTTAGAGCCAAGATCTAGTAGGCAAGGTTGTGTTAGGTCAAAGGTTGGATCTCAGAGGTCTTTTCCAACCTAGCTGATTCCGTGATTAATTTAAATACTGCAGTCAACATTGAATTCATCAGCAAGAAGAACAGTAACTTATGAAACTGCCAATCATACATTGTTCTGTAAGATGAGAACAATGACCATGGTGACTTTGAATGGTATTTCTTTGCTTTCATATAGGTCTTTCATATTTGTGGTGGAAAACACAACACATCCTGCCTAAAGTGTGTGTACATGTGTGTTGGGCAGGAGCACAAAAACAGCGAGAGAAAAATCAAGCTGTGAAACCAGTGACTCTCCCTAAAAGTAGTGGAGCAGATCAATCCTCATTCTGCTGGTGCTTTTTAAAAAGCACAGAAGAAAAACACACAAAATATTAGTTCGGAAACTAGTATGGTATCTGCATACTTGTGGGCCTAATGAGAATGATTAACTGCTTCAAGTTACTCTGAAAAGTTATTTACTGTGAAAAAATGTGCTTTAGTACAACATCTGCATGCATTTGAGCATATGAAAACTTTTGCTCAGAAATAGCTGACATAAACACTCCATTCCTCTAGTACTGTAGCTGCAAAAAGGTGACTAAATGATGGCAGGAAGGAAGTCAGAGTGGCTTTCAAAATGAGGACCACTTTGGAATCACTTCTTTCTTACTATGCCTTGCCTGACACACAGTAAATATGCTTTCCTTTCTTCAACTTGGCTTGTAAGTACTATTCTATTGCTTTGAAATTAGCCCACTGTGCATACAGTAAAAATGGAAATTAAATGAGAAAGTAAAGCAATCATGATAGGACTTCAGAGCTAGAACTTTCAGAGGCAGCAGCAGCAACAGGTAGAGGTGGTCTTTTTTTGGCTTCATAATCTAATTTTCTCTCCAGAAAGCTTTATATCTGACCCGAACTAGATCCACCAACAAACATTTAACTTTATTTCCTGAGATTCTGCAACAACCTGAGGATTGGTAACAACAGCAACCCTTTCAAAAACACACACTCTTTTTCCCTCTTGAAAATGTGCATATTTATGTGCAGAGAGGACTATATTGTGCTGTGGTACTTGAAACAAGGCTGAGTCTACTCAACTGAGCAGCAGAGAAGGGGACAAACAGAAATTCACAAAGGGAAAATATGTGGTATCTTCCAGCAAACAGGATCTCAGATGGCAGGATATCCTTCCCCATAAAAGCAGGTGAGGCCTTCTAGACGTCTGTGCTACAGATAAGCAGAGTACACAAAACAACCACCATGCTTCTGCCTTTTATGCTGATGCCAGCTTCATATTGCACCTACACAAACCTGAAGTCTCCTAGAAATGTGGTTAGAGGCCTAGGTAAGACTGGAAACTAAGATGTTTATTCACACCATCACTTTTCCTGCTTCAATTAGATTACACATAAGAGGAAAACAAAACCCCTGCTTCAAATGAATCCATGTAAATTCTGTTTTTCAAATCTGTAGCCTAAAACTATCTGTAATGCAATGGCTGTTTCACCCTGGTTAGCCACTGAACTTAATGCATTTGAATCTGTATTTTTCATCCACTATTAATATAGCCATATATTCCTAGTGACATGAAGTAACATTAATCTGTCTCAACTCCCTCCATACAAATCACTGATGTGTACACATACAGGTATAACTGGAGGCAGGAGTGAAATTTCCCCCCAACTTGAACAGATAGGAAAGGCTGTTTGCACACTCGCTCTTATCTTCTGGCACCAAACTTAAGTATGCTTTACTGACAAAATGGAGGTGCAAAAGACTGAGAGATGTAATTCACCTGAGATCTCCTCCTGCAGTCTATGGACTAAAAGAGATTTCTATGCTTATTCACTCCTCCCTTCAGCATTAGAGAGATATAACTCAGAGGCCAGCCATAGGAATATTCAACAATCTGCCATTTCCAAGTATATCAAACATCTGCATATTCGTTAACCCTAAAAGCACTCAGGAAGAGATTACTATGAAGTCACATGAATGGCAGATTCTACTGTTAAGCTACTTTTGAATATATTCTTGCCCAAGTGTGGATTTTGGCCTATCATATCTCAAAAAATCTCAACATCACAGCACCTCATCTGTAGTTCCCTGGACAGCAAAACAACCATTAATGAAACTGCGTATCATCTTTCACCATTAAAAAGAATTTCTGAAGGGGATTAGTGAAGAAAAAAGTCATTACATCCATTTAACAAAGTTCTCTGCAACTGGAAGGTTTGAGAAGGAAGTAAATTGATCTCTAACATGTTTGCTTCCATTCTGGTTTCAATGTGATGTTCAGATCATTGTCTAAAACATATATGGTTATGAAACAGGACAAGCAACAATTGTCCAGAATGAAACATAGCCAACTCTCTTCCATGCATAATTATAGTTACACAACCTACACATTTGAAGAATTGTTTTTACTACTTTTTATCTTTCCTAGGAAATTCAATAAAGACAATCTAATCTGCAGACATTTTTACAGTGCACAATTTAGACCAGAAATAAGTTACAGGCATGCAGACATACAGAACACATGGAATACCTCCCAGACCATGCTAGTTACTAAATCTTTGCCTACCAAAGAAGCCTAGGCACTATAGTGAATTTCAGCTAACACTACGTTTGTCAAGCTACTTGGAAAAGGTTATCAAGAAAACTTTCTGGAATTGACACCAGGGAACTATTCTAGAACGTGCCTTTTCCTGTGTGTCCTAATTACAGTGGCCAGGACCAGTTTATCACTGTGTTCATGTAACCAAAACTGTGTATTCTCCACCCTCTATGTCATTTCTTATGAACTGTTAATAATGCATCGTTTGCAGCAGCTGCCTAGGGCACACCTGACTGACACCTCAGGCTACAAGCTGGATGTTAAGGAACCCTGGGAGATAGGGGAGTGCTGTTTTCACACCAGTGTGTGATAACTCACCTCCGGGGAGGCACTAAGACCTCCACACCCAGCCTGAGGGGTGATGTCTGCTAATGGGCCATGAGGGACTGGCACAATAGGCAGTTGCAAGGACCTAGGCTACCAAAGATTCCAAAAATATTCCATGACTCAGCAGAGTTAAATCACCCACTGTGAAACTCGCCACCCTGGGGGAAGGTAGTGGGCATTCCAACCTGAACCTGAACATATAGAATCTTGGAGTTTGGGGACTTCTGGTACCACTCGTCAAATCCAGAAGAGGACCAGAACCTCAACACTGCAACTGCCACTCTTGACCAGCCTGCGACCATCATCCTCACCAACAGGTTTTCCTTTCCTTTTACTTTGTACTCAGGGGAACCACGTGGTGCTCAGCACAGAGGCTGGCGAGCTCCATTCTGTTCGTGCACCAGGGTGCCGGGTTATACATTTTAGTTTTTTGTGATTAAAACAAATTTTTCTGTGTATCATTGTATTAACTCTAATATTTCTAGTAAATTCTAGCTCTGACTTGTAATCTCTCTTGAGTCAGTTTCATTTCTTCTGCTGGTTTATATTTAAACCAGCACACCATGCTACTCAGCTCATAAAACATTGAATCTAGAATGCCAGAAGTTTCCATATTTAAAAATCTCAACTGAAACCACAAGATAATACACTGAACTTAAGCTACCTTGGTTCCACATACTGGGAGAGAATTTTGCAAAGGAAACAAACACTAAATTACTAGGATTGCAGCATACCGTCAGTAACACTTACTCTGCAAGGAGACCTCAAAAAAAATCAGAAAATATTTCAAAAACATCTCAACTACGCTGCAGTAGCTGCAACAAATAAAATATCCTTAGGTAATGGTTAAGGCTAAGTTGGGTAATATTCAAGGCCACAGGTAATCACAACTAATTCAAGATATTTCAGTATTTCGGAGGATCATTACAATAGAAGTTTCCAACTCAGTCATTCAAGACCTCATATAGCATAGATTTACAGAAGTTTCACAATATGCATTACAAGAAAGAAGAGAATGTAACCTGAATTTCTAGAACCACACTCCACAACCTGATAACCAAATCCACACAGTTCCTGAATTCTGTATATCATTAGCAAACTCATATTTCACACTGCAACAGGAAATTAACTGCAACCACCACATAGTGAAAGGAGTTAGTTCAAATTAAATTTCACTGTTGTTTGAAATGGATCAGTGACAAGACCCCTCTGTCTCCAGAATCAGCTGTTCATAGACAAATCCACATCAATTAACTGCACTATTTCAAGGATCGTAATACATATTCATGTCATAGAGATATGGATAGAAGCAGTGTACGCATTTATGCAAGAAAAGTCACATTCCCCATTCTTTTAAAGCATGTCGCATGCTAACATCTAGATAGCACCTGAATAGCAACTGGCACATCTTGATAAAAAGGAAGTACTCATTAGGAAAACCACTGTGAAGAAAGATCAGTATTTGCCTTCTGATCATGAAACGACTGAACTCAGAACAGCAGTAAGAGAAGGAAAACGAGAAAAACAACAAAATAAAATTCTCTCACACCTGTAATGAGAAACGAGCTATTTAACCATACAACAGGAAACAACTTTCCTTAAGAGCAGTTCTTTCTTTCGGTTCATCTTCAATGAACAGCTTTCTGCAATAGTTTTTAAATCACTCTGTTGAATCAGTTTAGTCACCTACAAAAATACATTCTCATGCCATCCCATCAAGATGTCAAGTTTGACCTATTACCTGGGGAAAGAAAGGAAAGACAAGAAAAACTGAAATGGAAGCATGAGAAATTTACAGCAATAGGTTTCATTCTTAGAAAAAATTCTAAAAATTTTAAACACGGTGTTTTGCTTCAGTAAAAGTCAGTTGTCAAATATTAATCCAATCACACATTACACTAGACCACACTTTAAAACAGCTCTTGCATCAGCTAGATGTTTACAGATCTGAGAATGTCAGAGAGTGCAGCCTGGCAACAGATAGCAAAGAAAGATACAGGGTAAGAAGTCAATGGAAGAATACTCACACTGAGAAAATACACATAAAGTACTGAAGCATAAGACCAACTACAATTTTTATTACCTTTAGGAGTGTATCTTTTAATTGTAATTTCATGAGTATTTAGAACTACACTGAGTCAGGACTTATTTGACTGAAAATGCATTGAAACACATGCCTTGTTAAAAGAAATTAGTTAATTTCTAACTTCTTCCAGCAAACTGATCAATCTCATTTGCCAACCACGCAAAAGTAAACAGTTTTTGAAAAGAAGATTTTACTAGTATCAGGTTTTCGATTTGGTTAAACACAGCCTACCATTACTCAAAACGGCAAAAACACTGGAGTGTCTTCACTTAGGGAAGACACAAAGATTTGGCAAGTTCTTCAACCAGATGTGCTCCTCATAGGATATGAAGGCCCACAATATTGATTTTTGACTCAGTCAACACAACCAAGACAGAAAGATCTCCTGTCTCACAGAAAAGAGCACAATGGCAAGCTAGAGTAAAGAAGCTATAACAAGACACTTCACAAAGCTAATGAAGTAGAGCCAAATTTTACAGAATAAAATTCAGTTATAGTAAAAAACTACAATGTACAAGAGTTAAAATTATTATTTTTAAGTGATCAATTATTTAAACTGATGTGTTGCGGATAGCCTATTTTTATTTTGTTTATTTTGCTCTTTGGTCTAAGAATGTGTTTAAGTATGCAAAGGTCTATTCTGAGGGAGAAGCCGAGTACTTCAGTACATTTCACATTTTTAGTAAGAGGAATAATTTTAAAACTTGATGCCTGTCATAATGAATGACTACTTAACCAAAACTGGTAAACGATTCTTGTGGCTTTACTGATACTGCCTTCAGGCTGTAAAATGTTTTTCTGTTTTTAATAAAGTAACGGACTGCTGCAGGAATCTAGTGATGTATCATGTTACAGACTTTTCCATTTAGAAGTAGCACAGTTGGCTCAGGAGCCATGATGTAGATACACATTCCAAAATGATCTTGTAACTTGGATGACACCTCTTAAGTTTTATGTTGTTGTAAACTCTATTATTTTCTCCTCATCTCTGATTAATCAGTGTTTAACAGAGATGGAAAAAGTAGCAAGTATTAATATATTTATATCCCATATTCAAGTGTAGTATTTATTTCTACCTCAGTAAAAGCTGTATGATTATACCATACCAGTGATTCCACACTAGAACTTTCTAAAGCAAAGTAGACAAAGATGATGCAGCCAGGACATTTACTACTCTAGGGCACGGTTATTCATGTGTGTATGATTCAATAAAGACCATGTCTTTAAATATAATCTTGGAAAAAAGAAACATTTACTAGGAATTACAGTAACATGTCTAGAACGCGATATAAAGCACCTATAAAGCATCGTATCTTTGCACCTTCAGCATTCACCCCGAAGTTACAATCTAGAAATAAAATTGTTTCATGACAAATCATCTTATATATGCTCAAATTACCTTCAAATGTTGTTTTGGTTTTACGTCACAAGAAGCCAAAAAAAAAAAAAAAAAAAAAAACCCCCACATTTATAAAAGCCACAAAAGGGTGCTCTGAATAACTGAGGTGGGGGGTACTAAACTGAGAATTTGCCTTGCACTAGTAGAGAGGGCAACAGCATGCTGTCTTGTTTTAGTTTGGGAGTTCACTTATGTTCAGGATTCCATACCTTTTTTTAGAAAAAAATGCCAACCAAACAGACAAAAAAACCCCAACAAGCAAAAAAAGCCTAAAAAACCCAAACCAAACCAAAAAACCTGAAAAGCAGGCATGCTCCTTTCAGCAAAAAGCGAATGCTTCAGTTTGTGCTATTGTAAGCACTAGGGCAAATTAACCTGTGACAGAAAACTAGCAACACAAAGGCCTGGCAAGTGTTAATTTCAGTTTTGTATCCTGTAATTTGCAAGCTGTTTAAGATCCTGACAGGGAGATACAGGGAACGCAAAGAAATCCAAAAAGCCTACGGCACGGGTTCTACCCACACAATGCTTATTCTGACATAACTAGTTCAGGTCCATTTAATGTGACTGTGCCGAGCTGATCCCTTATACCGAACTCTGTCCTGAAATGAAAGAAATGGCCCTAGATCATTCTGAAAGTGTAACACGGTATTTCACCTCTACCAGCACTTTGGTGCATCAACCTCCCCCCACCCAAAAAGAGAAAAAGATACGCACATTCCAATCAAGGCTCTCTCAGCGGGGCTCACCCAGTTCCCCCTCCCTTCCTCCCTCGCCCCAGGCCTTGCCAGGTTCCCTCTGATTTTAGGTTTCATTTTGTTGTAAA
Organism: Xenops minutus; assembly: GCA_035221455.1. Classification (NCBI taxonomy): domain Eukaryota; kingdom Metazoa; phylum Chordata; class Aves; order Passeriformes; family Furnariidae; genus Xenops; species Xenops minutus. Next base: position 32,991,439 of record JAWWEE010000085.1, read on the forward strand.
CAGCAAAACGAAAGGAGAAAGCTTCCAAAGCGAGGATCCTTACCCTTGAAATCCCGCCATGCGCACAAATAAGGAGGGTGAATTGTTTTTCCTCTCTTTTTTTTGGATTTTGTTTTTGGATGGGCGATGAGGGGGGAGGGGGAAAGAAACAAAAGCCTACACGGAGGAGCGGCTAAGCGGCGGAGACTGAGGGAGAAGGCGGAGACCCTGCTGGAGGAGCAGGGCGAGCGTCAGCCATGTTGTGTGTGTGTGTGTGCGTGTGTGTGTGTTGGTCCAGTATTTACAAACCTGCAGCTGCAGCAGCGTTTGGAGCCTGGGCGAGAGAGGGGGACGCAGGGAGGGCGAGGGAAGGGAGGAGGGAAGCAAGGAGCGAGGGAGGGGAAGCGGCAGAGCAGACAAAGGCTGGCAGCCGCGCAGGGCGAGCGGGGCGCGCACACCCCGCGCCGGCGCTGCCTCCCGCGGCTCCGGCTCCCCCGCCGCCCTCACGCCCCCTCGCCCCGCTTTCCCGCCTCCGCCTCCGCCGGGGGCGGCTTCTCCGCCGGCAGCCCCTCGGCGGGCCCCAGCCCCAGCCCGCACACAATAGCTCCGCAGCGGGGAAAGGGGGAGGGCACCGCTCCCCCCCGGGTGACTGCGACGCGGGGCCGTGCCGGGGGAGGGCGGCAGAGCCGCGGAGCCCGGAAGGGCGGGGGGGTTGCCAGGCAGCCGGGGCTGCTGGCGGTGGCAGGGTGGGCACAGACGGCAACGCCGGGCCGGGGCCCTCGCAGCCGCGATGCCGCCCGCGGCTTCCGGGCGGGGGGCCGAGCGGTGCGCGCCCCGGGGAAGGCGAGGCGCGGCCGGGCTGGGAGCGCCGGTCCCCCCCACAGCGACTCCCTCCGGCTCTGCCCGGTACTGGGCCGGGCCAGGCCAAGGGCGGCGCGACGGGCTGCGCTCCCCCCGTCCCCTCCCTCGCCCCGCTCGCTCACCTGCCGGCGGGGCGGGCGCCGGAGGGTGCGGGCGCTGCCGCTCAGCCCCTGCCCGGCCGGGCCCGCTCAGCTCCTCCGCGGCGGCGGCAACAGCGGCGGCGTGCGCGGCCGCTCCCCTCGCCTCGCTTGTCCCCCTCCGCCGCCGCTGCCTCCTGCTCGCCTCTGCCACATTTGGATCCCCCTGTCCCTACGCGAGCTCAGACGCCAGGATAGAGGCCTCCTCACCTTCCTGCCAAATAGTGAGCCGCCCGCATCGCGCCGTTCAAAACACAGGGCCGGGCCCCGCCCTCCTCCCCCGCGCGGCCCTCC
>JAWWEE010000085.1:32995001-33012963 GCA_035221455.1 Xenops minutus
CCGCACAGCCCTCGGAACTGCCCGCGGGGGGCCGCCCGCGGCGTTCCTACGCAAAGCCGCAGAATCACAGAATACTCGGGGTTGGAAGGGACGCACAAGTGTCACCGGGAGTCGGGAACAAAACGCCTTAACAGCAGCGCAGGGCGAGGGCGCAGGCAGCGCGGTGCGGCAGCGCCAGAGGCCCCGCGGGCTGGCTCCGCCCCACGAGCGTGCCGGGCTCCAGGGATGCGCGGCTTGGCCGAGTCAGCCCTGTGTACCGGGGAGGCTCCGCCCGGACGGGCCTTCCGTGGGCTCCTGGGCCGCGGAGCCGCGGCCGACCCTCCCACCGAGTGCGGCCCTGGGCCTAGCTCTGGTTATGTAAGCTCTGCAATGTGTTTCTGTACAAACCGGACTGAGCTGGTTTGATTTGTTGTAAGGGTGGTTACAGAGCCCTCCACTTTCCACTCTCCGTTATTTATTCCTGAGCTGTTTCCGGCGCAAGGATCACGGAGTCCAACTCGCAGCCCCAGCACGGACCAGCCCCAAGAGTCACACCATATGCCTCAGAGTGTTGTCCAAATGCTCTTGAACCCAGACAGTCTTGGTGCCGAAGAAGTCCAAGAGTGCTGTGTGGGTGCCAGAAGACCCGCTCGGCATTTCAACTGCCCAGGAAAAGTGTTTGTAAATAATACAAGAAAACAACAGCGTTCTGTCCCAAACTGTCTTCTCATTTCAAGAAAGGCAACACTACTAGGATAGAAATGATTCCTTCGAAACTTAAGGGGCTCCTTCAAAAACACGTTCTCATCTATGCATTAGGGAAACGAAGAAAGGCGGAGGAACCCTTCAAAAATTACTGCTGAAAAAAAGCATTAGTTACAAATTCTTTCCACTCTCTTAATGGGCTGTCCTGTGTGCTACTAGCAGGCGGAGAGACAGTACCTGAGGGGGCAGTTTGTGGAAAACCTGCATGTAGTCAAGATTTGTTCAGCAGTTGAAAGACAATAGATGTGTCATCTTCTGAACCATTAGTGTTAAATGCCAGGCCATCTAGGAGAGAAGTGGCAAGCTTCCTAGCTCTCATCGGGAGTGTTTTCTAATTAATTAAATGTCTGTGATCACTAGATGGAGTGGGACACAAGGAGCAAATTTGGTAAGCCGTACCAGAAATTTTCAGATAAAACTGTGTCTAAACCCTTAATCATAGGAAATAAAAAAGTAAAATCATCTGTAGATGTTCTGATGAAAATATGATACAATGTCCTAGACCATCAGTTTGGTAAATTATTCAAACATGGACCTCCAAGAGCCATTCATAGCATCAGGCTGACAGCAAAATAGGAAACATCAGTGAGATGGTGTTATCTGCTGATAAATAAATTTGTTCTACAATGAAAGCAGGTGAAGAGACAGAGCCTGATCTGCCTTAGCAAATCAAACTGGTACCTCTTTTGAAGTAGGGCTTGGCAAGTGTATTATGTATTGTGACATATAAGACCTTTTCTGTTTCATCATAAGACAAAATTCCATTCATTGAGGGACCTGTTAAGTATCATGTATAGGGCTTTTGCAGTGTGGCTAAGAGCCTCATGTGCACTCAGAGTCCAAGAAATTAAATCAGTTTGGGGAAGGGATGGTTTGGTTCAAAGGATAGATTTGGGATTTCTTAGTTCAACAGCCTCAAATGCACAGGGTAAAATCCAAATTTCCAAATCACAATCACAGATCGCATAATTCATGAATTCAGTACACCGCATATAAGAACCATTTCCAGATAAACTTTTTCGTTTCAGACGCTTCTAAGTATCCAGGGAACCAGACCATAATGTGCACTGCGAGTAACTGCTGTTACCACCCCGGCTTTCAAAGCTTTCCGATTGTACCACAGGGCTTGTCTCTCTGTTTACGGGCCACAGAACAAAAATGAGATGTGGCTGCTTCTTGAATGAAATACTGTTTGATTGCAACCAGGTGGAGTCTTTGTTGTTCCTGAAGTCATCAGACCAAATGTGAAATCAACAAAGAGTAATTTCTGCAGAGATACCTGTATTCCGGGAGCAAGGACTGCATTCAGTCCTGCACAGATAGCTGATAATGTAGTTTCATTATGTTGTTGAGTCGGAGGGGGGGTGGGGTGTGAAAAGCAACTTAAAAGGCATACTGTAACAGGGAAGATGTTAATACTGAGCTGCGTCCGAGTGGTTGTAGGTGTTTTCTTCTCTTGCAAAATACGGGAAAGCCATTAGCTTGGAAAAACCTCATAGACAGGATCCTCGGGTGCTATCAATGCTTTCAAGAGCTAACCACTCTTCTAAGTTCTCTGTGGGTACTAGAATTTGTCCACAGAACGCGACTGCATTTTCGTGCCTTTAAGGAGAAAGGCATGATCATTAATTCCTGTTCCGTGCCCATCAAAAGTGCTCTGATCTCTGGGGCATGGGAGACTGATAACTTGATAGAGAACCATTTGAAATTAACTGCCCATCAAGGCCATTAGTTCTTTCTCCTGAATTGCTAACAGCTCCTGCCTGTAAGCATGGCAGTGCAAAACAAACTGTGTAACCCTTGCAGCTTTGGATGTGACCTGTTTTAGGCAGACTGTGAATCTGTGAATTGCCTGAGCATTACCTTGGAGCTCTGATGTCATTCAGGATACTTGAGGAAGTCTGCATGTTCATGTCCATACAGAGAAGCCCAAGAGTGTGCAGCTCTCTGACAAGTAATTAGCATTTCATGTAACCAGGCAAAGTGTTTGTAAGCAATAGAGACCCTCAGGTGCTGACAAACGAAAAATCAAATAATAAATTTTGAACTATTTTTTTTTTCTTTATGGAAGAGAGACAGTGGTATTTCTTGGAATGGAGTAGTTCTCTCAGAAGGATTCCTTTAAAACTGTGCCCTTCTTGTCATCTGTAGGACAGGAAAACAAAAGGAAGAGGGGGAATAATTCAAAAATCCCTGCTGAAAAAACCACAATGTGCAAGGTCTTTACACAGTCCTGATGAACTTGATGAAATGTCATTTGTGCTCCTAGCTTTCAGGTTCCACTAGGCTGGAAAGCCTTCCATTTAGAACTTGGCATGTATATTAGAGCACGACACAACATGACTTGTTATGCAACAACATAAGGTAAGAAACTTTAATGCATGACAACACACAAAACGCTCTTCATTTGGATTCCTGTACCTTAAGAGTCATAAAGAATTAGATTGGAAGCCATCGTATTGTGAACTCAAAATGCAACTTAGCCTAATTAATAATATCCTACAAACTGTCTTCTAACTTATCAATTTTTTTTGGTGGGGTTTGCATGTTTGTTTGTTTGGGTTTTTTTGTGTTTTTGGGGTTTTTTTGTTTGTTTGTTGTTTTTGTTTGGTGGGTTTTGGTTTTTTTTTGTTTTTTTTTTTAAGTGTTGTGTAAGGACTTCTGTGAATCATTGAATGCTTTAAGTGATACATATATTCCCTGAGAACAGAATGGATGAAATCTCCCACAAGCTTTGAAGGCTGTTGGGATGATTTGGGTAGGAACCAGGTTCCCTTCAGTTCCACAAGCATTTTCTTTTCCAGCATCCTCCTAGCTTAAGAAGAATCAGCCTTAAGTACTGAAGAAACAAAGCTCTACTGACTTGATGGTAGAATCAAGAATCATCATAATCCAAGTGGGAAAAACTTTCCTCGATGTGAATTTGAAGAAAGAATGACATCTTACTCCAGGCCTGATTTTCAATCAACGTCTCTAAATGCTGGGATCAGTCAGATTGCTGTATAAATTTTCTTTAAGGGACTGAGTAAGGGAACTTAATTTCATTATTAAAGGGTTGAATTAATTGGCTCCCTGGTAAATTTGTCTATTCCAAGCAAGCTTTCGTAAAGGTGATGCAGAAGTTATTTAAAACTGAGGGAAACAGAAGCCTCTATTTAGTGTATTTACTGAATGGCATAGTTGCAACATTTGTGTAACGTCATGTCTACAGGAAGCAAACACCTGTGTTCTAACAATTCAAGTAAAACAGCAATAAGCTTCATATATTGGTGATTTACATTCAAATTAATCTTTCCATACGTCAAAAAGTGGTGAATAAAGCTCAGCTTTAAAGGGATTCTCCAATTACTGCTGAACTGAAACTCGATATCTATCATAGGTGTCCACCCTCTGCTAGGAAAGAGTGAATTCTGATCAATGTACTTAATGTCTAGAACCTGGCTTACAATGTGTCTGCTTAGAATTAAAACATATGTATAAAGTAAAGTTAAAAAAAAAAGTTTAAAATAAGATCAATCTTCTATTTGAGCAAAATCCAAAAATGAACTGAGGTTTTAGAGGTTTGATTGGGAAGGTTTTCTGGCAAAATTAATTGTTTTTTTCGTAATGCAGTCTTAATTACATTTTTCTTCCTATTAATAAAAGTCTTAATTCTTATTACTATGGTTACAACCATTTTGTAAGTGAATGATGTATTACTGTGTGTAAAGGAATGAGAAACTACTGATGGGGAAAGAGTCTAATAAATGTGCTTGGAGAGAAGAGTCACAGATACTAACACAACATTCTTTTAAAACATGTAAAAATTTCTGTCATGTAAAATGAGACCCCCCTTCACATACTTGCTTTGGGCACAGCAAGAGAGAATGCCAAATGGATCATACTATTATTGCAGAAATTTAAACCCTTCTTGTCTCACTCTTATATCTTCCTTCCTCACTTTCACACAGACATAAACAAAAGCAGTAGTCCTCCTTGCTGGACAAAGTATAGCATTTTTCCCATTTATAATTTCCATATAGGTAGAGGAAATCTCTATGGCTGACAAGGAAGATACATACTCCAAAATATACCTTTTCTTCACCATTTCCTTCATATGGACTTTGAAATACGAGAGGCTTGATGAGCCACTTATTTTGCAAATACATGACAATCATTTCCATCCTGAGAATTTTTGCTTTAAAGGAGGTACAGAAGTATTTGAGACACATGTGATGTCTCTGTAATGTACTTTAAAACTTTCTTCCCCAAAAAAGTAATATGAAAAAAGTACACATCAGGAAGAAAAAAAACCCACTGTGGCAAATCTTGGAAACAAAGGCATGTCATCCCAGCTTATTAATAGCTTTCAAGTAAGATAAGGAAGACTGTTCTTTCAAAGATCTATTACTGAGAGCCGAGGAAAAAATACAAAATACTAATCTATTTTTAGCAAAGGCAAATGTATTTCTATATAATACGTAAAATACTGTGTAGATAATCTTGTGAGATTTTTCTCCCAGTAGTGTTGGATTAATTAGAAAATATTAAAAGGTATTTTCAAGTCACATTATGAGCATAATACCTCATTCTGTTTCAATTTTTCTTAGTATTTACATAACTTGTTCTTTGTCTTTATAATTTTCATTTGTTCGTTTACTTTTTATCTGTAATATCTTCATAACCCTTTTTTTTTTTGCTTTAATTACAGTCATGTCTCTTCCAATTCAGATGTGTTTGCTAGTTTTTATGCATGTGTTGTGTAAAAAGAAAATAGGCTTAAGTCTGTTCTGTGCTGATACTGAAGATGAAGTCTGTACAAAACTAGGTAGAATTATTTATTTTATTTTAGTGGCTTCAGCTGTGACAGTCCAAGGATAGAAATTAGGTTGTTTTTATAGTGATATTTACCCAGTAAGCTTCTAGTAGGATGATGAACATGAAAAGAAATAGCAACCTGTGGACTACTAGCTGCACTCAGACATTATCAATCCCACCCTCATAAAACCAGCAATCATCTAAAACATATGCTTGCATAAAAGCCTCAATTACTTTATACTCAGCTGCACTTAGAACTTGAAAAGAAATTCACAAAGTAAGAGTAACACAAGAAAAATATAGTTTGAGAGGCTCAGCACCTCTAGCATGGCAAGAAAAGTTTAAAAACATCTAACTATATAGAATATAATATGAAGTGATGTCTCATACAGTTATTTTATATCACTCTGCTTTCAAAATTCTGTAAGAGTTCATGAAATACATTGAAAGTGGGAACTTCATTTCCCCACAGGTCTGTGGGTCTCATCAGAATTGGGCCTCCTCGAGACCATACCAGAGTTCGTCCAGACCATTCCAAAGTTGGAACCAAATTGCACCAGACCAATGGATAGAAGACTTGCCTGTACAAGAAGTTCACAACTATTTCAATAAGTACCTTCCACAGATGAACCGTCAAAATATAAGAATTGTATATATGCACTTAACAGAATGTGATACACTCCATTGCATTCGTCATATGTCTTCATGGAAACAATGTGGTGCCACACTGAACAGACACCGCTCATCAGCATTGAACCAATCAGTGAAGGGTAGAGATACTCATCTAGTAGTAGCATTTTTGCAAAATAACTGGTTTTTGTGCCTTAATATTTTTCTGGGGAGATTAAAAAAATACCTTCAAAACTAAAATTGGGTGCAAACTTTGACACAAGGGGAATAAAAACTTCTAAATAAGTTTAATAAAAATACTGGATTTTTACATAGAAACACAGAAATGTTTTGTTTGGAAAAGACCTTTAAGATCATCAAGTCTAACTACTAATCCACCACAGCCAAGTCCACCATTAAAACATGTCATATCTATACATCTCTTAAATACCTCCATCCATAGTGACTCCACCACTTCCGGGAACAGCCTGTTCCAGTGCTTAATAACCCTTTAAGTGAAGAAATTTTTCTTAATTTATTTCTTTCTACATGTGTAACCTAACGTTTCTATGCAAACATTCTCTACTAGTACTCACTTTTACTCTATCCCTTGCTAATGTTTGCCAGACTGTTGGTGCAGAGCATTGTTTTTTCTCTATGTTTTTTGATGTTGATTTGTACAATTCAGTTAAATTTAGACATGTTTTTAGCTTGATATGTACTATTTCTGTTTGATTTCTCAAGCGATCTTAATCTGGTTTGATTTCTCCCCCAATTTTCTGTTACAATGGTAGATGCAATAATAGAAATTTGTACATAAATACCTGTTACTGTGACTCAAAATTCTTGTGGGCATAAATGCCTAGATAAAGATTCTTAAGACTTTCCCATGCTTCTTGTGCCAGACTTAACTAGACTACCACACATATGAAGTTCTGTATTCTACAGTCTAAAAATAATTGTTTTCAATTGTTTTAATAACGTTATTGGAGCAATTCACCTGGACTCTTCCATAGTCTGGAGCCAACATATAGCAGTGAAACACATATTTCTAGTATATTGTTAGTTAGTATGCCGAATAAAGATCACATTGTAAATCTTGGTAAGATCTAAGAGAGCTCATTAACTTACAGAGATGCTCAGTACATGCATCTTAAATCTTTTCCTTCCTTCTTAACTAAAAGGGGAAACATACATAGCATTTATGTTCAGTTTCAGAAAGCAGATAATTAATGATCACCTCAACCTCCAAGTGACAGTATTTTGTGGTCATTATAATTGCAGAACGGTTCCTACCATTCTTTTCTGTAGCTTACCTGTGCCCTTTAACATCTTGAATGTTGTCATGTACTGTTTTCTTTTAAAATCAAAATTCACATGAATATCTCACAGGTGAGTGGATAGTTCCAAAATGTATTTTCTCATCAGTCTTCCATGAATTTATGATTTTCGAATGTACCGAACTATAATTGACAAGACTTCACCATGCTGTTTCAGATCGAACATATGAATTTGTAATTTGGGAACACATCTCATGAAACATAGTTGATTAGTTTACTCTTTTATACTATTTTCTACACCCTGTAGATCCTATATACAGATGGTTACAAAGCAATCTGTCATGTTTTAAACAAACATGAAGAATCTTCATTTAAATGTTTTGCTGTGGAAAACATATTTCTGTCTAAACAGAGTTACAGTTTCACTTTCTTTTTCTTTTGTGAAAGTTTAACTCTCTTCTACAGTGATATAAAATTATATAATCATGTGATCATTGGGAATAATAATAAATAAAAAAATAATGTCCCATGGAAATTAAATCAATATTGAAAAATACAGGAAAGTTGCCTCAAGCTTGAGTTTTTAATGAATCAAGTGAATCTGAAATAAGCTGATCAGCCCACCATCAAAGATATTGCAGGAATAAAATTGTTTGAAAAATATTGAGGTAAATTTTTCTTACTAATTTTTGATCTGGAATGGATTTGCTTTCATTAAGAAAGCAAAATAATTTTTAAGTTCCTAATGTTAGGAAATGTTTAGAATTAACTCCTCAAAAAGCTTACTATGCAATGAAGTTTTAACTGCTTGTAGAAATCATCTGTCTTTGCAACAGGATAGTATCTGAATATCTTGAGCCTAAAGAGGTTTTTTTTGATTGTGGAAGAATTCTGGGCTGAAGACACCTTTGGCACTGGAAGGATGCAGCTGTGAGCATGGGAAAGTGGAGAAAAACATGTATATGGCCTTGCAGCAGCATGGGAAAGTAGAATAAAGAAGAAAAACAACTGAGAAAAAGAAGATATGTTTTGAGTCTTACCAGCATGAGGAGAGATGTGAACTACCCATGAGTCTAAGACTCATGGAGGTAAGTGCTTGGCTAAGAGAGTGTGACATGTATACATGGACAGATAAGAAAAAAGTATCAAAGAGAAGCCTTCTGTTAATAAAGGAACTGCTAGTTGTTAATATTCCTTGCCCCAAACTTCTGTGTGTGTGTATGTTTGTCTGTTGCTCAATTTGTGTACTGTAGCACAACTGAGGAAGGTAATCCTTAATGTTTTTTTTACTTGTGGTTCCTGAGAATACAACAATACAATTTTTAATGAGGTAGATAGAAAATAAAACTTTCTTTCTTGTGTAGGCAACTTATAAGTCAGAGGATACAAGTAATATGGATGGTCCAAATAACAACATCAACATGCATCCTGTGCGGGAAGAAGGATTTAGATTGCAGCTACATGTTTGTCAGTAGTGGGGCTGAAGATATTGCTCTCTGTCTTTGCATGTTGTGCTCACCTTTCCACCATCTCATACACAGTATTTACACAGTGGTTTGTTGGTGAATAGTGTCAGGACTGCTGAAGGTTTCATACAGATGAGCAGGCATTCATGTATAAATGCATACTGGAGCAGTTTGGGGTCAGCAACTGTCTGAACTAGCATCACTGCTGCTAAATCTTGACAAATGACTCTTTGTTTAGCTAGACATAGAGAATTGTAACAAAGGTTTAGGTTACTATTGATGGGACTGTCCGTGTAAAAGCAACAATGCAACAAACAGCAGCCAAGGAAGTGGAGATGTGGAATATGCTGATGACCCCTTAATTAGGATCATCAAGATGCCATGAAATCTGTGTCTGTCTTTGCAGGACACCCTGACTGGGAGTCAAAGGACAATTGATAAGTCCCAGTAACTTAAGAGAGTTGGGACAGGGTCATTATAATATTCTAAGAAGTAAAAAGAGTACAAGGAAACAGCATTTCACCAGTAACCTTAAAAGGGACCTAGTAAGAGTGTTGAGGATAGATAGTCTATGTGCCTTGTCCTTTGCATCATGAACTAAATCTGAATGATGTAAAGACACCTGGCAGCACACTAAGTGGCACCTGATGCTTGAAAAATGACACTTCTCTTGGACACACACTTCTTTGTTCTTGTGAGTATGGTGCTTCCGGGCATGACAGCATGGGTGACATCAATTTTATTGTAAAATAAAAATACCTTTTCTTCCTATAAGGTCTTATTTTGAGCTTTGCTGCCAATATTGCAATATTATTTTCTGTCTAGAGATCTATGTAGCAAAGGGAGGGTTGAAAAATGAAAGAATGTAAGAGGAAATGAGACTAGAAATAAAAAAAAAATTGGGTCTTCTTAGGAGGATGTCTGTTGCTTCACATGGCTGGAACACAGCTCCCTTATGGCTTCTCTATTAAATATGAATTGCAGTGAAAGTGCAATTGAAATACAACTGCATGTTCTAGCATGATAATTAGTAAAATTTGTCTAACTAACAACAGCGTTAAAAGGGAGTACTGAATCAGCACAAAAGGAATGTTGTGGTTGAAGTGTCTCATTTCACCAGACATAGACGTAGATCCCATAAGTTCACTACAAGATACCTATCTATCTAGATAAGGCCTACTATGAGTTTTCAAATTATTTATGCCAGTGTATGCCTATTGCAGTATAACCAGTTTCTTGAAAATTTACTTTAGGTATTCATAATGGAAATTCAAAATTTGGGGGAACAAATATATTATGGAGAGTTACTTTTGGCAAGTGAGGTAAATTCAACATGATTTACAGGGCACCTGTTCTTTTCCTTCACAAGTATGGTCTTTTTTTGCCATCTGTATATGCTTTGTTTTAATTATGTGGTATCTTCATTTGTGCTTATAAGCAGTTTTCTGCAATATGAATGTGTGGGCTATAGTTTTAACCATCCAAACACTTCTTAGAGGTCCACGGCAAAAGGACAGGAGACAGCAGTGAAAATTCTGTCTCAATGTAAACAACAGCTTTCTCCTGGTAAAGGGATCAGACCCTGAAATGAGCTGCCCAGAGAGTGTGGAATTTCCCTCTTCACAGGTTTTCAAATCTGGACACGTCACTGAGCAACCCTGCCTTAACTCTGAAATTAGCTGTTAAATTGAGCAGTTAATTGGTCTACGTGACCTCCAGAAGTCCCTTCTAACATAATTTTCTGTATGATCCTGTTAAGAATTTCTCTACTATCCTGTTAAGAAAATCCTGGTTATTTACTGTCTTCATCCTGCTTCAGGGCTGAGCATCCTTCTCTGTGGAGGCAATTCTGAGATTTCTTAAACAACATATGAAAACTGCTCATATAAGTGTATGAGATAAAAGCATTATTTTCCTCTAAATCAAGAAATATCAGGGGAATGTAACCCTTTAGTAAAGTCAAAACAGTACTAAAGTTAAAAAGACAGGAAAGCTGTTATCTGTATCGTAACTAGCTAATATGTTCCAAATATCCAGAAATATTTCAGAGAATTAAACTGGACTCTTCCATACATACAAACAAGATGTAATTTTAGCTTCTGTAGTCAACTGTTCCTTTCTTCTGCATCCTGCTACAACAGTGTTCACACCAGCAGGCTGTAGGAGCAAGCCGGACTGAACTACATAAAACTAACAGTTTAGGTTCGCCTCAGCTGATCAAAGAGCATAAGATAGAAAGGAACGTAAGAACTAATGCAATTAATTATACAGGCTTTTTTAAAAGTACTGTGCTAATGTAGTTAATTTGCATATGTTAAAGTAACTAATTATTTTGTTACCAGTAGCACATAATTTCAAAGTCATTGCACAAGCTTGTTGAAGACACAATATCTAAACGAGTAAGAGTTTGCAATTATTTGTGAATGTCATCCAGAACCTGTTATTAACATCTACATATAAGGAATTATATTGTCCCTAGGTCCTTACCTTAAAAATCATTCTAATTGTGTGATAAATAGGTTTCAGTAAATACACCAAGTTAGACGATAATTTCAGATTTTCATTACATACCTCTTCCCACCTGTGCAGGAAAGTTCAAATTTTTATGGTGCTTCTATATTGCATAAGATTCAGTGAAAGAGACGTGAATTGACCACACATCTCTAGATTGAAAGGATCAGAAAACAAGTGGTAAATTGACACTTAATTCTGTATTGATACAGTTTAAATATTTTTAATTGTCTAATTAATGTGTCTCAATAGTGAGGATGAGATGGAAGAAAGGGATGAAACACTAAAGGATGGAATGAAGATCACTTGTCTGATTTAAAGACTTTTTAATTATGTTCAATATAACATGGTATGCCTATTATCTTACAGCAAAGAAGGACACATGCTGGTAGTAAAACTGGATTGTAATGTCTCTTGAGTATCAACTTGAATATACATGTTTTTTTACATACAGACACACATACACACACCAAGGTTAATGGCTAAAAAGCTTTCAAGCATCAAGCAAGCATGTCTGACTAATACTGGAGAAGAGTATCGTAAGACTTGAATGAATATATTTGAAGAGCACTGAGTACATCCAAATGGAAAAACCTTAAAAGCATTTCACTGTGCCCAGACTACATCCCAACTGAATGAGACCTGAGAGTATCCTTCTATGTATCCTGGATTATTTTGCAGTGCAAAATGTGTGTAGTCAAGACAGAAGGAAGCCAGCTAGGTTTTCCTATCTCGTGCAGTCTGGATGACTAGTGTATGAGAACTGTAGAATTGCCTACAAAGTCTATCTGTTGTGTTTAAACACCAGAAACAATTTTACAATGGTCATCCACAATGTCTTTCCAATCTTTTCAAGTGGTTTGTGTGAGACAGTAGACTGTTATACTAATTATTGTGTCAGAATCAACTCAAGTGTGTGCGTCCGTCCAGGGGAAAGGATCAGGTTAAGTCTCACAGAGGTGAGGTCAGGCCATATCCCACACAGCAGCCCCTGCAGCCTCGTAGGGCAGCCCTGGAACAGCTGTCAGCCAAAAGGCAGCCTGGGAGCACACCCACACCCCGCCCCCTTGTACCCCTAACCCACCCTTAGGTTGGCGGTCACACCGGGAGCACTGTCTGTCATTCCACCCCGGAGCCCCAGAGTGGCCAGTGGGCCAGAAATCCTGTCTGAGAGGGGTGACCACAGGTGGCCTGGATTATTTTGCAGTGCACATAAAAATAGCACATGTGGCCTCCATCTTTCGTGTGAGGCCAGCCTCCACCATGTAGAAGCTGGATTTGCACAGGACTCTGATGGTAGCAACTTATTCTTCTCTTTCTTTACTCCTTCTCCTAGTCTCTTTTCTTAATTTTTGGGTAACTTAAAACGTGTGTCTTGGATTTTGCTAAACTGCGTGGGTTAGCATATGCTAAGTCATAGCTTTGTGGAATACTTTGGTTTTGGTTGTATGATACCCCCTTAAACTTTTGCCAAGATCTCTCATTTTGTCCCATATTTTCTAAAATTATAAGTAAAAATATACCCTGATAAAACATGTTGCAGTGTCTTTTCTTTACACTACCTCAAGGTATTAAAGGACCAAGAGCTCTTAAAAAATTCTGTAGGTGAATTTTTGGAACCTTGTATATTTTTAGTTTATTGCTAAACTGTAAGACCCCTGTTAGCTTGTCGTTCCAGGGCTGCAGTCTTTCAGCTTACCTAGAAAGTATTCCAAATCTGGGGGTGGGTAGAGTTTATGCTCCAGGGATCTTAAAAATAACCTCTTTGGAGATATGGTTGTCACTACATTCTACCATACCTTGACATTCAGAATTATTAATTTTGTTTGTGAAATGTCTGTCAGCCTATGAGCAGGACCAAAAGATCCTGTAGCTGCCTCTCATCTGCCTTCTCATGTTCCATGTAAAAGAGAACCAATTTCATGAATATGTATTATTTATTAGGAGTGGTAACTTATTGTTGTCCTTAATGTTTCTTAGATGTACAGCTGTGGGTCTCCCTCATTTCCTCTCTCTTACCAAAAACAAAGCCAGCAAAGAACATGATCTTTACAGTTATGTATTGTTGGACATTTAAAAGTTTGGTTTCAAAATGACCAAATTGACAGAATTAGTTTAGAGATAATGCAGTTAAGTGGTTTTTACTGTGGAGCAAGCCAGGTAAAACTTCATTTTATTTTGTAAAGTCTTTACTACCTAAATTTTGTGTCTATATTACCTTAATGTTGATATAGTGTAAGATATACTCTTGTTTTACATGGTGGTGTGACTTCTTAGAGCTTTCTATCAACAATAATCTGATGGAATTTGTATCTGTTTGTATTGCTGATTAAATAGGATGAGTGGAAAGAAAAGGCGGGGGTGAGGGTGTATAAAAATAATGTAGGAAATTACCTGTATACTTAAAGCAAAATGTTATTGATAGATTAAAAAATACTATGGCTCTACTGTTTTATTCTGTACTCATTCCTCCCACTGTTTGCTGTTTCTCATAACTTGGATAATATTATGAGGAAATTAGGCCTCGTGGTAGTATACAGAAGCTATTCATGTTTATGAATTTTCCGTGGACACTTCTATAACCAAGTGCGTGAGGTGATTTGTGAATGGGTTGAATTCTGTGGAGATAATTATTTTTGTTCTTTTGACCCCTGGGGTATACAACACAATGTCTCATCCCTGAATTAAGTCTTCACATCAGTAAAGGTTCATTCCCACTAACGATGAACTATGGTACTACTAGTGAGATAAATGTAGTGCAGGTCTCACTTTTTTTACTATCTTAGCAGGGAAAATGAAAGATTTGACATAATGCTTGTTTCTAATCCATTCTTTGCTTAATTAAATCTAATCAAAATTAAATTAATCAAATCTAGAAGCTAAATACTCACTGATAGATGATGTAATGAGCAGTGTATTAATTTTTGGTTGAAAGAGTGGTTCCATTAATGAAAATAATAACAGATTTTGTTTGCTGTGTTATGGCAATCTGTCTCATCAGTGACAACACCTACCATAACTTTTAGGAGTCCTCATTAACTACATGATGAAAGAAGAAACAAATCTCAGAACAAAGATTAGAATCTAGACTCTAGCAGTCTCAATTGCTGTTAGATTAGCTTTTATACAGTTTACAGATGGTTCTAGTTGCTTTAGAGACATAGCCCAAAATATCTGGGGTGAAGTTTCAGATGAAATGAAGCCACAGCACTTATGTCCTACTAGACGACTATTAGATTAGTGTTTCTTCAGACTGTCAAAACCAGCTGCTGTTCACTAAAGGCAGCCAGATGTTATGCAATGTACCTCTAATTTTCATAGATTTTCAGATCTATGAAAATAACCTGTGACTGATTTGTTGCTTTAAGCTCTACAAAACCAGGAATGAAGGGGTATGGTATGAATATATATGTCAGATATAACCCACACTAAGAAAATATATTCTGTGAACATGAATATTCCTGCTTTAAAAATAGTTGTATAGATTGCTTCCTTAGATGAAAAGAGTCCATATGCTACACAGGAAGGAGTCCCTTAGTCATAGAAAGTGTGATTTGGTGTATCCTCTAGAGGCTATTTGAGACTATAGGAATTTGCATTGTATGAAAGAAATATGACCACAAATTTATGAAAGCACAAAATGAAATGGCAGAAGAAAATTTAGAAACAAAATGTGTATGAATAGCATTTAGAGAAGCATGTCATCAAAGTCAAAGAACATGGTAAAAGCATTTCTCAAGATCAGGAAAGCAAAGACAGACTGATGCCATTGAGAAAAGATGGAAAATTGTCAGAGTTGCCCACTGACTTTTGACAAATGAGATATGTTAAAGAGGCAAAAAGTTCTAGGGTTTTTTTAATATATTTTAGTGACTAGGGACCACTTGCTTATTATCAGTCATGGTAATCCAGGGTACATGAAAAGCACTTGAGAGCAACCATCCCTTTTGTTCTGGATTACTGTCCCAGTTACAGTGGCCAGGACCAGTTTATCACTGTGTGGGTGTAAGTAAAACTGTATATTCTACATCCTCTATGTCATTTCTCATGAGTTGTTAATAATAGATCATTTGCAGCAGCTGCCCAGGGCACACCTGACACCTCAGGCTACAATCTAGGTGTTAAAGAATCCTGAGAGGCACAAGAATGTTTCTTTGTCTTCACTCCAGTGACTCAGCTATGATAACTTCCCCCCTGGAAGGCATTAAGACCTTCACACCCAGCCTGAGGGGTCATGTCTGCTAATGGGCCATTAGGGACTGGCAAAATAGGCAGTTGCAAGGACCTAGACCATCAAAGATTCCAAAATATTCCATGACTCACAGAGTTAAATCACCCCTTGTGAAACTCCCCACCCTGGGAAGACCTACTGGATATTCCAACCTGAACCTAAGCATATATAATCTTCAGGTTTTGGAACTTCTGGCACCACTCATGTCATCCAGAGCAGGACTGTGACCATCATCCTCACCAACATGTTTTCCTTTCCTTTAACTTTGCACCCACGGGGATGATATGGTGCTCAGCACAGGGGCTAATGAACACCATTCTGTTCTTATCCCAGGGTGCTGGGTTACACATCTGTCTTTGTAGTTTAAAACCAGTTTTCTCTGTATCATTGTATTTATTGTAATCTTTTTATTAAATTGTAATTCTGACTTGTAATCACTCTTCAGCTGGGTTAATTTCTCCCGCAGGTTTACTTTTAAAACAGCACAGTTACACACAAGAAACTTTGTCCAGGTAAGCTAGATATACATTTCTTGTGTCTTGTGACTATGAAAATTAAGTATGATAGGATAAAAATAGCTGAGTGACGTCAGGCATTTTTTAAAAAATAAAAATCACCTTATCTTCAGTCTTACATTCAACTTGTTATTTTAGTTGTTACTGAAAAAAATTAGGACATAGGTTGCTTGTTTAGACATTTTATATGCCCAGTAGACATGTGGTTCTCATTTGGGCATGGCAATTTCATGAAGCTATGGT
The DNA here is from genome assembly GCA_035221455.1 of Xenops minutus. Taxonomy (NCBI): domain Eukaryota; kingdom Metazoa; phylum Chordata; class Aves; order Passeriformes; family Furnariidae; genus Xenops; species Xenops minutus. Next base: position 33,011,398 of record JAWWEE010000085.1, read on the forward strand.
CTTAGAAGAACTGCTTTTCATCCAGCTCTGTGGATTCTCCCATGTTGCTATTGAGGTAACATTTGACTTGTCATCCTCATCAGAAATTGGTGAATGAATTCATATGCTATATGTGTTGTCATCAGCTTCAAGGATATTCTTGTCTTCTTGACTGTGAATGTGATACAAGAGATCATAGACCTGGGGATAATTTAGATTGTCTTTCACACCACAGCCTCCCAGGTTTGTGGCTTTGTTTATTTTGTCTGTTTTTTTCCTTTTTCTGATGGTATCAGATTAGTGATAGGAATGTAAAAAAAGCAATACTTTATGACTTACAATGAGTGGATTTGTCCATAATGTGAGAAGCTGAAAATATTTGGCAAATATAAATTCAAGATTTGTGTTAAGAAAGCATAGATTATGGGATGGTTTAAATAATTCCTTAAGTAATTTCAGATGAAAAAATGCAAAAATCTTGTCTCTGTTCACTTCAAATTAATATTGTCTGATAATCAAAGGTGCACCTACAGCCATTAATCTAATTGTGAGATTGTATGAAATAAGATGATAATTTGTTTACCAGTTAAACAGACATATTACGGTAAGAATATCATATCTTTGTCCATCAGAAGTAAAATTAAACGTTAATATTTCTATCTTGGTAATACCTTAAGCTAACTTGCAAAAAATTTTAGTAATTTCCTACTGAATCCTGGACATTGAGTAAGACCTATAACAGTTTAAGAAAGCTACTCTACATAAGCCAGATTTTACCAGAAATACTTTTTTCTGGTCTTCAGAGGAACAGTATGTAAATAAAGATTCAATAACTTCTAAGAAAACCTGAAAGTCACATATAACAGCAATAGAAAGTCTCTTGTTACATACAATGTGAAATAAATACATGAACTTAAAATTTTACCTTTAAGATTGGAAACTTACCTTGGGATCACTTCCAGTCTGAATTATTCTATGCTTCTGTGACAGTGAGTCAGCCTATTAGGGAGGTAACTCTATGGGGTATATTTAAATTGCAAGAACAAATGCTGAAGGAAACTTGGGGCTCTTACAGATGAAAACTTCTGAAGAACAGAGTTTAGTGAAAAAGAAACATAATCCCAATACCTTTTATCTGCTTATTATTTACATGCAATTATCTAAACTGTAGTATGCAATGGACATTATTAATAACCAATGAACAATCTGAGAAAGGCAAACAGATTTTTTTTTTTGCTTTTCTGCTTTAAAGTTGCCTTCTGATTCTTGCTTTTGGAAGGTCTCACATAATTTCTCAGATACTCTTCCAGTGTCTGCTCCTCTTACTTCCAGTTAGCCTAGACAAAGAGAAACCATACCTATATCATCTAAAGTTTTATTGAACTTCATATCACATTAGAAATAGATATATTGGTTAGCACGAACTGATACAAATATGTTATACTTGTATCATAGCTATGTAGTTTACCTTTGTATAAATACATCATCATGGCTAGGCTTCGCGAACAACGATTTACAAGGGCTCTACCCACGCTTGCTACAAGCACGTTGGTGGCTAAAAAGGCCAATGCGAGATAGGCAAGTCCG
>JAWWEE010000085.1:33013063-33035765 GCA_035221455.1 Xenops minutus
CCACCGCCAGCACAGCTCACAACCTCATAAGGGCACGCAAGCTTCTCCCCCATGACAAGGGGGTGTCCGTGGAGAAGTGTATAAATACAGGTATATAACTAATATACTAATACCGATGTAATAAGCTGAGGTGATTTAGTAGGTAATTTATGAATTCTGGAAGTCACAGCAGGAGAGAACTTTGACTTGAGAAGAATAAAGTAAATGGCTAAGATGATCTTGTTCTATGACAAGATTAGCTGCTTAGTGGATGAGGGAAAGGCTGTGGATGTTGTCTATCTCAACTTTAGTAAAGCTTTTTGACAGTTTCTCAGAGCATTGTCCTGGAAAAACTTGCTGCTCATAGATTGGATGGACATTTGCTTTGCAAGGTAGAAAACTGGTTGGATGGCCTGACCCAGAAAGTGGTAAATCCATTACCTTTGATGTCCAGTCACAAGCAGTGTTGCCACTGTGAACTGGAGCCCGTTGTATTTAATATCTTTATCAATGATTTGAACAAGGGGATCAAGTAGCACCCTCAGTCATTTAGCAGAGGAAACAAAGTTGGGTGAGAGTGTTGATTTGCTGGAGGGTAGAAAGGCTCTACAGGACAGGCTGGATTGATGGGCTGAGGCTGATTGTATGAGTTTGACAAGGTGAAGTGATGGGTTCTGCCCTTCAGTCAAAGCCAACCCCATGCAGTGATACAATCTGCAGGAAGAGTATCTGCAAAGCCGTTCAGCAGAAAAGTACCTGGGGGTCCTGATTGACAGCCAGCTGAAAATGAGTCAGCAGTGTGCCCAGGTAGCCAAGAAAGCCAATGACATCCCAGCTTGTGTCATAAATAGTGTGGACAGCAGGGCTAGGGAAGTTATTATTCCTCTGTACTTGTCACTGGTGAGGCCACACCCTCCTGTGTCTATTTCTGGTCCCCTCACTACAAAAAAGACGTTGAGGTGCTGGAGCATGTCCAGAGAAGGGCAGCAGAGCTGGTGAAGTGTGTGGAGCACAGTTCCTTTGAAGAACAACTGAGGGAGCTGGGGTTGTTTAGCCTGGAGAAAAGGAAGCTGAGGGAAGACCTGAAAGGAGGCTGTAAGGAGGTTGGTGTCAGTGTCTTCTCCCAGGTAACAATTGACAGGATAAGAGGAAAAGGCCTCAAGTTGTGCCAGGGGATGTTTGTATTGCATATGAAGAAAAACTTTTTCATTGAAACATTTATCAAGCACTAGAACAGGCTGCCTAGGAAAGTGGTTGAGTCACTATCCCTGGAGGTATTTAAAAGACATGTAGATGTGTCAGTGAGGGACATAGTTTTGTGGTGGACTTGTTAGTATTACATTAGTGGGTGAACTCTGGTCTTAAAGATCTTTTCCAACCTAAATTATTCTATGAAGCTAAATTATAGATGAGAGATCATACCTTTGGTAACAGCTTTAAAAATAAAATTCCCAAGTACACTTCTATCTTCTAAACTTACCTTCATTCACATATAATTTTTAATCCATACCTTGTAGCAAATAGGACACTTTATGAGTTAAAAAATGTTACCCAATCTCTTCCATTAATAACAGATCAAAGCTTCATCTTGTAAACATTTTCTAAGATGCAGGTGTTGGCAGAAGACAGCATCATTATTTGTCCTGTATGAGCACTCACTGCAAAAACATCCTCATCACCTCATTGGTGCACAGATTAAATTCACACACAAGTGTCTAGCCAGGTTTATCGGATTGTCACCCCAATAGCAGCAGAAGATGTACTATTCCCATGGCAGGCATACAGAACCTCTGCCTTCTTTTCAACTAATGCATGTTTTAAATCAACATATCTTTTCATAATTAGTAGTTTTCAATCTGCAAAACTGAATAATGTTGCTAGAAAAGTGGTATGTTGCAGAAAAATAACATTCTTAACCCTAGAATAGAGAACAACTCATAACTGTATTAGTGAGAAATAATTGTGTCAGTTCACAGGGGCTTTTTGTTCTTTGTCAAAGTAAAATAATCACAGTCTCACACTGTTACTGAATTGTGGAGAGTTAATTTCCTGAATCAGTCATCAAGATGGGAGTAATTCTAAGGAACAGTGTATCTATAATATGAAGAAGTCTGACAAGTTTGGTTTATTTGAAAAACAAGGTCTTGATACTGCTACTTGAATGTCATTTTTATATACAACAGTTGTCCAATGATAACATGACAAAGAACATAATATTCACAGTAAATTAATCAGTAAAAATGCAGTGAGGAGGACTGAAGAGGCGTTTGAACTGAGTTTATACTCTGTTTTCTCAGGAAAAGAGTTTGCACAACAAACAAAGTCTATGACTACTGAAATCACGGAACTTCAACTCAGAATATCCATGGACTACCTGTAAACTCATTAAGTATGACAAGTGTACAGCCTGCCACTTTCCTAGGCAGTCAAAAATTAATCTGAGCTTGAAAGGAAGTAAAAAAAAGAGTGGGAGGTATCCTATTTACATCTTTAATTCTCAGGGTATCCTTCAGGACAGTTTCAAATTTCAACTGTGGTGTTGCCTACTGGTCCTTCTGCTTTTTTGCCCTTTTGATGTGCACTCCTACTGATTACCCTATGTTGGCTCTAGTGACAAGGAAGTTGTGTGATGAGTTGGAGCTGCCTTTTCATTGAAAACATATCTATGCAAAATACAAATAGGTTTTTTTTGCTTGGATCAGCTTCCTGGGAAGGGGGTGAGGTGACAAGAAGAACAGTAAGTGGTTAGACCATTCCTTTTGACAGCATCTGTGTATCTGATTAATTTAACTCCAAAACTGCATGAAGTGAAGCAGGAAAAAGATCTTTTTGGTCAATATTTTGAAAAAAATATACATTGATCATTGTATCTTTTATTCACTACGGTGTGTTTAAAGGAAAGAACAAATGCTTGTATCCCACAGCAAATTTTTGTAACAAAGAAAAACAAACAAAACAACAAAACCCCCCACTTAAGTAACTTGATGTAGTTATGATGAGCTCACTTTGAGGAGGGTGCTGAAGACATAGTCATCTCTACTTAGGTGCAATTACATCTAAGTTGGAAATAATGGACAACCTTATTGTGGAGGTCAGTAGCCCTTTTAATGTTATAAATAATAAGATCAAGATTTATATTTAAAATATAGCTGCTTGTGACAAGATTGTAGGAAATTATATTTTTCTGAATACAAAAATACCTGATTTTGGTGTTTTCTACTATTGCACTTGGAAAAATAAAACGCAAAGTACACAATATTTAATTATATATTTACTCAGGTATTTAACTTACAAACACATCGATACTCCATGGTCTAATCTAATGTAAATACTATTACTATTTTGCAATTATATTTATGTCAACTTACACATATTTCAAAAACAGAACCTGGTCTTACATTAACGTTATGGGTATTTAGCAGAAAATAAACCACTCGTGTTCCAGCTCGTCTTCAGAGATCAGAGGGCCTGGGTTGGACTGGACTTAATTTTTGATTATAACCAATTTAGTACTGTAACTCTGGTCAAGATCAAAAGAAGAACTTGCACAAGCACAGGTGCAGTTTGCCAGTCCAGTGCTATAGATCTGATCACATTCAATAATAGGTCTATATGTCTGACCATGTTCAACAATTCAACTGACTTTTCATGGCAGCAGTTTGTTTCAAGTGTGATGAGAGAGTCTGGAGATTGAACAGGGATTAATATTGCAAGGAAATATAGCAGGAAATCTGAAAACTATCCTTCTTATTCAAGAATGCAATTGCTAAGGAGTGCATGTGCATATGTGAATAGGGTATCATGCTCACTAATTTTTGCCCATATGGATGGATGTTTGTGCTTGAAGACAGTTCTATCAAGACCAGGAAAGTTATTTATTTACATAATCTGCCCATTATAAGACTTTTTTTTCCCAGTGAGAATAAAGTGCCTTGGTCTCTCTGCATGACTCAGGAGATGGCTACTAGTGTACTAGCTGCAGGATGATGACAACATGAGCAGAACACACAAATTTTTTTTCTTGATAAGCTCTTCCTTCAGAGGTTTTTTTTTTCTCCAAGAGTTTATTTTTTTTTAATCTGCTATTGTTTTGACAGTGTGCCATTATCCTTCAACACAAAAACCTCAGAGAAGATTGATTTATTTGCATCTACGATGATTCAGTGATCCTTAAAAATATTGTTTAATCTTTGGCAAAGAAAAGAATTCATGTTCCTGGAACAATTCCAGTTTCCTTCAGCTCTGAAAGTTCCTAATAGGATGGGAAGTGTTTGAAAGAAAAGGAAATCACATCCACTGTCTTGTCAGGACAGGAGACAAGAGGCCCATAAAAGAGGAAGGGGGCCAGTTCCAGCTTGGTCAATTCCCTGGGCAGCACTATGGGAATATAGACCACCAAATAGAAATACTAGAATGAGAATATTTTAGTGTAAGTGACTTACTTCCTTTCTTCCTCTTAGAGACTCATGAGCCAAATGCAGTGTGCTCACACCTAAGTAGAGCTAGACAGCATTCTCGTATCACACCTTGACTTTGTTCAGACCTTATAGTAAACATTTTCAGTGCTCAGTTAATAATGGATTTCAATTTTCTCCCAGCTTAACATTCAGCTATCAATATAAATTCCACTTTTTACAGTTATAGATCCCATCACTCCAGTAGTCTTTATAGAGCTTTACAAAGAAAATAGTATTTTACATACAAGATTAGGAGCAGTCAAACATAGGTTCCATGTGAAACAAACACCCAGTAAGCTGAAGGCTTCCCTGCTTTGACTCATGTTCCCTCTCAAATGTGTTGTGGAGAAACACCTGACATCTGCAGACTACTGGCATTTTACCTGGCATCTACAGCAGAACGTCTGTGCCCAACGTGACTTGATCCATGGCCCTGCTTGCCTGGTGACTTGGTGCTGGGTGACCTTTTGCTTTAAAACTAATTCTTGCAGCTTAAGCAAAAGATACACTTACAGCTTAAAGCATCGTTCTTCCAGGAGAGGATCATCAGCCTTAATAATTCTTCATTGTTAGACTGGGTCTTCTCTCCCTTGAGCACCAGCACAACCTAGAAACAAAACAAAGCAAAAAAAGACTAGAAGAACTGAGTTTCCCAGGCAGAGCATACATCAGTGAAGAGCATACAGATCACAACATGTTCATAATATCATAGAAAATTGATAAATATTCTTTTTTAAAAAGTATCGTGTTCTAGAAGTCATTACATTAAATTTGGTTAGTAAGTCATTAGCGTGCAAGGAACTATCCAAGCTCAGGACATGTTTAAATGTTTCTTTTATCTTTTGCTTAAATTTATAAGAAGGTTTTGTTAGTAATAGTAATTTGTTAGCTGGAAAATTCTTTCATATGTTCCATATTTTAGTTACATGAAAGAACTTAAAGAGTAGTGAAAATTGCATAACAGACAAGCTGGATCCTTAACTCAGTTTGTTAGTGTCTTGAATAAACACATAGATTTGTTAATTTTTAATTTCCATTCACATATTTTACTCATCTCTTTTACTTATAAAGTGTTTGTGACTCTTGTAAGATAAGGTGTTTGGAAAGTAGCCCTTTGCACCAGCAGAAAAGTATTTGATTTTTGTTAGGTATGAAATTATCACATTGATAAAGCTCTAATACTGGAATACAGTGCTGGACAAAAGCAGAATAGATATGAGAGGGGTAAAGTTGTACCTGTAACTTACTGTTCTGAGTTGCTGGGTATAGAAATTATCCAGATTTAGGAAAAGAAAATAATGCTGTAAGGAAAACCAAGTGTGTAGCGTCAGCAATCAACATGCCTCAGTGAAAGAGCCTCTTTACACATAGCAGCAGTAAAGGCTGTGTCTCATTACAGCAACAGTAGGAAGAATTGCAATCTTGAAAGGTAAATCTACGAGTGGATATAATGTCAACAGGCACCCAACAGACTTGAGGAGCATATCTAACTGAAAGGTGGTCTCACTAGACAGAAACAGTTATTTCCGTACAATTACAGTTACTTCTCTTGGGACACAGCTTCAATGTGAAAGTCTAATTCTTCAGAATTAGCCATGCAAATACAAGCAATACTGTGTCACTTTTATAAGAGCATGGCAGCAACATTCAGAATCAAATGCTTTTGCAGGAGTGCTGCAGTCCTGTGAACAAAGAAACCTCAGAGAGAAGGAAGAATGTGAATTCATGGAGATGCTACTGACTCTCACAGCTGCAGCAATGTCAGAAGTTCTTTTGTCTTGGAGGTGAAGGTGTAATGAAATTCAATGGGTGTCAGATGATAACAGGAAGTCCATGCAGGAAGTGTTGTTTTAACAAGACATACAGTTAAAGTCTGGAGCAAATATGAAACAACACACCACTTGAAGACACGAAACTAGAGCTTATTACAAGATTAGATGCAGGACTCACTAGGTGAAGCCTGTGGCTTACTTTATTCACTGAGTCAGCCTAATTGCTTATTGATTAATTAATTTTGGTCTTTCAAGTGAGTGCAGTGTTGCTCTTTGTTACACAAAAATTAAAGCCAGAAAGAAAACACAGCCACAGTGGAATCTGCATAAAAATGTTTGCTAAAAATATGCAAATCAAAGAGCTAAGCCCTTTCTCTGCTGTGGCACACATCTGTGAGGTTCAGAAAGAGGGCTATGAACTAAGTGGAGACCACTAGGGGACCTAAAATTCCAAAGACAGTGCATAATTCCTATATATTCCAGTGGGGTTTTTTTTGGATTAGTTTGTTTTGAGATTGGCTGATTCATGGGTGACAGTATTGAGTCTTGTATCTTAACCCCAGTGTAGGGGCTTTCTGATGCCGTGGGCCATGAACAAGACATGGGCCACCCTAGTTTGGAAATAGTTCCAGGCCAAATGGATTTAGATTAGAGGAAATATTGTAATCTTGTCTTTAAACAGAAAATTTGAATTAGACGCAGTCTGAAAAACTGGGCTGGTGATGCAACAGTACTAGAGTGAAGTTGTTACCATAAACCCATAAATATTAGTTAGGTGATTTCAAACTGTGTAGCTCCACTTTGTACTAAATCTCTGTCCCAAACTGACAACATCTCTTTAGAAAGAGTAATCAAGTAGGCAGTTCTGGAGGATTTTTATTTTAAGATGGGAATGGCTGAGAAAAGGAAGGTTAAAAACTTCTAAATATGCTGCTGGAGAGGATATTTTGTTTCAGGATAATTTTCTGAAGGAAAGCAGGGAGAGATGACTGGTCAGCCTGATTCCTGAGAATTTTCCCTTATTAATTACACTCCAAGCCAGGGAAGAGTCTGCTGCCATCCATTCCTGTGAAACAAATGGAGACAATAATGGTTATCTTAAAAGTGATAGCAGTGTATTTGCCTCTGCATATGCACATACAGTCCTTCTATCTTCTAATTCATGGATGACATGGAACTGTATGGATCAGTGTGAAGAGAAGTAAAAAGAGCTAAATAGAGCTACAACTACTGAAACATACATAATATATCAGTATTATAGCAGTTTGTCATACAGTTGAAGAATTAATGAGAAGTTCAAAATTATAGCTGCCAAGTAAAATCTGACACTAAGTTTGCAAATATTAAACCAAACTAACATCTGCAGCTAGTACTGAATCCTGCACCACCATAGTCAACTGGTGTTTTATCTGTCCTATCACTGTCGGCAGTCTGGGACTGTAGACCTACAACATGGGCAAACCTGTAGTAACTATATCAGAAGTTACTTCAAATATATTGCAGTACACTAGATGGCAGAATTTGGAAACTGATACATGTCTACATTTTCAAAATGAGGAAATATTTGCCTTGAAATTTTCAGAGACGATATATAGAATGTGATCTATTTCAAAATATATCAGTGTAAAGGGAACACATAGAAAATAGTACTTGCTCAGAATCTGAAAATATGCAGTGATCCTAACCACTGTATGATTAATTTTGATTGAAGTGGCTGGTTAGACACTCAAGTCTTCACAGTTTTTGGAGAAAAGGATGTCAAAAACTGAAAACCTAGTAAGATATCTTTAATACAAAACTATTTACAAATACTCATGAAGATCTCTTTCCCTGAACACAAGAGAAATAAAATGCCATGAGGAGGTTGTTCTTCCAACCCTTATTAAACTTACAGACTGATCTGATACCTCCGTAAGATTTTTTTTCTCAAGGTTCTGCTTCCTCTGTATCTGTGACCATTGGCCAGAAATCTAAATGTCTACATATGTCTACCTCTTGCCAGATTTGTACTGGATACTTTTTGAGATGGAAGAGTTACCTTTGTTTGAGACCTCTAACAGTTTCAACTTAAACCATAACTTTACAGAAATGCAAATATGTGAGATTGTGGTCTCACCTGTAGAAATATTTGTTCTATCTCTCCCTCCCTCTCCCATGCTTTGTCTTTGTTTTGTTTCCACCCTCTGTTCTCCATTTGTTCTTTTGTCTTTGTGACTTTATTTTGACCAAAATGTTTGACCCATGCACACAAAATTGAAAAAAATCAGTAGGCTGGTTCCTGCTGAACCTAGAGGAATGGAACTTAGAGTGTTGTGACGGAAACAAAATTACTGCATAAATTCATGGCATGGAACTGCTGGTACTTCACTGTACTGAATTTGTATATAGTTATAGTGTAAGCTCTTCACTACTTAACAAAGAGGCTGAAATTAATTTTCCCCTCTTCTTTCAGTTTTTAAAATTTTTTCTTTTGTAAGAAAATAAATAGAGTGAGGAGAATCCTCAAATTATTAACCTTGTTTTAGCAATCTAAGTGAAAAAAACCAAATTTTTTCACTCCTTCAAATGAGCTTAATTAATCCCTTGAGTATTAAATTAGTTTTTATATTGGCTCTATTAAGGCTCCTGGTTAACTGGTGGGATCATAAGCTCCTTATAAGTCTCAGTATTCATAAGAAACAGAAATAAGTCCTCCAAATACAGTTCTGAAAATAGAAATAAAAACTCTCTATCTACTTAAAAAAAAAATAAGATGAAAATATTAAAACTAAAAACCATAGTCTTTTATGCTCCTATGCTTCCATATTTTTTCTCCTTATTGGTAGAAAAGAGGGAAAGTTTGATCTTTTTGCCTGCCAAAAATGACAATAAACTTTTAAGTACTTCAAATTAATGTAATAAAAACCCAACAAAAACAAAACAAAAAAAGAGCTTTTTACTCTTTTTTTTTTTTTAACTACTTAAAAGAATTGCACCTGATGAATGGACATGTGGCTTTGTTTACACATACAGATAATCAGGAGCTCTGACGGAAGTTTCTGTCATTGTCAGAACAGGGGGAAACTCAGGTCATTAAAGATTCTTTATTGTAGTATAGCCTTCTTACCTGAGTCAAGGATTACAAATAAGTTTTTTATGCTCTTTTCAATCACAGTTTCACAAAAGTTTTAAAAATTTCTAGAATTTTTTTTTTTTTATTTAAATAATAACTTGAATAAGCGAGTGTCCTAGTTACAGTGGCTAGGACCAATTTATCACTCTGTGTGTGTAACCAAAACTGTGTGTTGTACACCCTCTGTGTCATTTCTGATGAATTCTTAATAATGAATCCTTTGCAGCAGCTGCCCAGGGCACACCTGACACCTCAGGCTACAAGCTGGGTGTTAAAGAACACTGTGAGACATTGGAATGTTTTTGTCTTCACACCAATGACTGAGCTGTGATAACTTCCCTCCGGGGAGGCATTAAGACCTTCACACCCAGCCTGAGGGGTCATGTCTGCTAATAGGCCATCAGAGATTTCAAAAATATCCCATGACTCACAGAGTTAATAACCCACTGTAAAACTCCCTGTCCTGGGGGTGATACCATTCCCACCTGAAGCTGAACATATATAAGCCTTGAATTCTGGGACTTGGGATACCACTCATTGGATCCAGAGGAGGACCAGAACCTCAACAGGACTGTAATCATCCTCCTCACCAACAGGTTTTTCTTTCCTTTTACTTTACACTCAGGGGGACCAAGTGGCCCTCAGCACAGGAGCTAATGAACACTATTCTGTTCGTGCCCCTTGGTGCTGGGTTATAAGTCTTTCTTCTGTGGGTTAAAATCAATTTTTCCCTGTGTCATTGTATGTATTGTTCATCTTTTTATTAAATTGTAACTTTCAGTTGTAGTCTCTTTTTGAGTTGGGTTCATTTCTCCTGCTGGTTTACATTTAAACCAACACAGCCAGCAGATCCCAGACTTGTTTGTGGTAACAAAATAGAGAGATGGGCATATTAAAAAGCATACAGACTAGTTGCAGAACAGGAGTTTTCAAAAATCATTACAAAAGAAATGGCCTCAAGTGTTCTTTATTTCCTAGAAAAAAAAAAATAGCTGAAAAAAACCCCACTTCTTTGAGAATTATTCCACTGAAATAAAATCAACCTGCTCTTACCTCAGACTTGCTGTGGAGACAAAATTCACATGAGAAATGAATATTGTATTTGATTGTCATCAAATGACAATTATTTGATTGTGTTCAAAAGTATTTCCTAGCAGTACACATTGAGGAGTTCTTCTTTAGGTAAAAATAGATTTTCGACCTGAGTGACAGGAGATTACTTGTTAAAAGTAATGCTGCTCTCACCTCGGTTAAAAAGATTTGTCACCGGCATTTTTTGTGGCTGATATGATCTGAAACAGCTTTTTTAGGCTATTTCTATGTGGCTTGTTGGTATGTAGGTAGAAATATAGAAACATTTAAATGTGTAGTTTAGACTGGTATCTTTTCTGAAACTGTAATGATTGCAACAGTGATAAACATGAGGTCAAATTTTAAGGGGACTTAACTTGGTTATTCAAAATTAACAATGAGTTTGGAAAGAAGTATTAGTCTTCCAGGGTTTAAATTTGAATTACACATAAGAAGCTTATAGAATCCTAGAATCATAGAAAATCTCAAGTTAGAATGGTCCCATAAAGCTCATGGAGTCCAACTCTATGCTCGTTGCACGGCTTCCTGATGCAGCTCTGTTCCATTTCCTCATGTCCTATTGCTGGTCACCAGAGAGGAGAGTTCTGCATACCCACCTCCACTGCCCACCTTGATGAAGTTGTAAAGTGCAATAAGAGCACCCTTCAGCCTTCTCTTCTCCAGGCTGAACAAACCAAGTGACTTCAGACACTCCTCATAAGTCTTGTCCTTCAGACTTTCTACCAACTTGGTCACACTCCTCTGCACTCTCAGATATCTTTATGCCCTTTTCATGTTGTCGTGCCCAAAACTGCACACGGGGCTTGAGGTGAGGCACCCCATCGCAGAGCAGGACAATTCACTCTCTCGACCAGTTGGTGATGCTTTGCCTGATGCTCCCCCAGCACATGGTTGGCCCTCCTGGCTGCCAGGGCACTGATGACATATATTCAACTTGCCATCAGGCTAGACCCTCTGATCTCTTTCTGCAGGGCTGCTCTTCAGCCTCTCCTCCCCCATTTTGTATGTGTAAGCAGGATTACGCTGTTCTAGGGGGAGAATCTGGCACTGGTTCCTGTTAAATTTCAAATGGTTGGTGATTACCCAGCTCTCTCTGTACAGCCTCTCTGCCCTGGAGGGAGTCCACAGCTCCTCCTAATTTAGTATAATTGGCAAACATGTAATGCACATTTGCCTTCTGCATCCATATTATTTATGAAAACACTGAAGAGCACTGGCCCTAGAACTGAGCCCTGTGGAAGCCCACTGGTGACTGACTACTAGCCTGGTGTTGCCCCACTTACTCCAGCTGTGAATTCAACTTGCCAGCCATTTCTTCACCCAACACATTATGGACTTGTCTAGTTATCTTGCAGTTTATGATGTCATGTTAACCATGATATTTAACGCTTTAGTAGTAGAGGCTGTTTTCTCTCAGTAAAAAATGTTTTGGAAGGCCACATATCATATGCAATTGATAAACAGACTTACAAAATTACATGCTCTGTCTACTGTGAAAGAGCTTTCACTTTCAAAATAAGATGATGGCTATGGAAATATCCAAATAAGTAAGTAGATAAACAATTCTTTTATTTTTAGAAGTCATTTCAATTGTAATGGTAGAAACTCTGAAGCTAATCAGTCCTAATAATTGTATCAGTCTCCTATACATTTGTGGTAGGACATCTCCGCTGGAATGTGATCAAGACAATGGCCTATTTGCAAATGTATCAGTGGTGCTAAGAGAGGGGCCCAGGGCAGGCCAGGAGATGTTGAAACCAGTCTGGCTTTAACTCCAAATTAACATCCTGATGGTGAGGCAACTACTGGAGTCAAGTGACTTGCAGGAAATCACTTCCTACTATAAAGGTCCAATCAGTTTCTTCTAACATAACTCTTCCTGTGTATGAGTGGAGATTCCTCCCTTGGGAGGGGACACCCCCAAGGAGACTCCTTGAGGTTAAGAGATCTCCCCATTAATGTTGGCATGGGTGAGTTAAATCAATCTCTAATTAATAATCATTTCTTTTTGTTAGTTTTAATATAATTGCTTCAATAATTGCTTTAATATACTGCACTGTCCTGTGCTATACTATGCTACTGTACTACTAGTAATTTTAGCTCTTATATTGTGTTGAAAATAATTCTGATTATGATTTTTGCCTGATCACTTGTAGTAATAAATGATTTATTTTATATAAATATTCTCAGTTTGCCATCATAAAAACCTACAGGACAAAGTGATTCAATAAATTTAAACCACTGACAAACTGAGGCTAATATTGGATCCAGCCACATCTAGGCTTCCCTCTGAGAAGGAGTTTAGGGGACTCTGTTCTACACCTTCTGACTCCATGTCAGGGCTTTGGTAATAATCTTTGTCTAAAAGCCTCCACTCTCACCCATAACAACCCCTTAATAATATAAAGGAAATTTAAAAGAAATCTAAAAACTTAAGGAATATTACATGACTGGTAGATGTCATAGAACCACTTTCTGTAAAAGACTTTGCTTTTAAATGTCCTGGTAATCATAGAGAGTAGTCAAGGTGCTGCTAAAATAAACATGCATAGTGGGAACTGTTTGTCTGCTGTGAACACAAGTGACTACAAATCATATTTCAAAATAAAGGGAATTTAAAAATAGTTGTTGGAGAAGGCCATGTAGAAAGAGTCACTATTCTGTATTGCACTTGGGTTTACTGTTTACAATGCATGATAACAACTGCCAATAAATCAAATGCTACAATTTTAGGTGTCCTTGAGGCATGAGCAAGGGCTTCAACAGAGAAAATGATGCTCTTGCAGTTAAAGAACTCCAATTAATAGTTACAGTTGACAATATTTCCATGGTAAACTCATACATTCAAAGATTCATTATCTTTGAGAGTTAAATTCATATGGAAATCAGCAGACAGAGGTGTTTTGCCTGTGCTGACTTTTGAGTGGAAGGAAACCAGATATTTAATATATAAAAAAAATTATAGCCAAAACAGAAGGCTGTTGCTTCCTATAAAGTAGAATTACACAAAAAAGGGTGTAATTAATATTTGCATGCCTTGAATCTAGTCATAAATACATCAAAATAGGATAAATGATAACCATATGTAAGCATCTTGTAACACTAATACTGTTAATGACATACCTGGTGCCAATCTGTAAGCATCTTGTTATGCCATGAAGTATCTCTCAGTACATAGATAATGCTAAACCACAAAGACACAGATACAGACTTGTGATACACTTACCAAGGTGCAGGAATACACCTGTACAACAGCAGTTCAGGTAGAATATCTGGGAGATAAACATTGTGGACGCAAAACACAGGAAAAACAGAAAATTCTTGTGGAATAAGCAGCAAAGCGGCCTGGTAAGGTCGAGGCCCTGAGATCCAGTGAACAATCTTGGATGAAGATGAGATCCCCACCTTTTTATTTTTTGCACTGAAGGGATCAAGGAGTGTAACAACACCAAAGGTGTTGAAATAGGCATGAAAAATGATCATTTTGATAATTTCAGCTTTTCTCCTCTTCTTCAAAGAGCTTTTAAGCCAGATGAGCTGGAACTTAGTGACTAATACAATGAAGAACTATGGTCATCAGTGTGACCAGCACAGCATCAGCTCTTTGCTTACAGGTAATTTCAGACAAGAATATTAGAAACTAACTTTGAAAATGCAGTGGTATTGACAGACAGCAAATGAAAGCTAGCCATTGGTAATGCGTCTTGTAAGTCAGTGTCACGTTAGTATAGTTCTATTTTGAAGACTAAAACTGGCCTGATGTATTGCTGTCCTATGCACTCAAATGATATAAAGAAGTGTAAAGGAAAGGCAAAAGCTGGAGGAATATCACATAGCTGATAGACTGTATAAAACCATTTGAGTAAATGACATTGATTTCAAATATCAGACCAACTCCCTTGCTATGCAGTTATGTTGATTTTTAATATTTTGCCTTAAGAAGTCATGACATCCTTCTGGTGATTGATATTTCAAGGATATGCATTATCATAATTAATAATGATAATCATTAAGAAACATACTACTACTTTTTGTGTAGTACGTTAGGTTAAGTCCTTAGCTATTCTTGTGCTTTCAAAGAACTTTCCTAGGGCAACTTTGTTGGCACCTGGTGGTTTCAGTGGCTGAAACCAGAACAGTTAGTCTGTATTGGGTTTATGTGGCATGATGTTGGCAGCAGGGAGACTTCAGCGATGGTCTTTGTGAGAAAAGACCAGGAGCTCCTCCCCTGTTGCGAGTACCAGCCTGCTCGGAGACACCCGCAGCTGCAGAGACAATCAGCAACACTGGTGGCACCTCTGTGATAAGATATTTGTTCCAGTTAAAAATTATGCACAGAGGCTGTGAGAGAGAGGAGGGAGAAAAATGTGAAAGAAGCAATTCTGCAGACACCAAGGTGGGGAGAGGAGGTGGTCCAGGCGCTGGACCAGACACTCTCCTGCAGCTCATAGAGAAGACCATGGTGGAGCAGAGTGTTTCCCCTAAAGCCCATTGAGGACTGTGGTGCTGCAGGCTCTTCCCCCAGGTCTCTGAGGAGCGTGCTGGAGCACATATTCATGCTGCAGCCCGTGCCTGTCATGGTTTAACCGTATTGTTAACTAAGTACCACGCAGCTGCTTCCTCACTTCCCTCTCCCCTAACCCACTTCCCATGGAATGGTGGTAATTGGTGAATGATCTCCCTGTCATTGTCTCAAACTATGGGCTTTTTCATCGTATTTTTTACTACTGTCCTACAGGGGAGGGTGTGAGAGCAGTTGGGTAGGAGGCTGGCAGCTAATCATGGTCAGCCTGTCAAATTGTCTCATATAGACTTGTTTTGTTCTCACTAACACCAGTGGAGCCGCAATGCTTCCAGCATGATAAGCCACCTATAACATATGTTAGGCATATTAGAAATACAAGTTTTCTTGAAAGAACAGAAATAGCCTAGCTATGAATGTACTCATTTGCTGAGGAGAAAACTGTTTGCCTCTGCAAATTAATTTTTAAAAGCATTTATTACCATGAAAGCAGTTATTGCAACATGCAATTCTAGTAAAAAAATGCTATTGTGCCTGCCTTACTCTAGCTAATTGAGGTTAAATCCGGCCGAGAAATACTGCTGATTTACATAGTAGTAACATCACTAGCTACAAGATTCAAAATACTAAACCCCCCTCTATTTATAATTAGTTTTTCTGATGTAGAAAAATCACTTTTTCATAGCCATGAACAGCTGTAAAGCTGTCCTGCAAGAAGGAAGCTTATAAAAAGCCTTTCACAGTGAGAACGGAGGAGGAGCGTGGGTGTGTGTCTGTTAATTTCTGAATCATCAGCCTGACCAAACCCACAAAACAAGGAAGAAGAAATGATAAATTGGACTGTCCAGGCCTGAAACAAAACTTACTGGTCATATCTGCCAAGCCATATCTAATAGAAGCCCTACACATCAGTTGGCCTCCAATTGTTTTCCATCGTTATACTTTGTCTGAGGAACAATAATAATAGTTATATTAAAAAAAAAAAAAAAGAAACAACAACAAAAAAGAACAAAACCAAGAAAACAAGCAACAGCAAAAACCAACAAAAAACTCCCATAAAAATCTTAAAAAGGGTAGTTTGACTGTTATATATGGCATAGACAAGTGTCTGAAACTCACAGTCATCTGAAACTTCCTCAGTAAGAACTTATGATAACTTTTAAAATTGCTGTGGTGTGATTCATACTTGGGAGGGCAGAATTCTGGCCTGTTCAGTCCAAAAATGAATATAACTTTTAAATTCAGAAAGAACAATATTTTATTCAAAACCTGTTTGTTGAAAAAGAAAACCAACAACCCCATAATCAAGTTTGCTACAGTCTTATCTAACCACTTATATTGTTCTTACAGAACGATTTGTTTAAGAAGGTAAACAGTTGCTTAAATAAATTAGTTACGAAGCTGTTGGCATTGTATTTTGCAGTTTCGTAATTATTTGCTGACAATGGATTTGAACTTGTTTTACCATCTCACAGTAAGGTATGTCCCTTTTCCTGAAAGTAATGAAATATCTGACTTTTTCTGCAGCAAGATAACATCTACACAAACATCTAGTTTGAATTTGAAAATCTATTATTTTATTTCTTTGAACTGTAGTCCTGTCCTGTTTTGTGTTTTGTTTCTGCCTTGTTGAACACAGAGCACAGTCCGAGAATAGATAAAATCTGGATTCCAAATGGAGCCAGCCAGCGGTAAAAGACACTGCCTTTTGCAGATTTGATCTTCCTGGTCCCAGTTTACCCTTTATTGTCACTGCCAAAGAAGGCTCCACACTTTCCTGGGCTGCCATCCATTGCTTGAAATGTTCAGGAACACCTTTCTGCTGGCAACTGAAGTGAAATGGAATATTTCCCTGGGTCAGAGAAAAGTGTCAGTTTGGTTGCAACCAAACTGCAAAGTGTAAAGAACTTTGTAAACATTTTTCTTGAAAATAGTGCCTTTCATTTTAAGAGCTTATAAGCACTCTATATGTTGTGTTTAAGGGCACTGTTTAGCCATTTTTGCTCATTATTCAGACTGATCAGATGGTGTGGATATCAGAAACAAGCTTTTAATTCTCAGATGGGAGCTGTTACATTGCAATTATGCACTTCATAGAAGACAGCATAAAGATGTAGTCCCCTTAAGTCCTTGTGATTCTCAGGCTGTTTTGTGCAGTTTAAATCTGTAGTATCCCCAATGCATAAGATTTTTGTTGTATTTTTGCATATCTACCATAGACAAGTATGAAATTATATATTATAGTATATAATATACATATGTGCAAATAAATACTAGCATAAAATACACATGCTAAAAACTTATAACAACAATCAAAATGTTTAATTCATAAACAGGACCTCCTTCTTTACAACAGATAATAAACATATAACATAATAAATAACTTCCCCTTTATAAACATTGACAACTGTCTGCTAAAATATATTTTCAATTAATATAGGTCTGCCACACACCATTAATTTTCAGAAGTAGATTTAAAACAGTAATGAGTTGACTTGACAACTGATGGTATAAGGCAACCTATTTATAACTTATTTATATCCAAAAGGAAACATAGCTTAATGCAGAGAAACAAATGACTGAAATGTCTGTCAATTCAACTGTGAAAAAATAAGAAGCCCTGAAACAGGAGACAGCTGCTGTCCACAAAAGAAACAGAATTTTTTCGCCTATTACCAAGATATTGCAAGATGGTTTATATCTAGACTCTTTGATATGAAATTAAAACTATGTCCTTGGGCTCTCCAAAATCTCTGCATTGTAGGCAATGGCTCTGATTTTATTTTATAATGATCCAGCTCAAGCATCCACCTGAGTATGAGACCCACTCTTATCCTAACCCTACAACACAAAATCATAGAGTTAGCATAGACTTAAAACCCAACAGTGACAACTTTCATAGGCCAGACAGGCATTTCTTTTTTCCTCCTGCTTTTTAAAGCTCACAGAGGACAAAGAGATGAATTTTCAAAGATCTGATGAAAAACATAAAGTCATAAGGGGATATACACTAAAGATGGTGAGGTGGGAATTTAATTGAAGTATTGTCCCATATTTGAAAAGCAGCCAGCTGAGCAACCTGCTGATATTAAAATCCTATTCATCGTATTTGAAGATAGACTTCCACTATGTTCTTCTAGCTGGGTCTTTGTACTAGTGCATAAGAGCTCAGTTGTTCTTTTGGTTCCAGATTGTTGCTGTGATCCTGGTCACATGAGAAGGATTTCACCAGACTTCTCACATTCCTTTAAACTCTTGCATAATAGAAAGCAGTTGCTGAACGTGCTGCTGAACAATTTGCTGTTCCTCTTTTAGCCTCTCCTTATCATGGAGAATCTCGTCCTGCAGGGAAGCTGGGGATGAAACTTTAGATGAAAGATTCCAATACAGCAATTAACATGGAGAATTACTTTACAACTCACTACCCAGTCATCCTCCATCTAAGCTTTCCTTACTAGTGCTAGAGAGCTACTGCTCTGGTAAGATGAATTGCATGCCCCCTGCACTGCAACAAACCCAAAGACAAAAACACAAAAATACCCAGAAATAGAACTTAACAAAATTAATTCACACAGTCAAGTGGCGAAGTTGTAATTTTGAGCATGCCCTCTGCAAATAAACACAAGAAAATGCATAATTCAATTTGGGATTTGCATGGAACAGTCTTTTCTTATGTGATGCCTCTGTAAGACAGAAAATGTTTACCTGAGTGATTATCAGCATGGACAGTGGCTTTACCAGAAGCCTAGAAGACTGCAGTCTTTCTTTCCCTCCTAGCACTGCCCAGGGACATAAGGGATGACTAAGTTATGTAGAGATATATTACAATGTCTGCTAAGGTTAGAAATAACCCTCAAATAACACACAGTGGGAAAGTAGTCTGTCTAGTCCTTTGCAGTGGTAAATTCATATCCACAGCAGGTGATCATTTCACCCCATTTAGCAAGGGGTGCAGCACAGAACAGGTCCTGATGTTCAAAGGAAAAATCAAAGTAAACCCATTCTGACACAATAGAACAGAGAAAAAGTTCTGGAAGGAGCTTGCTAATGCAAAACTTTCTGTAAAAGAGTGTTTTTGTTTATACAGGATAACTTACAGATCTATTCACCTTTCAGTTGGTATATTCCTATTCCTTCCTGAGTCCTTGACTAATTTCTTTTGAAGGTTGATGACAAATTCTCATAAAACTACCTCAAGACTCTGGATCAAGAGGTTTGTTATAAATTTGCCCCTACATTCTCACCAATATTCTTGAATTAAAAACTTACACAGTATTTGTGTGCACTGTATTTCTTTATTTATTTTAAAACTGGGAAAATGAGAAGCAGTGCAGTCTAAGCTTAATTCTGAACTGGATTTATTATTTTTTTTCCCTCATATTCCTTTTTATATCTTACAAGGGTAGTTTCCATGTATAAGGTTTGAGGAGACAAACTGCATCCAGATGGCTGTTGCCCCAGAAGCTTCCTTCATGTAGCCCTTATTTAATGGCAGCATTTTACATTTATGAGGTAATGTGATTCAAAGGAATCCACTACACAGTATGCACTACACAGTATATAGTAAAGCACCTTTATGCAGCTGGGACACTCATAGGGCTTAGCACCTCCATGTACGTGTCAGACATATGTCAAAATTTGAGGGTCTTTTACACAGTATTATGATTTCAAACAACTACCCCACCACCCATCCATCAGCCCCTTTGTAAAGTCATTGGTTACCACTGCTACCTGCTGAAGCACTTTTTTCCAGGTTTTATCTTACCCCTTCAGCTGGGTAGTTCTGCTTGTGAGCGGTTATGTTTTGCAAAGTCACACTCATGCTAAGTTGTAAAGGTTATGCTGACATAGCCAGGCCTTAGGCCCTGGACATAGATTTTTACATTCATGGTTTCAATGCAGAAAGCACAGTGGGTGTGTATAAATATACTGATTCACACCAAAAAGGTCCTTCCATCCTACAGGGAGCAAGGTGAGTGCAAGGAAAGAAATCCATGGCCATACTAGTGACATGTTGTTTTATGATGGTATCCATAGCATTCACACATCCCAAAAGCCTTCTGCAATTCTTGACTAGGAGTGGGAACTCTAGACATTGTGTTACACGCGGGATGTTCTTCACCTTCATATGGCAGTGAGCCAAAGAGAAAATACTGTCTATGAATATGAAATCATTATTCATTGCATTAGCCTGCTGCTGCTGTTTTCTCAGTAATTTTTAAGCTTTGTTTTCTTGTTGTAAAGTAATAGTGGGGTGAAACTGTTCAGACTTTCTCCCTAAAAATTCTAAAAATTTAAAAAAAGAATACTTCTTGTATGGATGTTTTGTAAGTCCTAATGCAAAGATGCTAATGTTTTCAATTTTTATCAACAAAAAACATAGTATAATTTGAAGTGGAAATCTGTTTTCAAAAATCTGATGTTGGAGAGTTATGTTTCTAGCAGGTGCATATGCAGAATGGAGCAACACAAAATACGATAAGACACTGGAAACACGCTCAGCTTGCAACCTGTTCTCATTTTTTGAGAATGCAGTAACCATCACCCACTTCTTTCTAAGAAGTAGGTACATATGGAAGATGCACAAGAGCATGAAAGCATTTTTCGTAATACTGAGGATACATCCGAATCAAGACTCAAGCACTATACTCCGAACTGGCTGTAAAAATGCCCTTCAAGAAAGATATTAGAGACAACGATGATATATAGCAAATCCACATCCATTGCATTTATGCATCTTAACAAATTTAGAAGACAGTGTTTAGTTGCATATTTGGTATGTCATGATAATGTAGAGGTGAATTTTCCAAAACGGGATCTCTGTGTCTCAGATGCTTTCCAGGTATCTGTTAAGGAATCTTCCCAATTTGACCATTCAGGAGCCTCCCTGGCAGTCACACTCCCAACTCCAGAGATGTTCAGTTCTTGGTCCTAAGCCCCTTTGCAGGAGGTGGCTCTAGTGAGCCCACGGCTGCCCCCGCTTGACTCCCTAAACAAGCCCCCTTCCTCACACAGTCAGACCAGGTTCCATTATCGGTTTGGCCCCAGGTTTCCCATACGAGAGTCACAGACATCTCATTCCATAAAGCAATTTATTCACGGTGCACTAACACAGAAACAGCCCGAGCTGGTGTCTCCGAGTAGGATCCCCCAAAAAAGGAATGCCTGGGCTTTTATTCTTCACAATCTACCCGCACAAATCTGACTCTTCCTTTGGAGTCCTTGGCTCCAGCTGTGTCTCTCAGTGTCCATTCCTCTGGCTGGTGCCACTCGTCTTCGTGCCCTTTGTTATGCAAAGGGTTGGCAGTTCACGGCTTTTT
This sequence comes from Xenops minutus, assembly GCA_035221455.1. Classification (NCBI taxonomy): domain Eukaryota; kingdom Metazoa; phylum Chordata; class Aves; order Passeriformes; family Furnariidae; genus Xenops; species Xenops minutus. The sequence continues at coordinate 33,034,318 of JAWWEE010000085.1, forward strand.
GTCTCTCTGGGTTCTCGTCCAGATCTCCATCTGCATCTCAATCTGCAGTTTTCAAATGGAATTAGCTGCACCAGATGTGTTTATTTCTCAACACAACTTTTCAAATTTCTTTTGGTCTATGGTTCCAGGCATATGAGAATCTCCTGATACCACATTAACCAAGACTCCTAGGGTTAACTTATAAAAGCATAGCTTCTAGTGGAGTTGTAAATTCCACTAAGGAAATGTTGATTAAAATGGAAGGAAAAAACCTTTTGAGACAATATTAGTACATAGAGAGAGCAGTTCTTTAATGAAAGGTGTGAGGAGCAATATGTAGTGCCAGGATGTTGTTTGGTGTTGCATCAAAAAATCCAGACACACCCTGCTTTTCATAAACTCCTGACTGGCCCATAATCAGTGACTGGCAGTCAGCCACTTTATACTATAAAAGCTTAATCCCTCTCATACAGTCGAGGTGTAGGAATTCCTCGACTAGATTAGAGGTTTCTTTGGGAATTTCTTGAGATTTGCATGCTTCCTACAGACCTTAAGCTAGCAGCAAAGTATGAATGCTATTCTCAAAACACAAATGAGCAAAATTTGTCAAGAAACATCTATAACATGGGTTTGGGCATTGCCTATAGCCTTCCTGAGAATATGCTTACCACCAAGGTGGAGAGAACAACATAAGTCCCTATGATCCCTATATTCACATAAGGGAAAATTGATTTGCAAGGTTATTTAATGCTGTAACATTCTACTTTGCAGAAACTACAGAGATTTATTGTGTTATGCAGACCCCTAGGATCGGACACTCCTGTTCATCTATTCCAGCTTGGGCACTGATTCTATGTTAAATGGTGTGACAGTGACTCTCAGTGTGCTAACCAGAAAAGTGTCAGCTCAAGTACTGTTCACTACCCACACTACAGTCAAGGTTGCTGGCAAAGGAGCCTGGACTCACTACTCCAGAGTTATGAAGGCCTCTGCTCCTGGGATAAGTGGAACAACAGAGACTGTTACAGATAGAGAAAATGTTGTTTAAACTATTTTTCTGTATGTGTTGTCTGTATTGCTGGTAAGCATGAATCAGTTTTGGAATCAAAAATCATTTTGGGAACTGCTAGAGTTTAGTCCAATTTGTTTCTGGTGATGGCAGCGATATAGCAGTTAAGGGGACCTGATGGAAAAGGGTCTCTCTTGCTATTGTGTAGTTCTCATTGAAGTATTAAAGTTCCTGCTCAATCAGTGACTCTGTCTTAGCGAAGGGTCCCTGTCAGGTGGGACACAGACAGACTGTGTTGTGCGTTAAAAAGCTTTGATATATTGAGGACACTTATAGCTCATAAAAATATATTAATACAAGTGGGGGTGTTATAGGTATATTTCATAATTTGCCTAAATCAAACCAAATAAGTATGTTTATTATTTTATTTGTGTGAATATAGATGTAGGTTTGCTTAGAA
>JAWWEE010000085.1:33044630-33060633 GCA_035221455.1 Xenops minutus
TCTGACCCTTCAGTTGAGACCTGACTAGCATGGGAGACCCTACCGGAGGCATGGACCACTGCCAGCACAGCTCGCAATCTCATGAGGGCACACAAGCTTCTCCCCCACGACAAGGGGGTGTCCGTGGAGAAGTTTTCCTGCATTACTTTCAGATAAACACACGCTTCCATAAAGTATCTAAAAAGCCTACATGAGAGAAAGGAATGGAGAATCTAGCTTTGCTGATAACAAGTTGAGATACTTATTGTATTGCAGGCAGGTGTCCATCCTGCTGTAGAGTGGTGATTCTGTTAATTGTATTCTCTTTGCAGTTTTTAGATGGGGTGAACCTACTCACACATACATACCCACAAGACTGTAACTGGACAGATTTCAAGCAAAGAGAAAATTGCTCTGTAGGGAATGAATGATGCTTTCCTTTGTTTCATCTGGAAATCTGATTTAGTAAGTGGAAGCCCAGCTGTTCATATCAACAGAATTATTTGCTATATGTGGGTAAAATGAATAAAGCCACGGGCAAATTAACAATGGTATCTGATAGCCTGAATACACTGTATTGCATTCTATTTTCTTTATTACACCAAATTCAAGGTCTGTGATTTTTATATCATTGTATCCTTAATTATTAATACCAGTAGATATTACCATTATGTCAAATTCTGCTTATTTCACCAAACTTGTTACACTGTATCAGAAGGGGCTACAACCAGTTAAGCAAGATTTATTGATTAGATTTTAGTTTCTGCAGTGTTGAAAACTTTGGAAATTTAAAAAAATGTCCCTGAAGATTGATCACAGTTACAAATTACATAGTTTTGTACATATCAATGCAAATTAGTTTTAGTAATATAGCAGTATAAATAGAAGTATCTTACTCCTCTTGATATCCTTCAAGAGAAAGAATGAAACAATGAAAAACTGCAGGGTGTGTCTGCTGCTTTTTGCTTGAACTCCAAACTCCCAAAGAATTTCCTTCACTACAGAAATTGTCAGACATTTTCCTTAATGTACTGAAGGCAATTTACAAATGAAGGCTGGAGAAAGAAGCTATATTTATCAAGAGAAGATTTTACACAGGAAACCGTTTTTACCCTCTTAAAACTTAAAATCATAAAATTGCAGTGGAATTGGTAGATGTCCTATTTATAACATGATGAACAGTTGTAACTACCACAAGTACTTGATAGTAGGGTGCATTTTAAAATTCTCACAACTTAACAATCGCATACTTCAAGATCATTTGGAAAATGCAACCAGATTAGACTATGACTGCCAACTCTGTTAGTGAGCTAGATGGCAGAAAGAACAGTAAACAATTTCTCCAAAATCATCCTGGATAAGAACTTGCATGCTGATGTTGCTAAGGTATATATACAAACACCTTGGGACAGGGGCTATTGCTACTTCTCTGAAAGAGATATATTATAATTACATTCTTATTCTGTCGGAGTGGTATTTGCTATGGCAACATAAGTATTAACTGATAATAAATGCTGTCAGTCTATCTGTCTCAGCAATTGCTTCTCAGTATCAGCACAGTTCATGAGTTGATGAATTCCCCAACTTTTGTTTTTATCTCTCTTAACTTTAATTTCCTTTTAATTTTGCATTTTCTTATTTACCAGTTGCAAATATTTCTACTTTGGCATAAGATTTTCAGGGGACAGCCAACTCATTTGACCCTTTATTTATGCTGCAGCCTGGCTTAGAAATGCAAATTTTGTTAGGAATAGTGTGAATACCTGCAACAGAACATTATACCTTGATAGACATACAGACGGTTCAATGTATACTATAATTCATTATCAGTTAGTATTTAATAACTATTAGTCCATTTCTTCCCTACTTGGGCACCTCCATAGGGTTCACAACATATTACTGATACTCACTAAGTTGAAGGATACTCCTATTTTCATATTCTTGTTTAGCACTGCTTCTGAGTTTAGTGTTTTTTTTTGTAATTTTCTGTAAGTATGCATCTGAAAACAGGGTGTTTGAAAATACAGGCTAAACTCAATTTCACTTAGACACTGAACATTGTGTAAGTTAGGCATAATGAAGCTGTGTTTATAACAGACATTATATCATCATTTTGCCTGTAGTTTTCAATTCCCTCTGTTTACCGTAACCCTTATTCATCTCAATGTGAGTCTATGTCCAGAAAATATATTTGATCCATTTTTTCACTTGCATTGACTTCTGTGATAAAGAAAAATATTTACTCTTGTGGTCTGGATAAGTGCTACTTTTCAGTTATTTTCCATCTGTTTTGAAAGCATCATCGCTCCTTGCCATGATAGAACTAACCCTATTCATTAAAGGCTGAGTATACACCCCTGATGGTTTTAACCAGACTTCTATTGTCTATGAAGGATTAACAAAGATTAGCCAAGTTTGCCTGCTCCTTGGTACAAGCTCTTGTTTTGAAAATCTAGTTTGAAAACAAAGACAGGAATAAAATCACTCTTGATCCAAACATTTTGTTGTTGCCCTCCATTTGACAGCTTGTCCATAGAGAAGGCTCAAAGTCTTCTTTCCAGCTGCTGTACTAAACATCCATAACCTTGATGGGACTTACACCTCTTTGAGTCTCAGAACACATCAAATACGAGATTGCACTTGATCCCTTGCCTCAGAAAGAGATATGAAAATGCACTGTAGGATGAAAAGCAAAGGAAATCACATGTGGTGAAGAGATGCTACCAGGAAATGGATTCTGCACAGCTTAAGACCCATTTAGCTTTTTTCCTCTTGTGAGTTGTAGGATTCTTAAATTAGGATTTTATACATCCCTAAAAATAGTAAGACCCTAATAAGAAACACCCACCAATGCAGGGCACAGATACCATCATCCTGAAAATAAAAAGGCTTGCAATTGAGATAGAAGAGTTGCTCATCTCACCGGAAAAACTCTCTTGTCTCTTGATAGAAGAGTATGGATCTAATGGGAACCAGAATTGTATTACAAGGGAAAGCAGAACTGCAGCCTGTTCAGAGGTAAATCGAGGTGTGTTTTAAATGGTACAGAGCACAGAATTTCAGCTGATACAGTACTGATGTGCCTGCGAATGTTATTGCTAATTGTAAAGCAGAACTATGGAGTGCATGCCAGCAAAATGGCCTGTAAAGGTGGATGTCAAAGGCAACTGGAGCATGTTTCTGTGCTGATATCTAAGGAGTGGCATAATGTGATGACATTTCATTACTGGCAAAATTGCTCACTCCTTAATATGCAGTTTCAGGTTAGAAATACAGTGGATACTATGCTCCTGAGGTGTTGGTGACTAAGCTCTGTAATTCACAAGAAGAGCCACATGCTGTTATGATTCACCCAGCCTTTTATGGATGAGTCATAGAACTTACTCTCTATTACAGTGGTCTTTATAATGAGCTAAAATCATCCCACCTGTGCAAGTGAGCCAAAGCTATTGATTATGTGTGTGTGTTTACAGATGAAAATACTGATATTGTGTTCAATGTAGGCATTATTTCAGTGTGGAGAGAGTAGTTTTTAAAGCTGATTACATTTGGTTTAAATGTAAGCTGTGCTGTTTAGATCAGTGACAGCTAATGGCTTTGAAGAGTGAGCAGAAACTGATTTGTTAAAGCTGTATTCTTATTGAAGTAAAATTCTACTTGTACAGATTCAAAGCTTAGTAATAAAAGATTTGAAAACAAAGAGACTTCAGTGATCTCAGCTTTATCTTTAAAAAATTCTAGTGATTTTAGAAGGTTAATATTACAGAAGCATTTTTAATAGCCCTTTTTTGACCTTTCCTGTATCTGGAGGAAAGTAAACTTTTTCTCAATCAAAAACTACAAGACAAAGAGTAGTTTTTTGCTATTTTTCCTTTACTGGAGCTGCTTGACTAATTGAGAATCATCTTGTCTTGTTAAATTGCCATTCTACTATTTTACAATCTTTTATGGTGAATTAATCCTGTTTTACTACAATGAATTTCTTTTATGCAGGAAGCATTTTCTCCCTACAAATTGTCATTGTAGTCAGTAATACCATGTGCTGTGGCTCTTGTAGGCCAGAACTCTGCAGGACACTCAAAATGTAAATATATAACTTAAACTTAGCTGTATTCTTAAGTCTTGCACATTTACATAGGGTTAAAGAACATGTTTACAAATTGAAGGAGGGTTGTCACTAAGCTTAGACTGCCTGGAGCACTGAAAAGACATAGCCATTTAAAGTAAGAGTAAAAAGCAGCCAGAAAACAAAGTATTACAGCTTTCCAACTCTTTTGTACAATATCAAATGGGCTGAAGCAGCTAGAGGATTCTTCATTTGTCCTTGGTTGATGTAGAAACTTAGGCATCGGCAGAGTTTTTGTGTTACTCCCTTAATGCGGGGTTGATGCCCACACTAGTTTAAATTTGAGATGGTTTATAACATTAGTAATGTTCTTTTCTTGTTAGGGTCTCAAACTGATTTCCTTGTTTTGAACAGAATGTTGCGAAGATGACAGAATGTTTGAAACTCTCTCACACTTGAAGTAGTACTTCTCATACTCATCTGTTGGTTTTGAAGGAATCCACCATTTCTACTTACTTTATACCATCTCCAGGCCCTCAGCAGAACACTGGGGATGAATCTGAACAACAGGTGTTTTTCACTAGACTTAAATATGGTTACACTACTCATTTTAGCGTTCTGCAGAGTAAGTGGGACACTCTTAAGGTTCTCTTTACTTAGGATCAAGTATTTGAAGGCAAAGCTGCATTCTCTAGATTTCCTTCACAGCCTTTGTTCAGAGAACCTGCCAAGCTTTTAGTGGGAGAATCAGTGGTGCTTCTTTTAGCTCTTTTAAATCAAGTCCTAATTATGAAGAGCAGAACTGGGGGCTTGAGCTGTCTTCTACAATCGACCTTGTGGCAAGACAGGTATTTTAATGGATTTGTAGAGAGAAAAAAAATGGGTGAGGATTTGTACACTGATCTTTTACTGTTAGATGGAACTTTGCTAAGTTTCCTCTGTGTATAAGAAATTGAAACCTGCAATTGTGTCATTTTTCTTGGAAGGTGCTGAAAGAGAAAGCATTAGAAGATCTTTAGGGAGTCTTTTTAAATCAAGAACTAAGGACAACCTTATTATTCTCATGGATGTGATTTTCACCAGTAAATAGTGTTGACTTGTTCAAATGCTCAATTCAGTGTATTTTTTCATAGTGGGGTTCAAGAACACTCACAAGGTATGCTCTATAGATCTCTGTGTAAAGACATTCACTTCTGGTTTTAATTACAACTGGAAGTCAGAGGCTGAGTCAGTCTTTTACCACCTTGCTACAGAGTGCTCTCCTCCTGAAGCAGTAAGAAATACTTTCACAGAACTTAGTTTTAGATGAGAACAGGGAGAAAACAAAGAATCTCAACTAACTGGCTCAAGCTTAAGTTAGGAACTTACCAGATGTCCATTGGAAGGATAGGTAGCTGTCTTCCATTATATCATTGTACTTTCTCCTTTCACTCTGCCAAAGATTTAAAGGTGGAAATTTGAATGAAAGTGAGAGCATACCTAATGAAATCAATATATGTTGAGTACCTAATTACAAAAAACATGTGAGTTAAAGTTTATTGATACCCTCTGTATTTTTTGTACCCTTCTGATTTAATATTGCTTCAAAGCCTTAGGATGAAACTCCTATGAAAATTATTCAATGCCTAATTATGTTACAGCCCTGGAATAGGGAGAGGAGTTATTGAAACTGATACAATATCTGTCCTGTTTAGGAAGTGTAAATAAAGGTGTGAGAGATGTCTCCAGTTTCTCTAGGCCATGTCACATTTGGTCATACAGCATTCTTGTATGCAACTTGAAAGTTAAAAATAGTTCTATATGTAAAGTAGGATCTTCAATATTTGGTATGTTCAGAGCAGTGAAGCAGTAAAGTAACAACCAAGTATCAAAATGGATGTCAATTCAAAGGAAAGTGATACAGTCAAAAAGCTAAGAAAAAGTAATCAGTTTGCAGCAGCAGGGTGAAAAAGAAAGTACTTACACCAAGCAGGCTTTGCATTCTCTGGGCAGTTCAAGGCATCAAGCAAGTAGGGCAATGAAAAGTTAAATAGTACTGGAAAAGTTCCCACAAGATTAAGTATTGGAAAAATGGGAGAAGTGCCCTGGCAAAATACTTACGTAATCTAAAAACAGCACCAGAGATGAGTGGGAAAATAATGCAGGCTTGGATACCATTATTTTGTCACCATTATTTTGTCTCTTTTGCTAGATAGACATTAAAAATAGACACTTCTGGGATCTGAAGAGAAGATCAAGCACAGCTCATTGCAGACCCTTCCAAGTGCCCCGTTTCTGTCTGCAGATGTAAAAGATGAGAATGTGTGGAATCTGACTGCTAAATCTCAGAAACGGTGATAATGCTGTTAAATCATAAGCCTGGTCATTGTTACGTCTTACAGATTTGCAACTGCTAAGTGAAGCATCACAAATTTATTAGTGATGTGTTTGGATGTTCTTTTATATAGTTCTGAGCTGATACAGAGAGGAATACAACCTTGCTTTGTTGCCTGAGTGTATGTTTATCCATGATACTTCTGTAGAGTATATTATTCTACCCAGCAATCAAAAGCTATGCATCCTGACTAATCCATCATCAGGATTGCACTCATCTAGATTCAGTTTTCTCATATCATTCCCTGGTGCTTTATTGGATCTTTGGATCCATACGTTCCTCCAAACACAGAGGTAACTTATAATAAAATATGCATGTCACCTTACACATCATTTTATGCACAGACTAATAGAAACAAGTACTTACACCACTGTAAAAATATTCCTCCTGCTTAAGGAGAAAAATTTTGGGTGATACAAAGAAGGAACTCGTTGGTTATTAACTCTTATGAAGGTCATAAAGTGGGATTTGATGAAATCTACTACAAACTCCCTAAGTGGATCTCATTAACTAAGGAACTCCTTGGGCACTATCTAATATCCCAGTCTAATATTCCAAGTCAATTTCAGTATGTCCTTAGACATCCTAGATGTTTTTCATGTGCTAGGGAAAGAAAAAGAAACCTTTAGCAATTGGGAAGTGAGGAGCATTTGGGACTGAAGTCTAAAAAATTACCTCATCCTGGCATATGGATTACCCATGGATTATATGGTGTGTCTGGATTTTCAAAAGAACAGACCTTTTGTTCAGCACTCTGCTAGACACCTCTGTAGGCTGATTTGAGTCTGGCAAAAGCAGAGATCACAAAATGAATAAATGAGCAAATCATGGCTTTTTTCCTTCTAATGTGAACTTAGTGCTTATATTAACAACAAAAGAAGGGCCAAGGAAAATCTCCATCATCTATGGGATGAAGAGGGGGAAATTGTGACCAAGGATGAGAAAGAGTCTTATTTGCTAAATGCTTTCTTTACCTCAGTCTTTAAAAAAAAGCCCAGTTAGCCTCAGAGCAACCAGTCCCCTGAGCTGGTAGACAGGGACGGGGAACATAATAGATTCTCTGCAGTTCAGGCAGAGATAGTTAGTGACCTGCTGTGCCACTTAGACACTCAAAAGTCTATGGAGTTGGAAGGTATTAATTCAAAAGTACTGAGGGAGCTGATGGAAAAGTTCACTAAACCACTCTCCATCATTTATCATCCATCCTGGATAACTAGGGAGGTCCCAGATGGCTGGAAGTTGGCCAGTGTGATGTCCATTTATGGGAAGGATTGGAAGAAGAATCTAGGAAACTACAAGCCTGTTACCCTGACCTCAGTGCCAGGGAAGTTTGTAGAACAGATTATCTTGAGGGTCATCATGCAGCATGTACAGCACAACCAGGGGATCTGTCCCAGTTTTAGGACAGGCAGGTCCTGCTTGACCAACCTGACTTTTTATGACCAGGTGACCCCCCTAGAAGAATAGGGAAAGACTGTGGATGTTGTCTATCTAGACTTCAGCACAGCTGAAATGTTCCACAGCATTCTCCTGGAGAAGCTGGCAGATCATGGCTTGGACATATGCACTCTTTGCTGAGGTGAAAACTGTCTGGCCCCAGAGAGTGGTGAATGAAGCTACATCCAGTTGGTAGATGGTCACTAGGGGAGTTCCCCAAGGCTCAGTATTTGGGCCAGTTTAATATCTTTAATTGTGAATATGTTTAATAACTTTATCAATGATTTGGATGAGTGGATCGAGTGCACCCTCAGTCTTTTCACAGACCACATTAAGTTGGGCAGGAGTGTTGATCTGTTGGAGGGTAGGAAGAGGGATGTGGACAGGCAGGATCAATGGATTGAGACCAAGCATGTGGGATTCAACACAGCAAAGTGCCAGATTTGATTCTTGAGTCAAAGCAACTCCATGCAGCACTACAGAATGGGGGAAGAGTGACTGGAAGGCTTCCCAGCAGTAAAGGACCTGGGGGTGCTGAACATGAGCCAGAAGTGTGCCCTGGTGGCCAAGAAACCCAATGGCATCCTGGCTTGCATCAGACATAGTGTGGACAACAGGACCAGGGCAGTGATTGTTCCCCTGTACTCGGCGCTGGTAAGGCCACATCTCAAGTACTGTTCTGGGCCCCTCCCTGAAAGAAGGACATTGAGACACTGGAGAAGAGAAGGGCAATGGATTTGGGGAAGTTTCTGGAGCACAAGTCTTGTGAGGAACAGCCTAGGGGCCTGGGGTATTCAGCCTGGAGAAAAGAAGGTTCAGGAAAAACCTCATCACTCTTTACAACTACCTAAAATGAGGTGGTAGTGAGGTGGAGATTGACCTCTTCTCCTGGGCAACTAGGGACAGAATAAGATGTAGCCCTATGCTGTGCCAAGGAGGGTTCAGGCTGGGAGAATTTCTTCAATGAATTTCATCAGGAAGAATTAATTCCCTTCATTGAAAGGGGAGTTAAGCATTGGACTGGACTGGCCAGGTAGATGGTTGAGTTACCATCCCTGGAAGTGTACAAGAAGTGGTTGGACATGGAACTTTGTGCTGGGGTTTATTTGACCTAGTGGTGTGCAGTCTAAGGTTTGACTCAAAGATCTTGAAGGTCTCTTCCAGCTTTAATGATTCTCTGATTCTCTGATTAGGAGTTGTAAAGAAACTCTTCTTTAATCTGATCAGAATGTAAGGACATTTAATGTCTTAAGCAGAGAATAAGTTGTGATACTGAAAGGTACCCAAGTTCAATACATACATATCAGCAGAGTATGTATTTTCATCAGAAAAGTCTCCAAACATAATTTGTCACACTGTAGTAGAAGCATGACCTGAAAAGAATAAAGTGGCTGCTGATTCCAAGAATGTTTCTAGAATTAATTAAATTAGCATGATTATTAAATGCAAGGAAATCAGACTACCTTTAGGTACAATTGAGAATAATACAACAAAAAGTATATCCTGTTTATAGTATTGTCAGTAGGAGTTTCTTTCCCTTTTCTGAAGAAGTTCTAAATCTTAATTTCATATTTATAGTTTGTGCAATTATCACTGAAGTACTAATTCTTCTTACCATTGATCTTCCTTAATCCATATTTTTTCATTTTGGAATAAATCTCAAGATATATAAAATGCTGTGAGGGTGGCAAGTGTTGTGATTCATGCTCCGCTTGAGTTTAAAAGAGATCATGACATTTCTCCTTGAATCAAATAGATATGCAGGCATATCTTCTTTGCATCATCTGAATGAAATAACATCCATTTCAAGATAACATTATTTAAAACAAGGAAGAAAACATATTTTATAAAATGAGCAGACCACTTATTTATTTGGACATCTATTTAACATTTCTAAGACTACAAAAGAGGTTTTCAAGTTTGAAGTAGGAAAATAATAGCATCATGCAGGAGCTTTTATTAACTAGAACCTAGTTATTAGAACCTATTAATTATTAGAACCTAAGGTTCTAATTTTAACTAACAAAATTTTTTAATTACCTGAAGGTCTACTCTATATCTGTTTTTATAACAAATATATTAGTGAAAAGTGTGGCTTTTTGCCTTCATAAAAGAAGTGGGAGAATCCATTATCATGGTGATTATTTCTAATTTGTATTGTGGGGTATGACTGATGATCTTTTTTTATTAACCAAGAACACATTATGCTTGGTAATACATAAAGAGAAAGAAAAGACAACGCTTATCAGCATTGCATCAGAAATGCAATTCAGTATTGCAATCTATAACATTGCAGGTTCACTAATTCCACTCTCTAGTGTATGAGTAAGTAGAAGTGTACATTCAGGTGTCGCACATTTCTGATCATGATACATCAGCAAAAGTCTTGGAAAATCTCTGATGCACACTAGTACCTTCAGAGGAAGGATGCTGCTCACTGCAACCCTGCATAACTCCTTCCTTCAAAGCCTATTTAATCAAGGTGAAAGGATTTAAGTCTACTTACCAGCTGTGGGTTTTTTGTAGTGAATAATACTTTATAATGGAAATGTAAATCTGGAGCCAATGTCAGAACTCATTCTGTAGGACAAACCAGACCTTGTGATTCTTTTGCTGAAAAGCTTTTTATGGTAAAGGTGGAGGAATGAGAAAGACTTTTCCATGACAATTATAGCTCAAAAAAAATGCAGCAAATAGGATAGCTAAGTAGTGTTTTGATTAGACAGCTGGAATCATAGTCATGAACAGCTCTAGTCACAATGGGCTTAAATTCTGCATTCCATATGAATTCAAATTGCTTCAGTAACACAAGTGCAAAGTGTTGAAATTCTGTCCTGGTGCAAGTGTGGTGCTGCAAGGACTGTTTTGTTGCTGACAGAGATAAACATTACCAAAAGCTATTATCTGCCATTTATAAACGAAATGCAATTATTCCATGTTTATTTCTTCTTTAACCATAATAGTATAACCACATTAATTCCTGTTCATTAGATATTGAATTAAACTGAAATGTAAACAGAAGACAGGTAAGAGAAATCTTTCTACATTATTAACACTGCTGTATCATTCTAAAACTTGTACCTATGATTCAGTCAACTGTTACAAGCATATTTAACTTAAAACAGAAACAACAATGGACAGAAGATGACAGATGGTTATGAACATAATGCCATGACTAAACTCCCTTGATTCTGCAACAAATGCAAAGAAAGGGAGGTATCCACACTTTGAATAATTTTTTGTGCACATTACATAATTTGATTTTACTCACACTAGAAAACCCTTCATTTAACAAATATGCTCAATGGAGACTTTTTTTTTTTTTTTTTTCAGCACCAAAGCTGTTTGTTTTTCCAGCCTCAAAGAGTTTCAGTGAACTTTATTTTTCAAAGAGTCTAGAGCCTCAGATTAAGTAGAAGAGACCTCTAATATTTCTTAATATGAGTATTTATTGAGTACAGTCCTTGTCATAGATTCTTGAATGAGACAAAGAAAATTACTTTTGTTTACCAGCACACTGATGTGCATATTTCATGGCCAGGATTACCTACATAATAAATTAAACTTTCAAATGCTAAGAAATTTTATAATAAGTACCAGCAATTTGATTGAACCAGAAATTCCATTGTTATTTTTCTGTAATGTTTTTCAAGACTGGCTAAATGTTTAGAAAGCTTGTCTAGATGTGTTAGCTTATAATCCACCACAGAGGGAATTTCTTTTCTAGGATAAATTTTATAATTTTCAGTGACAAATGAAGTCAGGCTATCTATTGATTTGATTTTGATTTGTTCATATTTTTTGTTTCTAATGAGTTTGTAGATTTTAGCCATCATGATGTAAGCAGTGCCCTACTGAGTCAGTTTCGGGTGCAGACACATTTTAAGACTCCACTTTTTATTAAACACTTAAGTCCTATGAGATCTTTAAACAATTGTCTTTTCCTTCCTGGATGTTATGCAGGGACAAATTTGGACTTTAAGGCATAATCCATTACAAAGATAATGGAGAAGCCTCAATTGACGTCAGTTTTTTTTTTTTTTATAGAGCTGAGATTCAATTTCTGCATTAAATATATGAATTCATAATATAGTCCCCAAATGTTTAGCACTTATTAATTAAATTCTGCATGGATTTTCTCAGAGTTTACGTTTAAAGTCATAAACTGAATAATGAATTACAAGGAACTAAAAATGAGTCAGAATTTTACCATCTGTGTAAGCAGGTCTTTTCTCTGAATAATCCAAACAATGGAACTAAGTAGTTCTTAAAGGGTCATTATCAAAAATAAATGAGATTTTGCATCCTGCCTGTATTTGAAGACAATTGTAGTTGTACCGATTTAAATGGTAAGATTAGAAGAGGTTATCAACTCAGATGACTTTTAAAAGGAATTGCAGGACTGGGTTAAACAATGGCTGTTCATCCTAAACTGCTGATTGAGAAAGTTCTGTTGGTTTTTGAGATGTGGAGACGAGTGAAGCCAGATAGTCGAGTTATCTCACTACCAGTTCACATGTTCCACCCCTGCCTGTGGTTAAAGATCCTACGGTTGCAGCTCAGCTCGTGTGCCTGATGAACACCGGGGGGCAGCATTAGCTTAGTTGAAAACTGGTTAAGCCTAAATGTTTTTCTTTTCTTAAGCATGATGTTAGCCTTTATGAAAACCGCCAAATTGTTCATAATTGTTCAATTTGCAAGCCAGTGTCTTATAAACTTATTTAAATCTCACCCTTGATAGCTTTGTTACACACATACTTACATGGCTATATCATATATTATTACACCAAAAGACCTTAGCAGAAACTTGGACATATATTTAAATGATGAGGAAATCTGTCAGTCAGTATTTCCATACAGTTTTTGGCTTCTGGAACAAGACTGTTAAGAAAGGTGTTTTTTGTCTGCTGTGAAAAGAACAGAAACCACCAAATATATTCCCCATAACTGTATTACAAAACACAGCATGTTCATTTCTAACATGGAGCAGGGAAGCACAAGTGGAAATCTGATATTCAACCCATGTGATCTTGCTAGTTTCCTGTAAGCTAACATTTGTAAAAAAAAAGGAAAAGCAAAATAAGTGTTTGCTTGGGATGACAGTAGCTCACAGATTGTTCATGTGCCTGATTTTGGTTTTGAATGTTTGGAGAAACTACATGACGGGAAAAGTTTCTATGAAAATTATAAATGCACTTATTACTGCCTCCATAAACTGAAGTGTAGATAAATATCTTTCCATTTCACTCCAGTTGCAAAGTCAGAAAATAAATGGTATTAATTTATCACTCTTGAGGTCATATTTTGATGTAGTCTGCAGCTTCATGTTTGCCTATATTCTTCTTCTCAAGATCTTTTCCTCTTTCAGAGCACAGTATAAACACTACACATGTCATGTTGAAGAAAAAAAATGGTAAAACAGAATTACCTTTGCACAAACCCATAATATCATCCCTTGAGGAAATCAGAAAATTGTCTGCACAGACCTCCATGCTTGAACTAAAGAGTAACAGTTTGACATTTTGCCAGCCTGTTTGGACAAGCCCTAAATGAAGGTAAGATTCTCCTGTGGGTTTTATCATCAAATAAATGCTGAGCCTCCATACCCTGAGTTACCTTCAGGTAACTTTCTCCTTCCCAACTCAAAATGTTGTGAAAGGGGAGATTAAGAACACAGAAAAAGTAGACAAATCTTAAATCATAGAATCATTTATATTGGAAAGGACCTTTAAGATCATTGAGTCCAATCATAAACCACTCCCAGGTCCACCCCTAAACCATGTCTCCAAGTGTCACATCTACATATATTTTAAATAACACCAGGGATGGTGACTTGACTGCTTCTCTGGGCAGCCTATTACAATGTTTTACAATTCTTTTGGTGAAAAAAATTTTCCTATTACCCAATCAAACTCTTCTCTTTCCTATTAACCAATCAAACCCTTCCCTGACAGAACTTGAGACCATTTTCTCTGATCTTATTGCTTGTTACCTGGAAGAAGAGACTGTACCCACCTCACTACAACCTCCTTCCAGGTGAAAAGCCATAAGCTCACCCCTCAGTTTCCTTTTGTCCAAATTAAACATTCCCAGCTCTCTTAGCTGCTCCTCATAAGACCTGTGCTCCAGATCATTCCCCAGCTCTGTTGCCCCTCCCTGGACATACTCCAGCACTTCAATGTCCTTGTAGTGAGGGGTCCAGAACTGGACACAAGATTTGATGTGTGGGGTCAGCAGTGCCAAGTACAGGGGGATGATCCCTTCCATGATCCTGCTGGCCATACTATTTCTGAGACAAGCCAGGATGCCATTGGCCTTCTTGGCCACCTGGGCACACTGCTGGGTCATGTTCAGCTGGGTGGCAACCAGCGCCCCCAAGCCCTTTTTTGCCAGGCAGCTTTCCAGGCACTCTGCCACAAGCCTGTAGCACAGGATAGGGTTGTTGTGAGCCAAGGGCAAGACTGTCCACAAAATTTGTAGTTATATTCCAAATGTAAGCTTTCTAAAAAGAATGTTTGCCAGTATTTTGAATCCTGGACTAAACAAAATAGTTTACATCAGTGGAGAGGCACTAGACTTGTAAAACTGAAGTTGTAATATTTTTGCTTGGCAGAGTTATGTCATGTTATATTGAGAAGTGGTAATTGATCTGATATTACTAAATCTGCCTGAAATATTTATGTGTATGAGGGTGTAGAAATGTTTTAAAATTTGTATAATTCAGTGAAAAAAACAAACATTTCAGATATTGTAGTTTTAATCATCACAATAATGCTTAAGTTGTTTCTGTAGAGCTACAATCTTCAAATGTTGGGTCAAGACCCTGAAACAGACCATGAGGTGTTAGGGCATAGGAGACAGAAAGCATCAGCAGTAGCAGTACAACTTCCTGTGAGCTGTACACATGCTCAGCTCCTCTGAGGTGGGAAAGTGAGAAAAGACTGCAGTCACTGACAACAAGCATTTGTTAACCAAGGATCTCCCTTTCATTACTGGCAATTGGTCAGTTTCTCAAAAGAACTGAAGTAAACATAAACACTTCCTGTCAGTTATTCCCACTTTGCAACACCCTGTTCTAGGGAAAACAGGTTCCTAGTGAGAGTATAGCTTCAATAGACTGTGCAAAGAACAGGGCTTGCAATGAGTTTGACCACTGATTGAATACATACATGTTCACCTATAATAATATCCAAATACTACTCACATACTAGACAAATGAGAAAATCACATTGCTTTCAAGTTCCCAAATTCCCTTAAACAAAACTTAAAAGACTTGTGTCTAATGAAATTTTAAAAATGGTTGTCATGTGTGTTCCTACATCTATGGATATGCCAAGAAAATTAAACTAAAACCCAAAAGATCTTGATGTGGTTTTGAAAAGACACTAACAAAGAGTTCAAATTGCATCTTAATTTCAAATTTATTTTAGGGCCTGAAGTATCTTGCTCAACATTTTAGGCATTTGCTTATGGCAGTAGGTGGTGAATGATAATTTTCCTAGTGTTTCTCCAACTTAATTACACGCTTAGCAGCATTAAATTGTACATATTTTTGTCGTGCTTAATGGGATTTAGGTTTTAATTTTAAATTGTATGAAAGCCTTTTTCTGAAAGTAAAACAGAAGGATGTGGTTTGAGGAATGAATGAAGATTTTTACCCTTTGAAACACCATACACAGCAACCTTTAATTTGCAATTTTGTGTTTTGTTGTACTATCGCTTTTAATAGTTCCTACACTGGCTGCACATTTAATACATATATTTCCTGTGCTAAGAAGTTCATTGCAGAATGTTAATAGCAAAAATGTTATTTCTTTTTTTATAAGAATAAAAAAAAAATGCAGCATTCCAAAATAGTATTATGTGTGAAGAGGATGATCAAGACAGCATGATTTACGTTTCCAGCAGCACTGAAAATGTCTTCTTCCAGTTTTCTGACTTTAACATGTAGTTGTTTTTCTGTTTATTTGGTTGGGGTTGTTTGTTTGTTTGTTTGTTTGTTGTTGTTTTATGTTGTTTTTTTTGAGGACAATTAAGTATTTCCTGGTACTTAAACTGAATACATACCTGACTGTGAAGGGTTGAAAAAAAAAATTGGCCAAATGCCAAGAGCCAAAGGGCCCAGGACAGAGACCCCTAAGGCCCCT
>JAWWEE010000085.1:33060746-33105518 GCA_035221455.1 Xenops minutus
CCTGACTTCCGACTCCCCTCTTTATATCTTTGCTTACGTAAAGAAATGAGATGGAATACTTCCTTAGTTATGACCCCGTTACCAGGAAAAACCCAAACCAAAACCACTACACTGATGAATCATTTTTTTCTTACATTAGGTCTTATGCACCCATATAATAGTCCTCTCGAAGAAGTTGCTAATTTAACTTCAGTTTGTTTCATCTTATTGTCTGGAATAAACTCATCAGGTCAGTTAACTGACTTCTCAAAGAAAGATCATTTTAATAGCACAGATGTATCCTCTTTGTTTCCGAAGAAATGCTTCTTAAGTGTGCATCTTGCAGTATCATGTCTCAGTCTAAAAACAAGAATGCCTTGTTTCTGGATGCTTAAATGTTTAAAAACTGATATTTTTTTCAGGGACAATTTTGAAAGAAGTATATAATTGCATTGCATGCATGGTGTTCAGTGCTTGAAATTCAACTTGAAGATGAAATCAGTTGGTAAATTCTTTATTATTCACAAGCTCACTTTATTCCAAATCTTTGAGTCAAATAATTAATTATTCTCAGCTATGGTAGTCTTAAAAAAATCATCAGTAATCTACTACCATATACTGAACTAGTGGTTTTAATAGGGGTCTAATTAAAAGATTGTGAAATATAGTATGGAATTTTATACTCAAAGTCATAGTTACAGCAGGGTAATTGATAACTTGTATCCTCTGAAGCATCTATGAATTCTATTGAAGAATAAAAACTCTATATGACAGTACAGAGAGGATCTTAAAGATCTGAAAGGTATTGTCACTACTTTAGCAACATCAAGAAAGCAATACAACATAATCCAGTATTTTTAACAGAACCAAAAAATAGACCTAAAGTTCTCCAGCTGTGTCTTTTAAAGTAATTCAACTGGTCTTTTTATACTTCATGATAACAAAATATTTCCATCCAACTTAATGCAGCCTGTGAGCTTCAACTACACAAAGAGCTAGGTTATTTTCTTAGGGGCATAAATATATGTTTTGGTAAAGAATAAGAGCTGAAAGATTGGGACTTAGATGTCTGTCCTTAAGTCTTATGTTATCTTGATGTCAGGGGAAACAATTAGAAACACATTAAGTAATTCATGTTTATATAGCATATGCATAAAGGTTTGTAAGCCTGACTTTTTAATGGTGTTCTTTTCCAGTACAATGTTGTGTGTGCAAATAGAGGTATCCACTTTCCAATCACAACTTTACCTAAAGCTGCAGAGACGTCGAAACTCAAATACATTGTTTTGGATTCTGAGACATGTTTCTTAAAAACAGAGACAGTTTAGAATGGCTTTATTTACTTGACAGAAGTCATACATATTGGACTCTGGGCCTCTGCTCTATGCTTGTGTACTTGTGTACTCTGCTGTTGTGCAGTACTGTGTCCGCCCCTGGAATCCTCAGCACAGAATGAATATTGACGTGTTGGAGCAAGTCCAGAGGACGGCCAGTAAGATGATTACAAGGATGGAGCACCTCCCTATGAGGAAAGGATGAGAGAATTGGGATTGCTCAGTCAGGAGATGAGAAAGATTCAGTGTTGCCTAATCTTACCCTTCCTGTAACTGAAGGGAGCCTATAAGGAAGATGGAGAGAGACTATTCACAAAAGCATGTAGTGCTCTTCAACAGTGCTTGTACCAAGCAAAGTCAGTGACTTTCTGTAAGCTTACCACTAACTTTTAAATTCCAGAGTCCATTAATTTCGCAGTTAATTTTCATTTCATCAGACACAAATGAAAAACAAAAACATGAGTTTATATTTGATCTGGCCAGTAGAAGTACATGGCAATTGCACAAGGATGGTATTTTGGGGATCCCAGCAAGTGACTGTAGAGTACTGCCCTATCTTTCCTTCGCCAGAAATGCAGAATTTTGCACATCTGTCTAATGAGGCTAAGACATGAATTTAATCACAAATTTCTTCTTTATAAACAACTGTAGTGACACATCATGCATCAAGCTGATTGAACTTTGGAATTTTAACTTCAACTCATTGGAAGTGATAGATTTTATATATGTTGTTCAGTTTCATAATAATAAAAAAAAAACAACAACAAGAAAAACACGGCAAGGAATCTAAACAAAAATGTGCAAAATATCACCTTGCATGAACAATGCTCTGAAATTCTAATTTTCAGAGACTGATGTAAAAAGTGATGTAAAGTTACATCTTAAGTAGTAACAAGAAAATATAACCCCCTAAGTTACTCAAGTTCTGCCTGCCCATCTTCCAAAAGCAAAGTAAGCCCATACATTCTTTCTTATCAATTTAAACCACCAATTCTAATCTGGCTCATCATTAGAGAAAATAAAATTATGAGTGAGTTCCAATGGACTCATTAGGGTTACTGGCTGAACACTCTGTGGGTTGTGCACTTCACTAGGAATGGCAAAGTCAGTCAACCAAAAAATTTGCACAGATCTTTTTGCAGTGTCAGAAGCTTGTAAGTTGCATTTACACTATCAAAAATTTGCCCAATGTACGAGAGGTTTACTGTCAGTCTAAGCATCCATGCTGCTCTACTGCTGAAAAATGCATTCTAATATAACATAAACATCATAAAAAAATGGAAACTTTTAATACTGCTCATGACCAGGGGAATAAACACAACCAACATTCGTAATATCCATGATAACAGGAAGCAACCTAGACTTAATAGGTCTTATCCTGCTATGTGTAATGATAGGTCATTCATCTGTTAGCAAATAAGGAAAGTTGAGAAGAAAAAAGAGTTCTTTGTAGGGGTTAGCCTTATATTAGTTCCAAAGTTCCCATGCTTCATCCCATTCACTTACAAAAGGAATCATATAGCCAGCCAGATTTTGCCCTCTGGCCCTTCTCTTGCCATTTCTTCTTCACAGTTGTTTCAGTTATGAATACCCCACTGCCTGTCTTGTGACTGCCCTCTGAGAAACACCCATCTGCAGTGACCTTTCTCTTTCTGTCTCAAGCTTGATCCAAGGGAACAGCTGGAGCATCAGTTGAATCTGGATCTTACCCATAACTGCTCCATGGGTGAAGCAATCCATAACGTGCACACATCTTTTCAGATAAAAGGTTATCTGATTCAGTGTCATTTTTCCTGCTGGAGTTGTTTTACCTTTCTTTTCCCATTATGTCAAGAAACATAAAAGTGTCCTTTTTTTTTTCGTACTTGATTCGTGTATGACTTTCTCATGTAGAAATAGAGACCTCTAGGACAAATACAGGATAGATCTCTTGATATTCCATACCAGAATTGTTCCCTTTACATTAATTGACATAAATTTAAAACCAGAGAAAGAATGAATAAATAGTCTAATGGGTGGGTGGGCACCTCAGTGGGTGGGAACCCCTTAGGTTCACAACCTTGTTCTGCCAGAATATCCCATCTTGCCCCTGGACCACATATTCTTATTTCCTTTTTATTTTTTTTTTTCCCCTAGGGGGCCTCATGAAAATAAGGAAAACTTCAAAACATTGAGTTTCTCCTGATGTTGATGGTATTACTTTGGAAATTATCAAGATACTTCTTGTACCAACCTCTACATACAATACCTGGGAATGCTTTTCAAGGTGTATTATTAAAAGGACATTATTAAAATTTCTGTTTTCATGTGAACACTGAGAAGGGGTGTTGAGCCTGCATTCTGCTCACTCTTTCAAGGTACACTTCTCAGTGGAGCTAAGAAGTCTGAAGTGGGACCTGAAATGCTGTACACTGAGAACTAAATCTGGCACAGAACTAGTTTTTCTTTCATAAAGCTTACAGCAAGGAATCTCACCCAAAGAACCAAGCTACCTCCAGAGAAGGAAGAAAGGAGGTCGGTAAAAGAGGCATTCCTAAGTAAGCTTCATTCTTGAGAAAAACTATAGAATTACAACAGCAGCTACACCTGTAAATAAAGTTAGTATATTCATCTACACGCAAAACACCAAGAAACACAGTATCTGTGGAGACCTGTCTAAAGTGGGATAGCTAACTTGCCTGAAAGCATTTTCCTTATGCAAAAGAATTTCTGCAATATGCCATACTTTCAGATTCCAAAACTGATTTTAAGTTTTTGTATTTATAAAACAATTATATTCTCAGGCAATTGGACTTTTTTCGCTATGCATTATAAATATTTAATATTTTATTTTATACAACATTTTCTAATATTTATCAATATAGTAAGAATAATATAACTCTGACAGGTTGAATAATATAACTCTGAAGCTGATAAGGATATATGGGATATATGGGATTCTACTAAAGTACCAGTTGAATGGATGACAGTTTTTACCATCAATTTGCATTAAAAAAATCAGCACTGAAGAAATGCTGTCTTTGTAAAAGAAACCACCAAACTCAAAAATAAACTAAAAACCCCATCCCTTTGCATTTGACATTAACTTAGCTAAATGATAAGTAGCTTTCACTTTGAACATTTCTGTTGCCAAAATCATTGCTGTGGATTCCTGACAATCTTCAGCATCCTGCACTGGATAACCTGCAAATAAATATAACTTTTCTTCTACTATACTGACATGTAAAATAAGGACTGAATGACTCGTCCATTGTGCAGTTCCTGAGATGCTAAGTAGAATTTCTGTAACATCCATCATGATTTCAAAGTAAATCAGATATATAGAACATTTACTAGAATCAGACTTAATAATCTGATGAAAATTCTTACCCTAACATTGCTTGCATCTAATGGTTCCATTTACTCCTCAGTGTATTAAAAAGACTTCAAATGATTTTACAAACTTCAGATGAATTACACAAAACCTTTCCTTTGATATTTTTAGACTTATAATATATACTTTCAACTCATTACTAAGTAACAAAAAAAAAAAAAAAGGAAAAAAAAAAAAGCTATTTTGACACATTCATCCCCAGGGCTGCTTGCTCGTGACAGTGTCTGTAAGAAAATATGTGAAGTTCATTTTCTTATCAAGTGTCTAAAAGAGCACTACAAGAAATGAAAAATATTTCTAAATGAAAAAAAGTAGAGGCACTGTCTCTTAACTCAAAACCTAAAAATTCATCAGTGTATTTAAAGAAAATTAGCATAGATTAGAAACATGGAAAACAAAAGTACATAGATGGAAACTTTTTTTACCTGTAATTCATCGCTGCAGCTGAAATAAAATCATGTTATTTTCTCTTCATTTTGACTAACGTGGAGACTTCAATTCTAGCTGTATTTCTCCAGGTTTTGTTATATTTTAATTTTTATATAGATTTTGACATTTTTCATTTTTCACTGGATACCGATGTGAATGTTTTACACCATCTTCCTGACATCAAGGTTTTATATTTGGTGCTTTGGAGCAATTGATACATTTAAGTACATTCATGGAGACATTTGCTAAGTTTTTCTTACTAAGGCTGTTTGTACTACTCTTCTATGTTATGTATTACACATATCTAAGCATTGTACATTTTTTTCTGATTAATCTTTGTGGATTTTTTATTGGTATAGAGTTTAAAAGACACCTGTGCCATTTTAGTATAAGTATCCCTTATATAGTTTTTGAAAATGTTAGATGTACTATTTGATACAGTTCTCTGACTAAAGCACCTATCTCTAAAATAATGATGCACTAGTATGTATACGCATATATATATACAGAGAAAGCAAAAATCCAAATAGTTACTTAGTTTGACAATAGAAAGTTTAATCTATGAGAGTCATATCATATGTCTTTTCTATATCCAATACTGAAGTCTTTGCAAGAAATGGAATTCTTAAAAAGAAAGACTACTTCTGTAGGCAGTGACACTAGTATAGTTATTACATGGATTATAAATATGTGCTTCAGAAACAGGTGGCTTCAAACCACAGTGATGTCAGCTGTCTTCTTGACAGTCCTCCTGTATGACTCTCATGGTTAAGGACTCCCTGTCATGAAACTGGCTCTCATATTTTTCATTTGTTTTTATGGCTGCACCTCATGAAATACATTCCAAGCGACACAATAAAGCATTTTGAAAGGATAAAACAGTCACAAGTTTCCTGTACTTACTGCAACTCTTCTACTTAGGAGAAAACATATTACAACAACAAATAAATGCAGAGTCCAGAGGGAAGTTCTGAGAATCGAGGTACAAAGCTTCTGGGCTTTATATAACAATCAATTTGCAAAAATGTTAGATCAGTTCTGTTTCTCATTCTCTTCATCTTCTAAAAGTAATACTAAGCAACTTCATAGAAACGTTGCAAGGTTTGGTTAGCCAACACTCTAAAGAGCTTTAGTATTCTTAGAAGTGGTAAAATGTTATTATTCCTTTTAAGATTAAGAATTCAGTTTTTTTCTTCAAGAATGTATATCATTCCAATAGAGTAATTGGCTCCATATAGGAAAGGCCTGTTCAAGAGGCAGTGAAGGCAATGGAATAAGTCAATGTTAAGGACCTTTACAAATGATTCCAAAACTGTTGACAAGTATGATCTTTTGCTGTGAGATGGTTTCTGTGATGTGTTTTCACTTAGCACTGAGCTTGTGTACTGCACCCAGACACATGCAGGTCTGTTGATGTGCATTTCCTGAGAAGCCTGAAACTAAAAGCAGTTTTGTTTAGCTTAGAGACACTTGTACCAGCAAATGCTCTTCTTCACCTCAGTGCAGTATATTGTGCTAGAAAATTGCTCAGGAATACATCAACATAATTGTAAAGAACAACTATCTGTTACCCCCTGCTGAAACTTCACACCACGTCATCTAAATTTTATTCCCTTACACCATTGCTTTTCAACCTTTTTAATTGATAGATCATGTAACTTTTCTAATGTACACACACACAACTGCACACCTCTATTGTTAAGCCGCAGGCGAGAGACCTGAGCACTGCTTTGTATCATGCATGTAAATAAAATATTACGACTATATCAAATGGTGGCTTATCTCAAAATCAGAAAAAACTAAGTGCAGAATACAACAACAACAAAACAAACAACAACAACAACCAAACAAACAGAAAAGGTGACAGTTGGACTGGTATGTCAGAAAACATCCACAGAAATCATTATTTAACTCCCAACTTTCCTTCAGGGCACTTGCTGTTGCTCTGATTGCAATACTTTTATGGATTATCTCCCCCCGCCTTACTAATTACCCTTGATTTATAGAAATGTGATAAATAACACTAGAGATGTACTAATGAACTTCCAGTGAGAGAAAGAAAATACAGTTAGTATCTGGAATTAGGTGAGAGTGGAAAGAGGGATTTAAGCCTATTGGAAGGACGGAGGGCAAGGGAAACAAGTACAAACAATACGTGTATGTTTAAGGGAGCTCCATACTGGTGTCTTCATGCAGTTGTTGAGATGTCCAGCTGACAGCACTATGCCTCCATCATTTTCAGGACATGTTGGCTTATGCTTCCACCAAGAGGAAGAATTAGTGTCCTCAGGGGAAGTCCTGAGGCTGCAGTCAATAAATCATATTGGTTTCTATAAAATACTGAGTTCAGTCCTTTGTATCCTCAGGGATCTTGGAGGCAGGTCAGGTCTAGTACATGCTAGCAGAGAGCATAAATTTGGAATCTCTTGGGAAAAGGAAATCCTTTGCAATTTTGCATGTCAAATGGACACAAGACTTACTGCTTGTATTTGTAAAAGCTGCTACTCTAATTTTGCTCTTTTTTTGATCAGGAAGGAAATAAGTCATAAGTGATGCCACTTTGGGTACAGAGTATTTCTTCATCCCTTTAACAAGTTACAATTGCCTGGTTTTGTTTGCTCCCTCAGTTTCTTGCTGTGGGGGACTGTGAATACGAATACTGTGAACTGAACCCTTGAAACAGTATTTTTAGTCCTGGAAAAAAGCGTTAACATTATTCACTTGTTTTTTGAAGAAGAAGCAGCATGGACCAGAGCAGTCATTTATTACATGAGTAAATGCAAACTGCAAGTAGGAAAGGGGAACATGTTACACAAAATGTCTGCTTTTCTTTTCTCTCCCATTATACCTATGGAAAAATATAGAGAACTCCAATTTGTAGAAGGGAGAATGCTTGTAAATTGATTCTAAAATATGCATATGCTTTAGCAGTCCTAGGGCTGCTTTTGTTTTCTAATCTTTTCTGAAGCTCAGAGGGCAACATCCAAGGCTGCACATTCAAAATAAACAAAAAAAACAAACAAAAAAACCAAACAAAGATCCTGAAAAAGAACAGTGAAAGAGAACCAAATAATCACCCAAGGGGGAATTCTGAAATCTGATACGGGTCTAAACACAGCTGCAAGGGAAATAACTGACTCTACTAAATCTGAACATCCTCTGTACTGCAGTCATATGTTCTTAACTTCTAAGTTTCTCAAAAGATGCTATAATAGGCTATACCACTAAGACTCACAGTTTCCCAGTACCTGAAACATATATGGATATACTTGCTAAGTATGCTGTGAGTTTACATATTAATTTTCATTAATTAGATTGATTCTTTAAAATGCTACTTTGCTAGTCAATAGCTCCTAATGATAGGTTTTGTCTGGTGAATATTTTGAGAGCCCTTTTATTTAAAGTGAGAGATGATTCAAAATAATCAGTAATTTATAGAAAGGTAATAAAATTCCAGTAAAAAAAGCTGAAGATATACCATTGCAAGGTATTTATATGATCATGCACTAAAACCTAAAAACTGGAGCTATTTTCTGAATGAGACATCCCCACGAAAATTGAACCCAAGAGGTGAGCAGTGGTAGCTGCTATGACTATCCCTTTTGTGAGGATACCAAACACTGCTCTACAGTTCCTGGGAATATATGAATCTGTTATTCAAAGTGAAGTCTTGTGAATGCTTCAGCCTCTATGGTCTTTCAAATAAATTAAACCTCTGTAATAATTAATATTGTATTATTTTAGTAAAAGCACCAAAAAAAGTGAGAATTGTGTTCTTTCTTATGTAATAACAAATGTGATATGTAAGTCAGGGATACAGACAAGTCAAAACATTAAGGATGGCTTTTCTACTACTCTAGTAGTAAGCTTAAGGCCAAGCTATGGCTCAATAAACTTTTACTTTACACCAGAGAAGCAGAGCAACAGTAGCACCAGCAACAGATCTATTTAATTGGATAAGGGCAATGCCAGCTGAAATTTCAGTAGAGAAAATACCTGATTTGCACCTATATAGGTTGGAATTTTTGATATTCACATTTTCTGTTTCTTGAGCATATTCATGTTTAAGTAAGTATGCTCTTTCACCTTGGCTTTTTTCTTTATTTCTAATTGAGTCTCATATTCTTTATTTCCTCTACTAAATTATACAAGCTGCTGCAAACCACTGAACTGCAGCTATTTGTGGTTGAATTATTGTTTTTAATATAAAACAAATAAGCAACACCCACTACAGTTGCAGCTAAACTTCGATTTCCATACATCTGAGCTAATAACTTAATCTTAAATGACTGGAGTCAGTTAAATGAAGTAAGATCTGTGTTGATAGAAGTCAAACACCACTACCTTTTTTGCTGTTCAAGTCTGAAGTCTTGCACTTCAGTTTCTAGTGCTGGCACCATAAGTAACCTGACATTTCCTGCTGACAAGAGTTCTTTAACATTTCAGTCTGGGGGCGTTTTTTTCATCATTCATGTAAGCATCTAGTAAGGATATTTTTGAAATGGAGAACAATGAAAATTAAGTGTCCCTTATTTGTTGCAACCTGGATCTCACTTGATGAAACCATATTTTAATAATGTGTTAATTTTCACAATATTTCTTTTCTTTTGATTACCAACTAATCCCAAGATGTAAACACACACAAAGGTCTAGCACACTGATGGATATGTGAGTGCCTTTGATATACGATGTCTGTGTCAACCTTCCTGCATGCCTGAAGTGTTGCTGAATATGTTATTCCCTTACAGAGTAACCAAAGAAACAAGAACGAAGAGAAGCTGTCTTCTAACTCACTTCTCATCAGAAATCAGTCCTCCTGGACCTCTAAATAGTGGCCTATTTTTTTTTTTTTTTTTTTAAGTATCATTGTGAACCAGACAGATTTCCTGTGTGGCCCATGTATGCATTCTCCTTGAAGTTAACACCCCTCTTCAGACTGAAATCATATACAAACAGGTTTCCTCGTTCTCTTATTCCTCCCAATGGATCACTCCAAGACTATTATAATGGGCTTACTTTCATTATTGCCCCACGGACTTAGCAGATTGTATATTACGGTTGGAATCAATATGTTCATTAATAATAGGAATATTCAGCTAGTCTGTGTGTCTTATGATTAAGTAAATTATTTGTGATTGTGCAGAAAGCAACTACTATTTTAATTAAATCAACAAAAGGATGGTTAAAATTATTAATGTCTTAATAGAATAATGTCTTCACCAATGACATAGACAGGAGGATCACGTGCACTCTCAGCAAGTGTCCAGATGACACTGAGTGCTGCAGTTGACACAGCTGAAGGGCGGTATGCCATCCAAAGGGACCCATATAAACTTGAGAAGTGGGACTCTCATGGGATTTAACAAGGACAAGTGCAAGGTTCCACATCTGAGTCAGGGCAGTCCCCAGAATCCATAAAGGCAGGGGCATGAACAGATTGAAAGCAGTCCTGACAAGAGGGACTTCACAGTACTGAGTGAGACACTGGACATGACCTGGCATGACCATGTGTGTTTGCAACCCAGAAAGCCAGTTGTATCCTGGGCTGCATCACAAGAAACATTAACGGCAGGACAAGGGAGGGGATCCTTCCGCTGTCCTTAGCATGGCTGCAGGTCCACCAGGAGCTATGTCCATGTCCAGTTCTGGAGCCCTCAACACAGGAAAGACAAGGACCTTTTGCAACAGGTCTAGAAGAAGGTCAGGAAGGTGATCAGAGAGCTGGAACATGCCTCCTATGAAGAAAGGCTGAGAGAGTTGGGGTGTTCAGCCTGAAGAAGAGAAGGCACTGGGGAGACCTCAGTGTGGCTTTTCAGGGCTTTTCAGTACTTGAAGGGGGCTCACAAGAAGGACCTGCTGTGACAGGAGGAGCCATAGTTTTGAAGTAAAAAAAGAGTAGATTTAAATGAGATAGAAGGAAGATGTTTTTTACAATGAGGGTGCTGAGACACTAGGACAGGTTGCCCAGTAAGGTGGATGCCTCATCCCTTGAAACATTCAAGGGCAGTTTGGACATGGCTCTGAGCAACCTGATCTAGTTGAAGATGACCCTGCTCATTGCACAGGATGGACTAGATGACTTTTTAAAGGTCTGTTCCAACTCAAACTATTATAATTCTTGCATTTTGAATTAATTACAGACACTACTTCAGCAGCACTATCAAGCTGATGACCAGTCATATGTCTTCAATCAACATTAATTGAAGCTACTGTGCATCCTACATTTTGCAATACAGAGTTGCTATATTGAGCAACTGCAGCGGTTGAGTGGTTTCACTCCTGCTTTGTTTTAAAATTGATGCCGATTTTGAAATAGGCAATACCACATAGGAAAATGCTAATGCTCAGCTGACTTTTCCTTAGTCTCTTCCCATGCTTTGAGGCAATTTCACATGAAGCAGTAAACAAACCCATTCAAGCCAACTAGTTATCACAATTCATGTGGAATATGATTTTAGAAAGCATCTGCATGGAAATCTTCCAGGTTTTCTCTGACTACACTAACAACTCAAAAAGTGACTCATTGGCAGTCATTAGTAATTACATTTTTACAGATTTTAAAAGGACATTTACCTAAACCTGTTTAAATTAGCTTCAATATTTTCATGTATTTAACAGTAAAGTACCAAGTAAAGAAGTAACCCAAGACTGCTTTGAGCAGAAAATCTAAATTGCTGTCTACTGCTTGGTGTATTGCTATAAAAAAACTAAGGGATAAATTAAAAGCTACATATCACCTTCTTCAGTTCACAGTGGATGATGCTTCATTTCTGAATGACGACTGGCTACCATAATTTCATATAAACCACTTGGCAAGTATTAGTAGAAATGATGGAAGCCACAACTTCATCATTGCACTGATAAATATGAAACAAATCCATTACAAACTTTGAATACTCATGCATATCACTTTTATGGCTGTACACAAAACAAATGAAGTGGAAATTTGTTTCCACAGTTGCTGGTAAAAAACTGAGAAATGACCAATATCCTCTGCAGCTGCGGATCCCAAAATTACACAAAATTGCCTTTAAGCATGTTAGCCTGAACAGTTGCAAGTTACCACTCATAGGCAACAACAAAGGTGGCTGCATGGACTAATATTTCCATTTTGTCACTAATTTTTGTCATATATTTTTATATGTTGGACATCTTATCCATAACAATAGT
The DNA here is from genome assembly GCA_035221455.1 of Xenops minutus. Lineage (NCBI taxonomy): Eukaryota > Metazoa > Chordata > Aves > Passeriformes > Furnariidae > Xenops > Xenops minutus. The sequence goes on from JAWWEE010000085.1 coordinate 33,073,032, forward strand.
CTGCACTGCTTGATGTAATAATTTTGACCTTTTGTCTGTAGAATTAAGGAGATGGTCTAACCAATCTGTATGTCCTTTTCTGACACAAGCAATATGCCCTTTTCCCCCAAAGTCATAGACGGATGGGAACAGGGATCCAGTGTGAGTCACCACTGACAAATAAGAATGTTAGATAAGTAATTGACATTATATACTTCCATTATCCTTCCATAATAATTTCACCTTACTATTATTTTTTATTTGGAATACAGAATGTTACGTGTTGTGACATAGATGCTTCTAGTAAGATACGAATTACCTCTAATCCAGAAAGGAAATGTCCTTGAGCTCCCAGCTCAACATCTTTCCTTCCCATCCTTGCTGAAACACGTAATTTCTCTGCAACAGCACTGCAGAAAAATCCAAAACTCAATTATATATTTTAAAAGGGATCATGAAAAAAGTATTTTAATATGTTCTGTGTCTGGCAGCAGCAGCAAACTGTTGCAATGAATACAGTAGGTTCACAAAAAGCAACTGTTGACTATGTCTAAATAAACACAGAATCACAGAATGGTTGAGGCTGAGACTACTGGAGATTATTTGTCCAAGTTCTACACAGGGGTCACCTAGAGCCAATTGTCCAGGACAATGTTCATAAGGCTTTTGAATATCTTTAAGGAAGGAGACTGCACAACTTTTCTGGGCAATCTGGCATGAGCTTTAGTGAGATAGTGGCCATGCCAGAGTGGATAGAATGCTGGTGGTGGCCAGCATGGTTCCCTGAGGATTGATGTCTCTTGGACATCATGAAGGCATGTAATGGACAGCTCTGTTGTGAGGCTGGGAGAGCCATGGGCACAGCGGTAGGGGCTGGTGCCCTCAGAGAGTGGTTGCATCAGTTGGTGGCTCTCCCATCTTTGACAGCTGCAGCCCTGGACAAGGACACAAGCAGATCTTCTGTTCTCTTCTTCCTCCTCCACTCAGCCAAAGAATGTTGCAACTTTCCACAGGAATATTGACCTAACCATAAAGAAACGCCATATCTTGTGCCTCTACACCTTACCTACTATTCATAATGGAGAGCATCATGGGCCTACAGGCAGCTGGAAGGTCCCCAGAGCTGTGGATAGAAGTTCTGTATCATCCACATTTTTTTGTATGATGCTTATCACAGAGTTAAGGTAGTTTACAAATACAAATTTTCTAACTCAGTAAGCTATTTTTCCTGAACCCAGTTTTCCTAAAGGCTAGTAAATCTACTTTGCTGCTACTAATAAAGTAAAATAGTATGTGGCTATGGGATTCTTCATTAAAAAAAAAAAAAAAAAAGACACAAATCACTACACAAACACATAATACATTTAGGAGTATTCTAGATCTATACATATACATTATTTCAGGATGCAAGTGAAATTGAGTAAGAGCAAATCTTTGAAACAAAACTAGATTTTGATCAAACTACAATGTTATAGTCCTTGATTGTGCAAGAACTGTAATAACTGCAAAAGATCAAACTTTTAACAAATTACAATATATGAGGGACAAGTGATTTTCAGTTAATTCTAGGGTTCAAGCACAGAGAAGAAATAAAAATGGTAAGTATAAACAAAAGCTGAATTTCTTATTCTTTAGTCAAATAATTTAGCAACACAAACAAAAGTTTCATGGAAGCTGAATTATAGTGTTATGCAGACATGAACCTGGAAGACATCTGGCAAGCACCAGATAAATTAACATAATGCATTTGGGATTGGACAATCCCCAATGACCTCTTCTGACCTCTAGCAGTTTCCACTTGCTAATGCCATCTTTAAACGGTATTGGTGGTGGGGGGAAGTATTGTTAAGTTTAGCAAGAACATTCAGAATTGTATTAAAGAACTCAATTACTTCACTTAAAAATCTTGGAAGAAACAAATTGCCATTGTATATTTATTATGCTTGTTATTGTTTCACACAGCAAATGACAGGACTTCTGACAGTTCCCAAGCTAGAAATCTCTTTTGTTGGAGAAAAGAAAAAGTTTAAATATTGAGCGTCAGGGAGCCAAAAGTGAAGAAAAAACCTCTCCTTTGTTATTTTCTTTTTTTCCTTCATTCTATAGTCTTCTCACTTGTCACATGTGTTGTTCATACTTACAGTGTAATGACTGACTATCTGTAGGTTAAATATAAAGTCAGAAATTCTATTTTCAGAATTTGAACTAAATTAAACTCACACTATAGCTAGGGGAGATGTTAAATCACTTTTGAAAATAGAGTTTTGATAAGTTTTAGATAATTTTAAAGATGTTTGATCTTCCAGTACCTCTTACTGGAATTCACATTTGATATTACCACTAGATGACCTTTAATTTGCTTGTGTTCCTGTCCTTGTCCAGTTCCCCCTATTTCTCTTTTTCTCTCCCAGTGGTTTTAAAAGTTAAATTTCATTTGCTATCTTTAGTACTAAAGATTGTGAATAGGAGTTTTTTAGTATTCATAAAATTCAATTAATTTTATTACAACAGAGATGACCCTTGAGGTTCCCATCATCATTCTTAAAATGTGAAATGTAAAGGCCTTACTATAAATATTAATTAAACTAGCATAGGAGTGAAAGTATTCTAAGCATAACAACAACAACTACGGTACAAGAATGTTATTATAAGTTTTTAAATAATCACAAGTCATACAATGTCAAAATTTAATTTTGTCTTGATCTAAATTTGTTTTCATGGGATTTTTGTGTATGTATTCTTCCTTTTAGTTATTACTACATTTGATTAATTCTCATTTGAAAAACTTTTTTTTTTTTTTAAATTGAACAGTAACAAGGATCAAGGAAGAAAATTTTTTTATATATTCAATGTAATTATTTAGTATTGCCTTCAGGAGAAGTCAAGCCCAGTTATAGGGCACCCTTGTGCTAGTCAGTTTTCTTTCACAAAAATAAAGAAATAAACAAAACTTCTGTTCCAAACAGTTCATATTACTAATGTCAAATAAAGATGATTTGTGCCAGAAGGTGTTTTTTTTTTTTTTTTATTTTTTTTCTGTAACTGCTATGTGGTAGCATATAAAATGATACTTATGTAGTGCTAGGGACAGAAAAGAAAAAACAAATTTCAGCCATGAAATCCATGAACAGTGGCAACAGTGCCCTGAACACACCAATAATTTACTCAGATAAAGCTGCAATAACTTGTGCTGAATGTAGGAATGGTCAAAAAAAAATAAATTCTACTGGTGAACCAAAGAGATAAAGACAATATGTTCTAATTTAAGAGAAACATGTTGTCAAATCAAACAAAATAAGAAGCAAAAAAGTACTTTGTCTCAAATCAGATGAGAAAATACTCTCCCTTTGAAATTATAACTCCATCTAGTGGGACGCCCTTTTAACAGCTGATAGGATTTGATCTATTCTTTACTCTGACTGAACACTTTGTGTTAGTAAAGACCATTAAATAAAACTCGGAGGTTCCCAGGTTTTGTCTTTACCAGATCTCTCCTCAAAGTATTCTATCTTTGCTACTGTTATGATTGCTTCATCAGGTAAAAATGTTGATGGATACTGGGAACTATCTCCTGTATTACCTGAAAGAGCTCTGAAAAAACTTAGCTTAACACTGTGGAAAAAATGTTTTATAAAATGTAATTGATTATAGATAGAAAAGTATAATGTAAAAGTAGTGTTGGTCAATGGTCCCTAGATTACTTACCTTGCATGGATTTCCTTCAATGTTGTCTGCACTTACAGAAATTAATAAATTAAAAGGGATGCCAAGAGCACAAAAGAAAGTAATTGTACTATAGTGAACATCAGGGATTAAGCTATATTGAATTTGAGCAAAACAGTAAGGATTTCTCACTGTGTGCACGGCTAAATTGCAGTATGAGCATAGTATAAGAAATTAAAGAGGAAAGATGGCTCGTTGGTTCTAAACACTGGGAGCTATGACATACCAAGAAAGGAGAGAGTGGAGGCTGTTTCTGATCCCTAATACCTATAATTGACATTATTGCAACATGTAGCTAGACTGAATGCAGAAATCACAGCAAGTGTCTGCCCTGCAGAGTAAGCTGGCCCACTTCTTGCACACACTTGCTTCATTGATAGAAGCCCTCAAGTTGTTTCACTGAAAGCTCACTGAGTAAGGTGATCTTCCTCAGCAGGGATCACTTCCATAAACTCTCTTGGCCCAACAAGCAACATCACCTTCTGTGTTCAAATAATTCTGTAATCTTTGATATTTCCTTGATCAGCAGTAACGGTTATGAGCACTGAGTTACAAATTATCATCATTTTTCTAGAGAATATACATCCATTGAAATAAATGGGGCAGTTATAATTCTGTCAGACCAGCCATTTTGTACTTGGCAAGTCGGTCAGACAGTGCAGTTGTGTTTTCTCTTTCAAAGGCTCTGAGTCTCTAAGACTGTAAAGGCTTGAGACTTAAAACAGAAGAGCAGGTATGTAGAGCTACACTAAACTTACACCTATCCTGGCTCTGAAATATTAGCGTATACTTATGCAAGTAGTGAAAAATATGAACAACAGCAGAGGGATGTTCTAAATAACTCATCTACCTTTGTGCAGCCAGCAACCTAGGGGATTTTGTATGGCTAATAGAGTTTTATTCCACAAATATGTGCAATTGTCTTTTAAATTGTAACTTGTGCTTTTTTTTAACCAAAATATCCTGTGGAAATGAGTTTCATGATTACTGATAATTGGAAAAACACTTGCTTCTGTTTGTTTTAAACATGTTACTTCATAATCCCATTTAATGTCCTCCAGAAAAAAACGGAAGACTTGGCTACCCTGGACAAAGAAAAAGCTGAGGTTCTCAACGACTCAATTTCTATGCCTCAATCTCCAACAGCAAGTGCTCTAGCCAGGTTCCCCAAGTCAGAAAAGACGATTACAGGTACTTGGAGAATGAGGACCCTAAGCCCACTGTAGGAGAGGATGAGGACCAAGACCATCCAAGGAACCTGAATGTGCACAAGTCCATAGGACTTGATGAGATTCATCCAAGGGTCCAAAAGGAGATGGCAGATAAAATTGCTAATCCACTGTCAATCATTTTTTAAAAATTGTGGCAGTCAGGTGAAGCCCATGATGGCTGGACAAAGGGGAACACAGTACCTGTTTTTAAAAAGGAGAAAGCAGAAGACCCAGAGAGCTACAGACCAGTCAGTCCCACCTCTGTGCCAGACAAGACCATGAAACAGATTCTCCTGAAAGCTATGTTAAGGCAGATGTAAAACAAAGAGGCAATTGGTCACAGCCAACATGGCTTTACTAAGGGAAAACAATGCCTGACAAATTTGATGACCTTTTGTAACAGGTCTGCAGCACTGGTGGATATGGCAGAGTGGCTGACACTGTCTACCTGGACTTATGCAAAGTGTTTGACACTGTCCCACATGATATCCTTGTCTCTAAATTGCAGAGACATGGATTTGATGGATGGATGACTCAGTGCATAAAGAAGTGGATGGATGGCCACAGAAAGGTGTGGTCAATGGCTCATTGCCCACATGGAGACCACTGAAGAGTGAGGTCTCACAGGGGCCGATGTTGGAGCTGATACTCCTCAACTTCTTTGTCAGTGATATGGACAGTGGGATTGAGTGCACTGGGAGGTAACCAGTTCTGAATAGTACGATGAACCTGGGGCACTGCTTATGACAGCTAGCCATGCAGTGAGAGGAAACCTAGCTCACCATTACCCCTGCCAGGTGACCAAGGACCGAGGGACCACATATGATGCTAGCTCGGGAGTGATTCCATATCAGAAACAGGGAGGCCAGCAGGGCCAAGGAAGTGATTCTTGCCCTGTACTCGGCCCTGGTGAGGCCGCGCCTCGAATCCTGTGCTCAGTTCTGAGCCCCTCGGTTCAGGAAGGCCATTGATGTGCTGGAGCACATCCGGAGAAGGGCAGGAAAGCTGGGGAAGGGTCTGGAGCACCAGGCTGGTGAGGAGCGCCTGAAAGAGCTGAGGGAGACTCAGGGGAAGCCTTATTGCTTCCTGCAGCCACCTGAAAGCAGGCCGTAGTGAGTGGGGTTCGGTCTCTTTTCCCAGGCAAGTAGCGTCAGGGCGGGAGGAAATGGCCTCAGGCTGCGCCAGGGGAGCTTCAGACTGAACATGAGGAAGAATTCCTTCACAGAACGCGCGATCAGGCTCTGGGACAGCGCAGCCCGGGGGAGGCACGGTGCCCAGGGGTGTGTAAGGACAGAGGGCACGAGGCGCTCAGGGTCCCGGCAGTGCCAGCCCACAGCCCGGCCCCCCTCGCGGCTCCTCCCCCGGGCACGCGCGGGCCGATTCCCGTGGGGAGGTGCGGGCCGCTCGCGCTCCGGCTCGAGCCCGCCTCGGGGGCGAGGCCGCGCGCTCACGTGACCGCGGGGGGCTCGGGGCGGCGGCGCGCGGGGCCCATGGCGGGAGCGGCATGAGCGCCGGGCCGGAGCCGCCCCCAGCCCCCGGCCGGGAGGCGAGCGGCGAGGGGCCGCCGTCGTCGCCGTCCTGGTCGTCCTGGGGCGGCGGCGGCGCCAGCGCCAGGTGGGGCAGCTGCATCATGTTGGTGAGGAGGGTCGGCCTGAAGGCGGGCGGCGGCGCGGTGAGTACGGGCTGGGGCCGGGGGGCTCCTTGGCGGCGGCGGCGGGGGCTTCGTGCGGGCCCTGCCGGCCCTGCGAGCGGCGGTGCGGGCCGGGCCGTCAGTGGGGGCAGCTGCGCCAGCCCCGGCCGTGAGGGGCGGCTGGCCCCCCCAGCCCCCGCCCGAGCGGGCCTCCCCTGTGAGCTTTGTGAAGTTGGGGCGGGCCCGTCCCGTCCCTGCCCTGCCCTGCCCTGCCCTGCCCTGCCCGTCCCTGCCCGTCCCTGCCCAGCCGAGCCGAACCCCGGTGCGCTCGTTACGAGTTTATTCCGGGCGGAGCAACCGGACCTGTGAGCAGGTGCCTGTAAATAAGTTTTCTTTCAAAGTAAATGAGTCCGGAGTGGTAGGAAGGTAGAGTTTTAGTTTTCGTTTAGTTCATAGGCGTTCCCCCTTTGCGAACTGAAATACGGAGTTGCCGCTTGCAGTTTTCATAACTTACTGCACTTTCTGTTTCGTCTCTTCACGCGAAGGGGTAAAATGCCTTTGTTCAAATGAAAGAAACTAGAAAGGGGTGATCTGTGTACTCGGTGGAAAGTATCTCTGAGAAAAGTCGCATTTTGTAAGCATGGCAGCGGTGCATAATTGTTTCCCGGCAGAAACGTATTTCGAGTGGCTTAAGCCTGTCCCTCCATACGTGTATGCTCACAAGGTGCCTTAAAACCAGATCAGAGATGACACCTCGTGAGCTTTCTACAGTAAGTGGGGACAGGTGACTTGTTTCAGGCAGGATGGTATTGGCTGAGGCAATATAACCCGTCCTGTTTTCATGGCAGCGAGCTCAGAGCTTAAAGTGGGGTAGGAGAAGCCAGAGGAAGACACTAAGTAACAGAACAGATGATCCTGTCCTTGACAGTTTTTGAAGGGGTACAGGTACAAAGCTGAGCAATGCGTTGCCATGCTAAATCTTCCGGCAAGTTGAAATTCCATAATGCTTCTTTGCGGCCTGATTTGCTATCTAGTAATAACTTTTTTTTAGGCTGTATTCATGTTCATCTGTTCCTGAATAATTTAATATTTGTTTACTCACAAAATTAGGTGTGCTGAAAGCACTGCATGTCTCAAAAGTTATAAAACAATGTTAAGTTTGTGTCAGTGAGCCAGTGTCTGCTCTGTGTGTCTCCTGGCCTTCCACAAATCAGAGAGAGGAAAGCGTACTGTTTTACGTGCATGTGAAGAAGTATGTTTAGCTGAGCATTAACAGTGTAGCATTTATGTCATCATGGCTAGAACTCAAGAATGTAAAAAGAATAATCTTGAAACCATGTGTTTGACATATGTATGTTCTTTGTACCATAGTTGTATTTGATAAAGACATTAAGGTAGTTTTAATACATGAATAAACCAGAGAGGATGTAAAAAAAGTTATTCTGTGGTATTCATTTGTCTAGTCATTTATTTTATTTGATAATTCCAAAAGTACTGCTTCACACTTTTTGTAAGCCATCATTTCTATATTTGAGTCTTTAAGTTGTTTTGTACAAATGGCTGTGCCTTTCAGAAAGCAGATTTGACTCCTTCAAGAAGTGCAGCTGATGTCTACTGTGTGGTATATTGGCTGTTCTAGGTTTGTGTACTGCAGCTTCTGTTAAGGACTCTAGCATATATAAGGTGCAGTAACCCAACCTGAAGTCAGACTGGGAAAATTACTCTAGAAGAGTCTAGAGGAATTAACATTTTAGCTAAGAAATACAAGCTTTCAGTTTTATCAGCTAATGGTGAAAGAAATAGAGAATGAACTCAATATATAGAAGAAAACCAGTTGAATTATTTAAGTATTAACAGAGAGTAGGAAATGGAAGGTACAAATAGGAAAATGTGAAAAAATATCAAAGGGCTATGATTTCTTTCTCTAATTTTGAAGAGTAAAGCTCAAATGGAAATTAAATCCATAAGGAACAAAGGTGCTAACCAGTTCTTTTTTTAATGGACAGAATGTTTGTTAAAGTTGGACTAAGTTGTAAAAGAATGCCGTTAAGTACTTAAAATATATTCTTCTATCGGTTTGAAAATTGAGCTTCTAAATGACATACATTCTTGATTTTATAGAATTATCTCAATTTTGCTTCCCAAATGTATTTCCCTCCCCTTCCAGTGTAGGTGTGCACTTAGATGACTTTATGTTCCTGTAAAGCATTCCTGCAAGAGAGAAGAGCATGGGGCTCTATTATATTGTTATAGCAGTAGTGCAATTACACTTAACATCATCTTAGGGTCTGCATCTCAGTTTCTGACTGAGCAGTCTGTTTCCTACTTTGTTATTGCAGTTTGTGTACCTTCATGTGATTTTCATGTGGCTGTCATGTTGATAGAACTCCCTCTGCTTAGACTTCATTGAAAGAACTTATTCACACGAAAATATGAGGGGCTGGATCGTGGCTTTAGATGTAGTTGCAGAGATCTGTTTGAATCAGTGGCAGTGCATTTGAAAGGGGAAGCTTGCCATTTTTAGCTGCTGCTAAAGAAGTAAATACAGAAATGAGATTTCTGTGAGTTGGTTCTTTTGTCTGTGAAGAACATCTTAATTTTTTATTTTTATTTTTACTCTTTTATCACATTAGATCAGTAGGACAAAGTGGACGAGTATGACCAAGTCTGTCAGATTGTGCAACGCTATCTCCTTTTACCCCTTCAGCCTGGGCATAACAAGCTTCTGGTTTTTGATTTATCTGTAACTAACTTCACCCTGTTGAATGCATTGGGTTCACCGAATCGAGAAACTAAAATATAAATGCTGAACAAATGACTTTTTATGAACTGAGTTACTGGATGAAAATTAATAATAATAATAATATATTTAAATTCCAGTGGAATTAAATCGGTTTTCTTTGACTGTATTACCACAATAATAATGAGGTTTAGAAATTGATGCAAATGATGCCATGGGATATTTTATTACTGGTTATGCAATCTTGTTACATCAGACTTATGACCATGATAGTATAGAACTTAGTGTGACATTCAGAATATTCATCCCATGTACTTAATTTCTATGCACCCTGTTGCCAGTAAAATAATGCCACTGTCTAAATCAAGTGCTTTTATGGGAGAAGTCCCCAAATGGGATATCAGAGAACTCACTCCTGTGTACCTCTTTGAGAATTAATCACGTTAGTTTAATGTTCTTGGACGCTGTAAGATGCCCCAGCTATTGTGAAGCCCAAGGCCTTTATATTTTTTAGAAACATAATGAAAGCATTCTAAACTGTACACCTTGGAAGTATGCCAGCCTTTATTATTTTAACTGTTCTAACACAGCGAAGAACAATTGTATATATCTAAAGACTTGCAGGTTTGCACCCATACTGCTAAGCATTTTTCAATACTTCATAAAAAATACAGTACAGTGAAACTGAGGCAGCATGATTTAAAGTTATGAGATTTTACTGAAACAGCCTGAATTCAGTTAGCTGGTTTCTTAAATTTCTTGCTTGTAGGATATAAATTGAATTGCTAGTAGTAAACACATTGGTCAGTTGTCAGTTTGGGTATTTAATGCTTTGTGGAGCACTGTTGTCTCCCACACGAGTTATTTTTCATGTGAGTAATTAGAGATGAACAGTATTGCCTTCTGAAGGTTGCTAGTGTCTTTCTACATCTTCCCATTTTGTTGACACTGAGTCTGTACTGTTGCAGTAGTGATTAACCGCTGTCTTTGAAAATAAATCACTCTAGCTCGTATTTATACTGAGAGGGCACTTTTACTGTTAGGAGTTCTGCTGTTACTAATCCTCCAAGTTCTATGAATGTGGAAGGTTTTGTGTTCTGAGAGAAGCAGAGTAGGCTAGAGCAACAGAAACTTAATCATACAACTATGATTTGGTAATTTAGTACTGAAGATCCAGCCCTAGCCACTGGACAATGAACCTCACGAGTAATGACCTGCCCCCTGGAGAAGCATGTGAATTAACTAAGCAGTGTGTGCTTTTTAGAGGAATTCTCAGTGTCATATGTCTTTCTATATTTTAGGAAGAAAACTTCATCAGTAGTTGAATTGGCTTGTTATTGGTGTAGTAAAATATTCTGGTTTTATGTTATTTCTGTAGGAAGTAGTTTAATGAAGCAATTAGTACTGTCTAAAGCTGAGCTTTCAGAATGTCTCAGGGTGTATGACGATTGCTTTCTTGGTCTTCCTACCTCAGTTGCCTCAGCCATGAAGACTGAACCAAAAATGGCATTCATGTTTTACTTGTCTTAGAAGATTCCTGCTTCATAAACTTGTTCAGTCTAAACTTAAACAGGAATGTGTTCTCAGCAGGAAGTATAACATGGCATGACATTTTAGACACCAAGTGTAAGTTAGGTGAAGGGCCACTTACTTTCTTATATTTTTGTATAAAAAGGCAGTGACAGTTGTTTTGTCACACCCTTCATGTCACTCCCAGTTCAATGAATCACAGTTGTATCTGCAGCTATTTTGACTACGGCTTGCAGGAAGCTGCTTTGGCATTCCTCCATACCTTTGGCAGCAGTCTTTTTCTTTCTGTGGGCTTCTTGTTCTTCTGTAAAAGAGATAAATTTAACATGTGTATTGCCTAAAGCTTCTGAACAAAACAAGTAGTCATGGGATAAAAGGAGGAGCCTTTTGTAGATCTAATAAAAATGTAAATCTAATGAAAATTGTTAGAGCACCAGAAGCAGAGGGTTAGCAAGGCAGGCACAAAAATTGTTTTTTCATGCTTGCAATCAATTCAGCTGCATTGATGTCAGTCTGCAGTAAACTTCTGTTGTTCTTCACCATTGCCCTACAACTTTTCCAGTGCGAGTTGCATATTGTCGTCAGTGAACTTTGTCACTTTGCTTTTACCCTCTTTTACAGCTCAGTTATGAATGTACTATGTAGTTGCTAGGACAGAGCGCTGGGACTCATCTAGTAACTTCCCTTTGTTTCTTGTTTTTGTGTTTTCAATTCCCGTGAAGAATTTGCTTGCTTTAAGAGCCTTTGGTGTCTTTGCATATGTTTACTGAATTTTCAGAAGGCTTATTAATGTGATCTCCCTTATCTATATATGTTCTTTTGAGAACTCCAGGAACTTTTAAGGGCACAGTTTCTCTTTACAAAGTCTACATAGGCTTTTCCATTTTGAACAAATCATGAGTACAATACTCTAGTCCTGTCTAATATGATTTAGCCTAGCTTTTTCTCGAGAGTGCATCAAGATCTTGCAGTCAGGAGATAGAATCTTGTCTAGCCTCTAAAAGGGGGGAGGTGATGCTTTAAGATCCTTAAGATTTTTATGTATTTGTAGATTTTAATATAGCTGTGTACTTTCTAACACTTTAGAATAGTTACTTAACTGCTTTTTCATGGTTTGTGCCACATTCTTGAAATTCTATTTAATGTTCTTTTCAACAAAAAAGATTTCAGTAAGGAGATCTTGTTTGGGACACATGCACCTGGAACGTATGATTGTAGTAAAAGCAAGATGGAAGGCACAAAACCCTTGAAGAAACTCCAAAGGGGCAGACCTGAGAATGGCCCCAAGGTGGACAATTTTCAGGTTGGATGTATCCACTAGATAATTAAAAAATGTTATAAATATGTAAGAACCCTATACTGGGTGTACACTTACATATTTTGTTGCACCTGGAAGTGTGGTCTTTAAAAGACCCTCTCTCTATTTTATCTTTAGTAATATTGTCTGGAAAGCTCTTTTCTCCCATTTTAGGCAACAGAAGTATTTCTTTTGCAAATGAAATCAAGTTTGGACAATGTATAACCTGAATTATTTACGATTTATATGCAGCTCATTAGGCATTGTACTGGATTGGAAAGTACTTTCATTTGTACTTTGTGGTTTGTTTTTTATTTACATCTAATTTTTGCCAGTTCTGAAAAAATTGAGTGTTTTTGGGAAACAGTTGGAAATAACGTTGATCCAAAATACTTCTGTTTGAAAATTAAAGAGAAAAAGACACTAGAAAGAGGTAAACATGCAGCATCCTAGAGATCTACCTGGCTAATATGTGTGGAACAAAAGAGAATCCATGATGTAGTGAGGTGGATTGGTAGCATACTATTTGTGCAAAATGCCAGAAAAGGATTGCATTTGAAATGGTTGAATTGTGGGGGGAAAGTAACAAAATAGTGGAAAGGGAACATACTTTATAATTTGGCATGAACTTCAAGATCTGAATGATTCACATATGCAAGCATGTGTCTCAAAATGTTTTACTGATTCTGTTAGTTCAGTTTTTTGTTTCCTTGAAAACATGAGAGTTGACATACTGGCCTGCAGTGCACGTGGTAGTGTAGAAAATAAGTACTTGTACCAGTTAATTTTTGTGGGTGGAAAATGTATCACTTTTTTAAATAAAAAGGAAGAAAATTCATTATCTTAATGCATTTAAATGCTGGTTTAAATGTTATAGAAAGACAGTGGGTGCTGTTAGCAAAAAAGTATATGTACTGGAAGTAAAACAAGCAACTAGCAGGCTCTCCTGAGAGATCCTATTGCTTGGTGAGAAGGAATTTCCAGAGGATGGTGTGGGGTGAGAAAGACAGGTGTTCTGTGATTTGTCAATTCAGAAGTTCAGCTTGAGTTTGGTTTTTATCTGCTTGAGAGATAATAGGATTATTTGACTAGAAAGGTGCTTTAGGGAGATCCCTTCCCCTTCAGGACAGGATCAGCTCTGAGACCTGAGCAGGTTGCCTTGAGCTTTTCCAGTTGGATAATGAAACAAATGCTTCAAGTATGTAGAATTGTGTCCACCTCTGTGGGCAGTAAGCTCTACTGCTTCAGCCTTGTGGAAGCAAAAGGGCATGTTTTATTAATATTCTGCTTAATTTGCCTAGCAGGACTGTATGGCCTAAATCAAAATATGAAGTTTGAAAAGGTACTCCAGAGGACTTCAGGATTTGTATAATGAGAAGTGATTTTGTTCTGAAATAGGCATATTTCTGAAGATAAACAATCATTAAAGCATATTTGAAATTGATATTATGGTGCTTTTGCAGCCATTCAAACAATTTTAAATTACAGATTTGTGTTAGCAGATAGTTACCTAAGAAATATGTGAATAAATGAATACTGGCAATTCTAGCTTTGCTCTGGAAATCTGGGACTGGCTATTAGATTGCATCTTGCTGTTCAGTATTTTAGAGCAAACTACTAGCTCGTCTTTAGAATATCTAAGATAATGTATTCTTACTAATACCATGTTGCATTTTCCCCTCTCCTTTTCTCTTAGCAATTCTTGCCAGCTGGATTTATGATTTTGACGTCCTCTCATGGATTTATTAGTGTTCAACAGCTGTTTGGCTTTGGAAAAAAAAAAGTTTATATTGCCTTCCAGTACTTTTTACTGTTACCTTCAAATTAACTTTTGGTTTATTCTGACTCAAAAAAGGCAGAAACAAAAATGTGGTTTGTGGGTTTGTTTTTTTGTTTTTGTTTTGTTGTTTTGTGGTTGTTTTTTTTTTTTTTTTTTAATTGTGTACTGAAAAGAGGCATAGAAAGTGCGAGAGTGTAAAACCGGAGAAATAGTAGGTGTAGTAGGTATTTTGTTAGAACTTCTAGGACTTCAGATTTTTAATGATGGCCTTAAACTTGTAGCGTTAAGCATTTGAGATTAAGTAATCTTTTACTCATTTCTGATTATAGCAAGTATAAAAGCTTGACCAGCAGCTTCATTTGAAAGCAATTAATGTTCATACATGATTTCTTCACCCACACACTGGGCTGTCATATGGAGATGATCCATGTGCATACAAAATAAACCCCTAACAGATTTTAAGGCTTTCCTGAGAGCACCTAATTTTTAACATAACAGTTTCATTTTGAGGGTGGAGGATGATACAGGCAACTTGTATGTTGACCATATCTTTGCTAATTCTGAAATCCTTTTAAAATCTCTTTAATCATCAGGAATTCAGTAGGTTGTTTCCTCATTATTTAGTTCAAGAAGCATCAAGCTCTTTGTGTTTCTAGTTTATAATAATTTTTTTCACACTCAAGGTTCTTTATGTAAATTGCAAGCAGTTGTGTTGCAGAGCATTTTCTCAATGCAGAAATGAGCCACACCCATTACTTCTTGATATAGCTTCATTTTAGCAGGTGTGAAGTGTTTTTGGAAACGTCTTTGATTTTGAAAGGAGTAAAGTTTTTGTTGCTTTTTTAAAATCTGTGAACCAGGATGTGTACATGATCAGTCATAGACTTAAAAAAGAACTTGGTGCTTGATTAAAAATCAAAAGATTTTTTGAGAAAGACTTCTTGGGACCTACAGAAAAGATGGGCATCCAGAACGAACTCTCTGCATTGGTCCATTTGATAATGTCAGTGAATTTTCTTGGTTTCATGCTTTCATTTTCTCAATACAGCAATTTGCACAAGTGTTTTTTAATTAGTCTAGATGTTTAAGACACTCTAAAGAAAACTGCAAATCATCAACTGCAGTCTATGTGAATCATAGGTTGGTAACTATTAGTATATTTGACATGCCTCTCATAATTTTTACAGGTGCTTGTTTCTTTCAGGATTTAAATTCTACTTCTCCAGGTCATGTCTTGTATCCAAAAAGTAATTTCTGGTTTTCTTTAGGTAGTTCAATGCAGCTAACTGTAAGCTGCATGATAGTGCCAGAAATGGTTTGCAGAATATTTTAATCTCTACAAAAGATTTATGGAGGCTCAGTGCAACAAAAATAGCCTTTTTTTTTTTTTTTTTTTTTTTTTTTTTTTTTTTTTAACCCAGGAGATTTTAAGCGACTTCTGAGGAAAAAAATGTGCATATCTTTCTAAGTATGTGTTCACATCATCTTTCTGTTACATCATGTAAATCTCAGATTAGATTTGCATGTAATAAAAACATTACTAAAAACAATGCAGACCAAAGCTTTATTTTTAGTGGCATTAGGAACGTTTGCTGAATACAGATGAGATGTTTATGGCCCAGCATCATGCTTAGTGATGTAAGGGTGTGAGGGAAGTAAAGTTAGAGACAGGAGAAAGTCTGGGGAGTCCCTTACCTACTCTCTACTATAAAATTTGCTTTTTCCAGAGGAAACCACTGTGGAAAGGATCTTCAGACTTCACTGTAATCAGTGTTAAGTGCTAGTCTGACTGACATACATCTAGTAAAAAAAAAAAATACTCTTAAAATCGTTACTCTGTTACATTATATAGAAGTACTCACAGACTTCTTAGATGAGGAATAATTTTTTACTCCCACAATCTTTGGAATCTTTGCTATTTAAAGATTTAAAATTACGTGGTAACCTATGGAGAAATGTTAATAATGCTTGAAAGTTATTGGCCTCCCAGAGATAACCTTTCATGCATGATATTATATTATTTTCCAGGAGAAAAAAACCTGTTCAAATTCTCACACTTGGTAATAAGCTGCAATGTAGAAAATAAATTGAATCTTATTAGATAGGATACACTGCTGTTTCAGGTTTTGTTAAGCTGATAGATCTAAAAAGTATTAGAGAGCTAGGCATTCAGACTGTTTAGGCAACAGAGATTTCTCCTTAAAATTTTTTGCTATACATGGTTAGCTTAAATGAATCATATAATACTTACCATTTCCTAAACCTGTAATTTCTATCAATTTGGTTAACAGTTACTGAGCAGGGAAGAAACACCATGGGTGTCTCTGTTTGACCTTCATCATAGACTGTCTTGACTTTTTTGGAGTTCAGTGGAAAACCCTGAGTTTCATGCTCTCCATACTCTCCACTTGCTGAAATGAGAGTCTGGTTGACACTCATCACTGGATGATGCCTCTTCAACTGAATCCTGCATTTTTACATTGCACAACAAAATAAGTGTTATATTTTGGGTAAACCTCAGGTATGTATTGGAGTACTAGCTGAGACTTCTGTACTGCTCCTGAATTGCCAAATCGTGTTGGAGTGTAGTGGCTTTGGATTGACTGAGAACACTGGAAAATGGTCTTTTCTAGGGGAAAAGAAAGAGTAATTTCAGAACACAGAACCTGTGTAAAAAGAGTTAACTATGGCAAGGGACAAATAGAAATGAAAGAATCATAGAATGCTTTGGGTTGAAGGGAACCATAAAGATCATCTGTTTCTAAGTCCTCTGTGATGGACAGGGGCTCCCACGGGACAGATTAGTCAAAGCCTCATCCACTCTAGCCTTGAACACTTCAAAGTATAAGGTATCCACAGTTTCTCTGGGGAGCCTATTCACTGCCTCATTACTTTTTGGATAAAGATTTTTTTCTTAATTTCTAGTCCCAATCTCTTTTTGTTGAAAATTTCTCCCCCTTGTCCTATAATTTTCTGCTTGTTTAAAAAGTCACTCCCTTTTTTTATTAAGACACCTTTAGGTACTGAAAGGCCCAGCTCCTTCGGCCTGTCTTCACAGGAGAGGTGCTCCAACCCTCTGATCATATTTATGTCCCTCCTCTGGACCCCCTTCAACACATCCATATCTGTTCTGTTCTGAAGACCCCAGACCTGAATGGAGTACTCCATGTGGGATCTCATGAGTGCAGAGTAGAGGGTCAGAAATCCCCTCCCTTGACCTGCTGGCCACTCCTCTTTTGATACAGCTCAGGATGCAGTTGGTGTTCTGGGCTATGAGTGCACATTGCTGGTTCATGTCCAGCTTCTCAGCTGTGAGAACCCCCAAGTCCTTCCTCGCAGGGCTGCTCTAAATGGCTGCTTCTCCCAGTTTGTGCTCATATCTGACCGAGGCATGGCACCTTACACCTGGACTTGAGAAACTTAATGAGGTTCTCATGGGCCCACTTCTCAAGTTTGTCAAGATCCTTCTGGATGGCATCTCTTCCTTCTGTTGTGTCAGCTTCACTGCTCAGCTTTGTGTCATCTCCACACTTGCTGAGGCTGCACTCGATCTTACTGTCTGTGTCATTGATGAAGACATTGAAGAGCACCTGTCCTGAGATGGAGCCCTGAGGGACACCACTCGTCAACAGGCTCCACATGGACGTAGAGCCATAGACCACAACTCTCTTGCTGCATCCATCCAGCCAATTCCTTATCCACTGACTAGTTTGTGCTTCAAATCCACATGTTTCCAATTGGGAGAGAAAGATGTCATTTGGGACTGCATACCTGCCTTTACAAAAGTCTAGGTAGATGACATCTGTCAGTCTCCCCTTATCAGCCCTTACTGTCACTCAGTCATAGAAGGCCACTGGCTTGTTCAAGAGTTCTTAAATATGCTTTGGGAAAAAAAAGGAAAGCAGCAGCTCTGATTAAGTATGCTTTACTCAAGGGTTCTACACATTTAATCTAAATAAAAAGATTCCAGATGTTTCATCTGGGATCTTGAATGACAACATTGTTTCACAGAATTATGAGCATTTCAGTAGTTTGCTATTTTTTTCTGGGATTGTTGACCAATAAAATACCTCCTCAGTCTCTGGCATAAACAGCCCTTATTTTCTCATACTTTGGCGTTTTTAAATGCAAAAACTTGCTCTTCTGATTATGTACATAGTCATAGTTTCGTTGAAACAGTGCTGTGATCTTCGTTAAGTGGATCTGTTTTGTTACCATTTGTGGAGGTAGCAGGGAGAGGTATACCATTTGTCACACTGCTGTGGAAGGGTTGTGAATAATGCTTAAGGGGAGGGAAGCCTAAAGGCATGCTGGAGGTGAGAAGAGTACAGGTCAGTGCCAGGAATAGGGCACATAATTCTTTTCAATCATCAAGAGTTCGTGGAAGCAAAGTTTTTCAAGTTCTCTGGAGATGTCTAAGCTTTTCTCCTCCTGTGTTTGGCTTAGGGTTTTGAAGGGCTCATTTAGTGGGTCAACCTGATAACTGGTTATGCTCAAAACATGTTTGTAAGAGATGTTTGCACATATACTGAACTGGATGTACAACCACTGCATGTGTTTTTCTTTCTTAGCAACAAGGTGTTGGCCGACCAAGCGTATACCATGCGGTGGTGGTCATATTTCTAGAATTCTTTGCCTGGGGACTCTTGACAACACCAATGCTAACAGTAAGTATCATTCATTAGCTGTTATCTTGCAGTAATGACAAATTTTAATTTGCTATTTCCTAGGGATTTGGGGTTTAATTTGCTTTATATTTCCTGCATATGTCTTTACCTGTATTCCAAAAGTCTTAGCATTCAATACTGTGCAGTAGTTAATATACTACAGCTGAGATCTGACTGCTGAAAGCCTAAAAGGTAATGAAAAATAAAATAGCAATATGCTGTGCTACTCTTTAACTTTAGAGTAATATCAGTGTAGTTTGTTGGTGAAAGTATCTCTGGAAATTTTAGTTTTAAGACTTCATAGTTCAATTCATCATCCATCTGTGACAATTGAATAAACTATGCAATGCACAGTTAACTGTGTACATTATTGTGGTCTGGCTGTGTTGCCAGCATGTATCTTAAAATAAAATGTAAAGGCATTCATGTAAGAAACTCATTTCATAAATATTTAATCTGCTCTGGAATGAGGTTGTTCCCCAGATGTACAGATAATTTGAGTGTTTGGTAACAGGATATCAACTGTTTCATCTGAAGACATGGATCTCATTTATTGAAATTAGACCTGCTAGAGAGAAGCCATCAAAAGTCTGTTAGTCCCAGTTTTCATCCATTAATATTTGAGAGCACTTTGAATACATAACCAAAGTTTTGTGGGATTGAAAGCGTTAATTGTTTTCCTTCCCCAAACTCCAAATAAAATAGTCTGCATAACTCTTGAAATGTGTTTTTCTGACCTTCCTAAAAACAATTCTGAACTTTTAAACATAGCTTGATAATAAGAAAGTGTATATAAATAGGTAACATATATCCGTAAAGCAAGTCTCTCATTAAATGACCGTCCTGTCATGCTGTCTTCCAAGTGTCAAAATATGGGGAAGTTTACTGGGTGGTCTTTCTTACTTCTTTTTTTCTTTCTTTACTTTGCTTTTTTCCTTAACCAAAGTGCTTAACTTCCACTTGCCCAAGCTTGACACCTCTCATTTAAAGGGATAAATAACCAAATTATAATTCTTACACAGTCTGCAAAAAACCAGCCACTTCAATGAAACTATGTATTAGTGGTTTCCTCAGCAGTTTCCCGGTAGTGTACTCCCTTTGAAATTGTTCTGTAGTTGAGGGTGCATCTTTATTTGTAATCAGCTTTGCATGTACTGAAAGGCTTCTGTTTGGTTTAAATAATTTCAGGTCTAGTTTGATACTTTGTACACTTCTGTCTTACCTTGGCCTGTTTATCATCCAGCAGTACCAGACCTCATGTAGAGGTTTCTCATGAGCCTTTGAACAGTGCCAGCTGTCCACTTTTGCTCAAGCGCGGTTGTCTGATAGGAGAGACAGAAATGGAAATGTCTGGCCTGTTGATCAAAGCTTATGGTCACTCAAATTTTTTGTGGTTTTGTCATGATTCTCCAGGTCCTTGTCAACATTCAATCTGATAAAAATGTGTATTATGAAAATAAATTGCATGAATTCTATGATAGCTGAGATTATTTAAAGTTATTTTAAAGTTCAGTTTTAAATAGCTTTTTCACGTCTTTTGACGTCTGTCAACAAAGCTGTACTGTTTGTTACATGACACTTTACTTGGAGAAGAAAAGATTTAAAGTGTTTCTATAACACAAAAAGGCTTTTTTGGTCACAGGCTACCCAAAGCTTATGCTCATTATTTTTATTAATATGCTTGTAAGCTAGTGTTAGTAAATTACCATACACAGTATTAATCCCTTACTGGCGTGTTCTGTCTTCAATAGAATATTTTTTCAACATACACCTGTTGGCAGAACTTGAGTAAAGCTGTGTCCTCTACCCATTTTGTCAACTGGCATTTCTCTTGTCTATAAAATAACAGAAATTAGTCTCAAAAACTTGAACTAATAGCAGCAGTCGATACTTCCCATGAAAAAAATACTGGAAAACACTTCACAGAAAGATAATTAGACCTGACTGAATTTTCCTGCACTTTTTTTTTTAAACTTACAAAACATCGTCTTTTAGATCTCTTAATTTGAACCCTGACTTTTTTTCTTCTGTTTGTATGATCTAGCAGGTGAAAAATCGTTTTAATTATCTTACCAAAAGATGACACCAGAAGGGAAAGGGGGCATAAA
This sequence comes from Xenops minutus, assembly GCA_035221455.1. Lineage (NCBI taxonomy): Eukaryota > Metazoa > Chordata > Aves > Passeriformes > Furnariidae > Xenops > Xenops minutus. Next base: position 33,093,697 of record JAWWEE010000085.1, read on the forward strand.
TGAGAAGAATTATCTGATCAATAGTAAATACGAGAACCGCCACCTTTATTAAATATATGATTTGAGAATCCCAGTCATCCTTGAAAAATTATGCTGATGCTTTTCAATGACACTACAGTATTCTGTTTTTTTGGGCTAATGGCTTTCTTGGTATGCATATACATAATTTTTGTAGTTGTTGGCACTTATCTATAAGTAATAAGCAAATGAATTTGAGTTTTGTGTGCATACTTGCTTCGATCATTGCAATAACTTTTTTTAATGAACACAGTAGCACCTGTGAGGCCCCTTAACTCTCTTGCATATTTATGGTAAATCTGTTTAGTGTAGATTAACATTCCTGCCCTTGAATTAAGACTGCTAGTAAAGCACCTTAAATAAATTCATAGCTGTATTTAAACACCCAGAACTGTTGCTAGTGTTTATAAGTATCTACTTGTTCATCACAAGTCTTTCTAACTGTATGGCTATTGAATAGTTGCACTTTGTTTAGTTGTGAATATAGAACTGTTTTTATCTGGTGGGTTACCTGATCTTATTTTCCCTCCTAAATCCTGAGAATGTTTGAGTCAGTCTTTTGAAGGAATTAGCTATATCAAAAAATTCGTAATTTTTACTGTACGGAGATGCTTTTTTCTTACATTGATCCTATTTTTATCTTAGTAATTTATTATGAAGACAAATAGGAGGTATGAGAATTTTTTCTAGGATTTTTTTTTTTCAATTTTTATTTTGGGACAAGGTATGTAGAGCTATCCTGTTTTACAAATCAAATTTAAACTTGGAATCAGCTTTCTTCTGTCTCTTCTGATTCAAATAATGTTGTTGCTTTTTTTTTCCTGTCAGGTCTTACATGAAACATTCCCCCATCATACATTTTTAATGAATGGTCTTATTCAAGGTGTTAAGGTAAGATCTTTTTAGAACCTTTTATTGAAATATTCTACGTGTCTCACCTGCCTTCTCTGTAAAAACATACCAAACACCAAGAATAATTAATTCTTGAACCATTTTTCCATTGTAGTGTGTTTTTGAGCTCAGTTCCAGTTTTATTGCTAAGTGGTAGCATCTTGAAACAAATAGAATGTTTCTCAGAAGTTTAAATTCCTCTCATTTGAATAGGTACCACTTGTAGCTATTGTAATCTTGATAAGGATCTTTTTGAGAAGAGCTAGGTTTTAAATGGCTGCTTTCTAATGTTAGATGATTTATATCATTAGCAGATTAACGCAATCATAATCATACCACTGAGATAGAAAATGAAGCACTTAAACACCATGGGTTTGTCTCAGATGTGTAGTGAAAGCTAATTTTCATTTTTTTTTTTTCCTGATCCTTTTTTTTAATCAACTTTTGAAAATTCTGTGATGGTCAAATACTCAGGTTAGCTTACAGCTTACTTACACCACTGCATTCACAGTGGTCATGCTGGATTGTTGCCACAATAAAAAAAAGCTTGCAAACTTTTCTAGCATAGCTAAAACTTGAAAGTCTCTTTTTTGCTAACTGTCATACTGAGAGGCTTCAAAGCCCTTGCTGTAACTTATTCATAAGTTAATTTATGGCACCCAAAAATATTTACCTTTGTATCCTGTAACAAATCTAAAGCATTGCTTTCAGTGGTAAGAACATGACAGTTTTAGGATTGACTCGCTGTCTTGCTGTCTTTCATGGTGAATTGACAGAACACAATGTTCTTGAGATGCTGGTGTGTATCAGACTGAAAGAGGAAGTATCTTCTGATTGTCCTTTTAGAAGAAAAGCAAGGGTCGTGTTCCTCTTCCTTTTTTTTTTTAAATTTCAAATCTTTTCACTTACAGTGCGGTGTAACTATGTGTATCACTTAAAAGTAGTAAATGGAGGGTTCCCCACAGATTTTGTGCAAAGCATATCTGTATAAAAGTGCATTAAGTCATGGTCTTAAGTGTTTGTGTTACTCTAACAGGTGTAATAAACAGAGGATCATAGACTAGAGTGAGCTTGTACTTCAGTGTCTATTTTTTCCTTTAAAATTCTTTTTGTGAAACATCAGAAGTGATTTCAGTGACAACGAAATATGTTAGTTCATATGGTACTGAAATCTGATTCTAAGGAGCAGAAACATTAATGTCAACTGAGTAAAGCGTCTAACATTCCTAGGATCTAGTGGCGTGACTTTACAGCTTTTGCTTTTAATTCACCTACTGAAAACATTGAAATCAGGGTGGTTTATAAGGATTGGGCAGAACAGGGATTTTGTGAAGTATTCTATACACATATGTTTAACTTGAAAGTAGCTGTATTTGCATAATAGAGGCAAGCTAAAGGTAGCTGGAGTAGACTTCCAGTGTACGGAACCATGCATTTACTAGCATTTGGACTTAGAGCAGAGTTGGATTGATGAGTGAAGACTGTACTAATAGGACAAAAATGTTCTTCTAAGCTAAAGTTCTGCAGTTTACAAACCTGTGAAATCCTTTACTTATTTTAATTCTGTGTAACAGAGAACAGATTTGAGGCCTAGGTTATAGGTCTTCATGAAATGCTGAAAAATATAGCATTTGATCCTTCAACAGTGATCCTGTACATGTAAGTCTGACTTTCGCCACTGGAATGTCATTATGATGTCGCATGATCTTAAGTTGTCAAGCTTGCTCAAATGGTCCTTGTAGTTCTGCAGCATACAGATGTACACAATGATTATGTAGTATTAAAGCATTAAGTGTCCTGTTAAATTTGTTTCAGAGAACACTTAACATTACCCAAAACTGTCTCTTAGGACAGTGCAAAAGACCCTTCAATTAGAAGGAAACTTGGGTTTGAAATCTAGTATGAAGTCTCTTGATAGAGGCTGCGAAAGTGTCCTTTGTGGAACTATACTGTATTTTTGAGATTTTAAAGAAGCTTTTTCAGTCTTTGATACTTGTATATTGAATGAAATGAATCTTGAAGAAACATATGCTGTCTCTTTTTTTTTAAAATTTGCGCAGGTCTAATAGGTTGAAAACATAAAATACCAGAATCTCAGAAAACTAGACTGTAGGAAAAATTGTGTATGTTTTCAGTTATCTACAACTTGATGTTTAATTTCAAATAATTTTTAAATTTTAGTTCTTTCTTATATGTACTGGTTACAGTGAGTCTTGGAAATGTATATATAGACATTGTTTTTCTTCTGTCCCAGGGTTTTTTGTCCTTTCTCAGTGCTCCACTAATAGGTGCTCTCTCAGATGCATGGGGAAGGAAATCTTTTCTTCTTCTCACAGTTTTCTTCACGTGTGTCCCAATTCCATTAATGCGAATAAGCCCATGGTAAGTGGTACAGACTACAGTAGCAAGCTTATCAGTAGAGCAGATACTCAGAGCAGTAGTTTGGGGAAATGGGAGAGAAAGAAGAATGTGAGAAGAAAGCAGCTTTCCTTTCAAGATGTGACTACATTATTCTGGAACTTTTCTGTTTAAGAGGTGTTAAAACAGTTTACCTTAAAAGTAGACATAATGAAATGGGATTTAGTAACTGTATACACACAAGTAAAACAGTACTTGAAAGGATCTGATAGTGCAGTCTAACTCAATTTTAACTCAGTTGCTAATTTTTTCCCTTGATGACTGACAATAATAAACATGTTTTTAAAGCAAAATGAACCTTGGCATTTATTTGCCACAGAAAAGTATAATTTCTGCAAATGAGATCTTTTAAGTCTTTGAAACCAAGTCAATACCCCTCAGTTAAGGCTTCAGTTTCATTTACATTAATTGTGAAACGTGCAAGATTATGAAAAAACTTCATGTACATGAAATGCATTCAGAGTTCAACTACCACAGCATTATATATGATAGCCTATTCCTTAACTGGCTGGGAAAATTAATTCTAAGATAGATTGTTTTTCTTAAACTTGAGAGTGTAAAAATACATAGGTACCATGTCCTGAAGGGACCACTTCTTTTAGGCTGATGTAAACAGAAGAATATAAAATACTAAGATGATGTTTTCCAATATTTAAGTGAGATTGCACAATCATTCATTTACAGTAAAGCTATGTTTTAGTTCTCAAGGTTAACATTTTTCTTAAATACAAACCTGCTTATTAGATACAAAGCAAAAGGTCTTAGCTCAAACTTTCTAATTGTTGCTTTTAAATTATTAGGTGGTACTTCGCCATGATTTCAGTATCTGGAATCTTTTCTGTTACCTTTTCTGTAATATTTGCCTATGTAGCTGATGTAACTCAAGAACATGAAAGAACTACAGCCTATGGACTGGTAAGATATGCTAAACTTTGAAGAAAAGGTCAGATTATGACCTGCCTATTGAACTTGTGCTTTGATGCAGATAGTTTTCTGATTAATGTAAAAGATGTTGATAGTGGAATGAACCATGCCTCAAGACACTGCATTAGAGTTCAGGCAATGAACAGTGCTGTGTGCTCATAGGAACAGAATAAAAATTTGACAGCTTTACCTGCACAGAGGACATGTGTAACAAAATATGTTTTACATTTCTCAAGCAAAACATACAGTGTTGTTAAAGGCAATGCAAGTTATTTAGTACTTCATCTCGCAATACCTTTATCACCTGTAAATTGTACTTTTAGTTCATATGATTTCTTTTTAATATAGAGTATCTTCTGTAGTAGAAATGGGTAGGAAGGATGAAAATGCGTTAATGCAGTATTTTTAGTAACTTAGTCATGACCTTTCTTAATTAGCAAAAGATGAGGAAAATAGTTCAGGTAGTACAAACTAGTCCTTTCAGTAGTAATGTAATTCCTGCTTAGTTTACTTTCCTAGTATCTATATTGGTTTAGGTTTTGGAAGTCTGTTGGTAGATGCCCATAGCCTTTGAATATCTTTTATCTGTTTATCCTCTGTATATCTGTTTTCACTATACAGATATTTGTTGTATACTACTTTGAGCTATTTAGGGTTGCCTTTATTTTTAGCTATATGGATGTATGATTACTCAAATGTTGATTTAACAGTTAATAAAATAAATGACTTAGTTCTCTTGAACTTGTGTATATTGTTGTAGCAGAGCACAAAACAGATTTAAAACTTCTGAAATTCTGAAATTCCCATTTATTCCTCCTGCATATAAAGAGGACCATAAGTATATCTTGTGTTCTTACTTGTTCAGTAAAATAGTTATGATTTTATTTTCGGGACTGTAAAAGAGCAGTAATTAGAAAAAAAAAAATCCACAAAAGAAACCTCACCACACAACACCCAGCTGCTTTTTAACCTTTTTCTGATTATTTTTATAATTAAATTTAGTTACAACACTTGATTTTGAATCATATTCTGCAGTGTGTGAGTAGAGTATGTAATCTCTTGGTAGCTGCATATCACTACAGCATAGTATGATCCAACATGTACTTGAAGTTGCTGTCAAAACTGTTGTCATAGCTAATGGCCGCCTACTTTGCTATGCTATCCAGTGGTACCTAGGTATTTAAAACACAAACTGTTAAGGGCATTATGTATTAGTCTGGTCTATTTCGAAGTAAGAGCCATTTTCCTTTGAGTCAAACCTGTCTTTGACTGCAAATTCTGTCTGGTATGGTGTGCTGTTGAGGAGTTTGAAGAGACTGTATTTGGACCCTTATTTATGGTAATAAATGGTGTGCGGTGTTATTTTTTTAAATTTTCTGGTTTTTCTTTCCTTTTTTTTTTTTTAAACTTAAATCTTTATTGGTATATTTTTTAAAACCACACTTCTCAGGAGGAGTGGTGGTGCTGATGAGTTTGTAAACTGTTCCTGTACATAGGTATCTGCCACCTTTGCAGCAAGTTTGGTAACTAGTCCTGCCATTGGAGCATACGTGTCTACCAGCTACGGAGACAGCCTTGTTGTACTAGTGGCCACGGTGGTGGCTGTTGCGGACATCTGCTTCATCCTGCTAGCTGTTCCAGAATCTCTTCCAGAAAAAATGAGACCTGCTTCATGGGGATCTTCTATATCATGGGAGCAGGCAGATCCTTTTGCAGTAAGATGTGCTTCAATAAGTAATTATTAAACATTTGATGATTAATAAATAATTATTAATGGAATTTTGTAATCTTGAGAAGTCTGTAGTCTTACTGGTAGCTTAACTTCTCAGTATACCATAATCTTGATTCTTTGCTCTTGCCCAAAGAGATCTAGATACATTTAAAACCAAACTCAAGTCAAACTTTTTGAACTAAATAATTCTTCATTTGAAAAGAATGTTTGGTGTGAAATGGTAAGGGAAAATGCTTTAGTTTTCTAACTTTTGTATTCTTTTTTATTGTAAGAAAAATGCTAAGTTCTTATGCCACGTAAGTCAATATTTTAAGATTTTCCATATCCAGTTTATGTTTGTACATTTGGCAATATCTCTTCCCACTCTTGATTTCCACTTTTCGTTATATATGATTTCTTTCTAATACAGAATGAAATCTGTAAAACCTGATTTTTCTACAGGCATATATAGAAAGGGCTAAAACATACTGTGTAGTTTTTGTAGTAACTTGTTCATTTATTCAGTTTGTGTTACACCTTGATACCATAAGAGAGGAAAAGCCGACTTCTTCATGAGATCTGTGCTGCTAGGAACTGGTTGTGAATATTGAGAGATGAATGGCATGCTTGAAAGACTGTGTTTACAGAATTTTTTTCTGCAATTTATTTGTTCCTCAAAGTAATTCATATCATGGGTGAAGAAGTATTAGGAACTACACAAGGAAAAATAATCTACTAATTTTTTTTAAAAAAAATTGTGAATAAGCTATATTATTTGCTAGCATCTTTCAAAACAGATTATTATGGAAATCAATTAGAAGATATTATGCATTTTTGTAAATATTATGTGATGCTTTTTAGGGAATAATTGTCATTTGGCACTGACCAGTCTCTTGAAAAATCTAGTGGAAGCTTTGCAGTAGAATCAGATACCACAAACCTTATATAAAGATTGTTTTTAACTTAACATTGGGTTTAACATTTCCATGTATGATTGGGTTTTTTTTTTAAATTGGGGTGGTTTTCTTGGGTTTGGTCTAGGCCTCCCCTGGTAACAGGGTTGTAATTAAGGAAGTATTCCACACCATTCTTTCACATAATCAGCTGTATAAAGACAAGGAGGAAGGTTTCCTCCTCTCTTCCTTTTGGGTGCTTGGGAAGGCAGCAGGTCTCAGTGTGTTGGCATCTCTCTTAATCTATATGAGCTGAGGCCTAGTCTGAGAGCTGTTGTCCCAGCCACGCAGAGGGGAAGGAACTGCTTCTCTTGAGAGGAGTTTAGGGAGAATTTATTGCGTTAGCTACTTTATTGAGCTTCTCCCTGAGATTACGAGTGTGTGTATCTGTTTCGTGTTATTTTTACCCATTTTTGTCCCTCTTCCCTTTCCCTTTTCCCCCTTTCCCCTTTTGGGGTTTTTGGAATTCTTGTTCTGTATATACATAGTGTTTAATTGTATATAACTGTAATACATGTGAATATATATATATACTTTTACTACAATTGTCTTTTGGTACTCTTTTTTTCTTCTCTCTCCGGAGGGGAGAGTCTGTGTGGCCAGCAGCTGGGTTTGGCAGGGAGCCAACCCAAAACACATAAATACAGTAAAATGGATGGGTAAATGCATGAGTGAAAATGGATTTTAAAAAAGTAAATATTTTTGCTTCCTTTATGCTTTCATTAGATTTTGTATAAATGTTCCAATACTTGCTTTTTTACTTTGTTTTACAGTCTCTGAAGAGGGTTAGAAAAGATTCTGCAGTTCTCCTGATCTGTATTACAGTGTTTCTCTCCTATTTGCCTGAGGCTGGCCAGTATTCTAGTTTTTTTCTGTACTTGAGACAGGTAAATGTTGGTGTCTTCACATCTTATTAAGGATATTTAAATAAGTATTCTAGAAGACCTGTTTCTTCTTGAAGACTTTGCTCAGAAACCTGTTATTTTGGAAAATAGAGCTTTAAAACTAAAGGCGGGGTACTTTGCTAAGTGAAGAACAGAATAGCACTTGACTCCTGATGATAAACCCTACAATAGCTTAAGTATGTGTTAACCTTTACCAGACCTTTGTTCCCATTCACTGCAGCAGTTTCTGGGTCTTGAGGTGGGATCTTGCAGCTTGAAGAGCTGTTGTGTTTGTGGGGGGGATAGAGAGCTCCAGTTTCCAGATACCTGGCTTCCTCTGTCTCCTTTTTTTAAGACAGTTTTTTTCCTTCTGTGGGTTTCTTGACAAGTGGTCAAGGATTATTCTTGAAAGTGGATTTAGAGCATACGCAGGGATCAGTGTTTTCTTTGAAGAAAGTGATTGTCCTGGATTGCGTTTGGCATCTGTTTTATACGTTTTCCGCTTCTCTACAGATTATAGGTTTTGGATCCACTACCATTGCAGCATTTATAGCTGTGGTAGGCGTTATGTCTATAATAGCTCAGGTAAGCTTTATTCATTATAGTGCTTTATTAAACAGTACAAACAATGTAGAGGGAGACACTTCTGACTATTAAGCTTGTTTATAAACTTTTTACATGTTCTAATATGCCAATGTATCTTGCACTCACTAAAGGTTATTTTCATTATATAGTCTGTATAAATTTCTTTCTTTATATCTGCTTTGCATAGAAATACTGAACCTTGGTGTCAGAAAACAAAACTAAAATTTGCTAACCTTGCATCAGTAAATTCACTGGAAACCTGATTTAAAATTATTAAAGTGATTCAGGAAATTGGTTTCTTAAGGCAAGGCTTTCTGAAAGGGGAAAGTGTTATTTTAAGCAAAAGTCATCCTACTTACACCTATTCAGTTGGCTCATGTTATCAAACTTGCATATAAACAATATCAGTATTGACCTGTTCTGTCCAGAGTTACTTAAGCTCAGCTTGGAGGCTGAGGAGCTGTAAGGACTTGGTGTGCTGCTGTCATGCCTCTTAACTGGCAACAGTGAGTGTCTTTTTGAACAGGTCCTTTGTATTTTTTGGAAATCAGAGTTCTTATGATGTGATCTTTAGTATCTTTGTGGGTTTATCTTCCTATTGTGATAACAAGAAGAGGAATAGTACATACAGTATGTTGTAATGCTGCTGCCATCTTTAATGGAGTGAAGGTCTTACTGTTTTGATGTAACACATTCATTTTGAATATAATACATACATTTTGATGTAACAACACATTCATCGGTATTTCCCAGTTTTACTGGCACCAGTTGTGGCCTTTGTTATCAAGTCAAGTCATTATTTTAATCCTTGCTTTGTGGTCTGTTCTGACGCTGTTATACACACTGACATTTGCCAGTCATACTGTATGCAGACCAGTGTTTTTGCTAAAAATCTCTAACATGGTTGCCATTCTGGTTTATAATTTTCAATGTTAAAATGAGGAAACTTGATTTTTGAACTCTTCTTTGAAGAGTGCATCTTATTTCAGTAATCTTTTATTCATAAATACTGATTTGTATTGGCATGTTTCAGAAAAAAACGAACACGTAGATAGAATTACTGTATTTTTGCTATGGAGCATTGCAACTAGCTTTCTCTAAGAGTGAGAATCAAAGAGGCTAGGAAGAGAGACGAGAGGGAGTGTGCTCTGCTCTGCAGTGTTTCTAGTTTCTTTTCTCTGCCTTTTTACTGATGCCTTGCTGAGTTTCTCATGTTAAAGAAAACTGTGTGCTCTGTTAACTGAGTCAGGTTGTCCATATGGACTTGCTTTACTAGGAACAGTCTGCTTCTTGCCATGAGTGTATTGCGGCTGTGTCTGAATTGGAACATGCTTCGTCCTCAGCAGTAACACTTCTAACAGATGAGAAACACTGTTCCTGTGTTAGGATTAGCTTCCATGTGCAAATATTGGTGGTGTAAAGAGTCAGCAAAAATGTATTTAGTGATGCTTAGGAATTGGCTTTGGCCCAATTACAGTACATGTGATGAAGCAGAAAAAGAGGCAGGATTTACTTGTTACTTTCAAATGTAAATTTGGACTACAATACACCTGGCCTAAAGAGTTTACTTTTTTCTGAGGTTTTATTCTCTACTGTTTATAGATATTGGTAAATTAAACTCATGTCCAGCCTGTACTATCTTAACTTTGTACCAGCTTTTACTTAGCTTTCTAGTCTGTAGTGAAACAGGATTGTAGAGGTGGAAATGAAACCCTGTTTACAGTAGAAATAGACACTGAGATCTAATGTCCACAGAGAAGGCAATACACATGCTTCTCAATGTCCTGAAGTAGAAACCCCTTAAGAGTTAAGAATATCTGTACATCAGCTATTGATATGACTCATCTGTGTTTTTGACTCAAGGGAAATAAGAGAACATCAGTTGAAAGGTCTTCTGAATTGCTTTGTGTAGGAGAAATTACTTTAGAAATCTGTCTTTTTAAAACAACTTTTGGGTGAATGGATTTCTCTTGCAGACTGTGTTTCTCAGTGTCTTGATGAGGTCTATAGGGAACAAAAACACAGTTCTCCTTGGCCTTGGCTTTCAAATCCTTCAGCTGGCTTGGTATGGTTTTGGATCTCAGTCTTGGTAAGCTCATATTTTCATATGTACATACCTGTTAAGGAATGGAAAGGGTTTTTTTTTCCTTTTAATTCTGTCATCATGAATCTGTAAAAGTTCTGTGAATTAAGCATTCTCATTTTCATGACACAATGAAAATTTGCACTGTATTTTGCATGCATAGGAATGATAGCATTTTCCATACATATGGTATGCATGGAAGTATGCATATAGTGTAAGTTGCAGACTAACAGCCCTTTTGAAAAGGACTTTTTGCCACTGCTTTTGCTCATTGAGTGTTATCTCTAAGAATGTGGTTAAAACTTCTTAAATGCACAAGCTAGTAAGTAGCATGTTCTCACTTGTAATTCCACTAGGTCCATTCTATCAGTTAAGTACTGGGCCTATACTTTTTTCTGTTTTTCTAACTTGTTCTCTTACTATAACTGTATTTGGTCTTGGAAACTATCTAGAGCTTCTTTTGTAGGAAAAACTGTAAACAAAGACGACAAGAACCATAAGCTAGAACATCATCTTCTTTACCAAGTTTGTCTTACTACAGTGATGAATGCTTGTTCTTTATCAGTGTTTCCTAGTGAGTTATACAACCTAGAGAACTATGTCACTGGGACACCCTGGAAAGTTGTTCCTTTGTACAGTGTTTGGAAAGGGAAAGCTCACCTGACTCCCATTCCCCTTCATTTTTTCTGCTGTAATAGCTAGTGTAGAAACAAATCAAGCATGCTTCTGTTCCAATAAGTTCAGGATAATTTGTGGAAGGGGAGCAGGAGGAAGGCTCAAACCAGATAATTTCTAGTCCTTAGGTATTTTTCTAAGAGTATTTTGAAAAGGCATTAAATAAAGGTACCCTTGTGGTCCTTCTGGGGGTGTTTGGACTAATTACAAGGGAAGTCTCATTTTTAATTCAAGTTATATACTTAACACAGGATGATATGGGCAGCAGGAGCTATAGCAGCAATGTCAAGCATTACCTTTCCAGCAATCAGTGCTCTGGTTTCACGAAATGCAGAGGCAGATCAACAAGGTGAGTCTTGAATGAAATCCTATTTAGGCATCATGCTGCTTTTTCCATTGTTGCCATAAGGGGAAAAAAAACTTTCCAAGACAACTTTATCTGGGTAAAGTAGAGAAGAATTCTTTTGCTTACAGGGTTTTGGGTACAGAATATAAAGGACTATAAAAGAGTATAAAATAGTACAACACGTGTTGACAAGTAACAGAAAAGACCGGTGCTAGGTTGAACTCACAGCCTCAGGAATACCATGTGAGCTCTTTTTACAAGCACCACTGCTTCAAAACATGCAGAGTAAATTAATCCGAAAGGCGTCCCTTTCATTTCATTCCCGGCTGTTTCC
>JAWWEE010000085.1:33116297-33163807 GCA_035221455.1 Xenops minutus
GAATAACTTGTCAGATAATGAGGTATTTAATTGTTTCTGTCTTTGTTTTTGCTTTTCTTCTTATTCTTCCTTTTCCATTCCCGGTAGTCCTCTGACCGTACTCCCACATTGAAGAAACTGGGAAATTAACCATTCTGGAAGCTTGTAACCTCAGGAAAGCCATGTCCACGGTGAACTCTGTTTCCATGCACCCGTTTACCACTTCCCATGGTCCTGGAAAAACAGAAGCAAAAGAACACACAGAGAGTAATCAGCTGTCCCAGTAGTTCTGGCAATAACAGAGGCACTACATTTTTGCTTTTAATTCCTGAGGTAAGTACAGAGCTCCTAAGAAATCGTGAATACATATCTGAATTCCTCTATATCTATGTTGTGCAAAACATAGGATCAGATCACAATTATTGTGCTTCGCACTCAGTGACAGCTCCATTTCATCAAAGCTCTGGAAGAAAATTAAAAATCAAAACACTTCTGCTGAGATTTGTGAGCAACAGAAAATGCCTGGTTTGTTGGTAATAATCAGGAACAAACACTGTTTCTTTTCATAAGGAAACTATTTGAAATGAAGTCTGCCTAAGCACAGCTAAGTTATGCTATAATAGCAGCTGAAAATGAGGGAAAATATTTAAGAATGAGACAAGCTTCCAGAAAAGACTGTCTCTGGAAGTTCAAATGGACATGTAATTCAATAAATTTTTAGTGAGATGCTGTAGTTAAAAGAAGAAGATGAGAGTGCTTAGCAGTACATTTAAGAATAGTAAGAAAAATAAGGTGATTTAGTCTCACAGGCACAGCATAATGAAGTTTCTGTTCTCAAGAATCAAAACAGACACAACAACATAGAAACACCTCTGCTGGGAGAAAATGGACTTCACACAAGAGACTCCAGTTTAACAGAGAACAGGAAGGGATGGCCAGAAGTGACAAATAGGCAATTTAAAATTAATGATGTTGGGTACTTGATGGGGCAAATCAACGTGAAGCGGTGATCCTGCTCCTACAGATTCTTTCAGGTTGAGTCTGATACGTGTTTATGAGTTTCTCACAGCACATTTCTCAGAACACTCATGAGCAAAAAATAATTGTTCCATGCCCTTATGTCAAAATTCTTTTATAGTCAAGATACAGAAAACAATACAATAACATTTATCCAGGCTGAAAAACAAATAGGTGTATCCCAGGCTGCTTGATTAAATCCTGATCTATCAAGCAAAGATAGTGCTTGGTATTCATAAAGTGCTTAGCACCTTGGCTATTTTAAGACTGGGAAAATATTCTACCACAACAAGTAAGTCATTAATTGTGCATTGTGTTGGCTACGGAGGAAAATATTAAAACAATATATTGTGGGTTTTCACCTAGAAGAATTGCAGTGACAAGGAATCCCCACACTATATATCTCCCCTCTTAAAATGGATTTTAGCCTTGGTTCTACTTGTTTATTCCAAAGATTCAGTAATCATACCTTTTGATTGCTATAATTTACATACACTTAAGCACTAGTTAACTCTCCAGGAGCAAAATTGCACCAACTCATCTTGAAGAAACTTTTTTTTCTAAATCAGAGGTGGACTGGCATACAGAGAAACACCATAAACATAACACAGAAAAGTACTCGCTTCTCATCCACATTATGCAGCACAACATAAAATATAGTCTGTTTTAACACTCAATTAAATTATAAAAACACTACAAAACCAAATCAGATATTACTGTGTTTATCCGGGTTTGATTCTCTTCCATTCCTTAAAGGCAACTTTCTTCTACTTGTTCTACTACTTCTGGATACTTTTAGTTTTGCCATTTAGCAAACCAGCCTAATGTCACCAAGTCTCTAGCTGTTTAGTCAGTGCTGTCAAATGGTGATGCACCTTCAAAAAAAGCCTGCACAGATCAGACAGGCAGGTGTTGACAGTTTGATATTTTAAAAAGGGTCAATACTCAATGAGCATGATATTAATAAATTTTAATATCTAATAATTCTATTACTCACTGTAGGAAAGTCAGGGACCTCAGAGAACACAAAATGAAGGAGGATTCCAGCAGAATTGCTGCCTTTGTTTTACAGGGAAGAGTAGATGAGAACACTTTTGGTTACATGAGAAGAACAGCAAAGAAATCTAGATCTAAAATTAGGTGCTGAACAACACCCAGTTACAACCAGGAGTAATATAAGTCATAATATAGCCTTACAATATTTAAAAAAGAAAGAGCACTATCAGACAAGATCAAGGTAACTAATATAATATGCAGGAAAGAGAAGTCACAACCATTTTTTGTGAAGATGATTAAGCCAGTAAGTTTCAACTTCCAGAATAGTTGTATCAAAACATATAAGATCCCAATAAAGGCATATCCTGGCTGACCACTACTGTAAAGAATGGTAGAAAGTTAAAGAAATTTATGTTTCATTTAAAGTGAACAAACTAATGAGATCAGTAAGTCTTGTAATAATATTCGTAAATAAAAAGGGAGAATTTTTCAGTAAAAAATTTCAAAACACAAGTAAAACTTCTCTCCACCTCTCAGCCTGAGTGGTGAACCAACAAATATCCACTTGACCTGTGTAGCTGTAGGTCACTTTGATAGAAACCCTGTAGAAGAGCACTAAAGTACAGTTCAGTACTAAAGAAAAGGTAGCTGGACAGAAGTATCAACTGCAAGATAGGAGATGAAGCACAATGAAATGTGGAGTACCTAGGTGAGGAATCTGAAGTGGCTATATGATATATTCATTCCTTCAGAATTTTATGACCTTAAGGAAGAGAACACTTTTCAATTACTGTCTAAATAACAAAAACAATATCCATAGCACAAGAAATACCTGAATGATCATGGTAATGAGCTTCCACAGATTGAAATGTTTTTAAAGTTAGGGTGTGATATTAATTACAGCCCATGTAAAGGGGCTTTTTGAAGGAAATTAGGCACTGCAATTCAACAAAATTTCAAAGTATCTGGAAAGAAGTCAGTTGAAAAAAAAAAAAAAAAGAGTGGACATTTTAATATTGTTTATGGCTGCAAGACTTGGAGCTTCATAACGGAAACACCTCTGCATTCCAAGCAGTGACTAGCCAAGGAAGGATCAAATGCCTTTTAGACAGGAAGCCTGAGGAAAGGTCCAAGAAGGCAACAGGGTGATGTGAGAAAAAGGACATCTCTCTAAAATTACCTCAGCCACCCAAGTTCTGCAGTTTCCCATCCAGCACGCACCTGTGACCAGAACTCTGCCAGTAGAAGCCAATCAACAGGGGATTATGGCTACAATGGAAATTCTATCATTTTGCATAACTTTTGCACTTCAAATGAATCAGCCTTTCACTCTACAATAACATCCTAGTGAACTAATCTTACCCTAAACCTGTTATTGAAAAGAATTATTTCTGGGGTTTAAATCATGTTAAAAATCATGTAGGATTTATTTGGAAAGGATTTTTACCCTATATGTAGTTATTACTACCCCTTATGCACAAGTGTAATAAATGTAACTATCAGGAGATAAAAAAAAAAAACCAGGTCATTCCTGCACCTGAAAGCTGAATTTAGCTCAGTATTTTATTACTTGTTTTTTTTACTCTTCACTGAACTGAACATAGATATTTCTCAACTGTGCTTGATTTTGTTTGCATTTACGTGAGTCTTGTGCACATCACACTGTCAGCTTCTCAGCATTAACATCAGAAAAAAACCCAACATAGGAACTGATTGAGGACTTCCTTATAAAAACATACTTTCAACACCTTTTTTTTTTTTCTTTTGTGCCCTAATTTGAAGCAATTGAAAATGTCAGAAAGCTGAAATCGAGCAAAAAAACGGTGGCAATTTAAAAATAATATATTATTCATGTCTTGGAAGAACAGTCTTCACTGTGTTAACAAAGCGAAATTGTTACCAAAAGATTGTAAGTGAAGAGAAAAACTCTAAAGTGGAGAAATGTGTAAGTACCTTAAAGTTCACAGGAAAATGAAACAACTTGCCTGTTTTATGTAGTTTGCCTTCTTGCTAAAACTAAGGAGAATACTTTAAATAAAAGCACCTCATCTTCGTTAGCCTACTAACGATTCTATGTTAAAACCACATAAAAAATATTTGCAACTTAAGCATTCTTGAAAGTGTGAATTATTGGTTTATTGAGCATAAATTTATTTAAATTGTTCTATTTCCTAAGAAACACATTTAGACCAGCACTTCCAAGAACAATGCTATGGAAGCAACCAAATACGGCTTATTTTTTGCCCTGTTTTTTCAATTTTACCCACACCTACAAAATTCAAGATTCTAAATGCAACTAAGCAAAGAAGAAAAGTCAAAGCCGAAAATATATTCTGGAAGATATAACACAAACCTTTAAATATTTGCATAAAGGAATTATGTATACAAGCTGTCCCTGGAGGGTATAGACTGTGAATTCAGAAATTACTTTCAATGTCTCCTAAATTCTGTAGGCTATTAGAATTCACATAAACCAGCAGTTTTGCTAGGCTCGAAAACTTCACATTAACTTTGCTTCATTTTTCATGTGTTGTGTGAACAGCAACAGAGAAAACAGTACTGAGTAAACATTAAACAACTGGGAAAGATCATTTATAGGCTGTGTGTTTTCAAACACGGCTTTACTATTTCTCTTTTGAGTTTATCTTGTTCTTACTTCAAGTTTAAGAACTAGCAACAGGCTTAATCAAAATCTTCAACAATTCAACACTATAAGTGAAAACAAGCTATGAGAAAAATAAATTAGTTATAAAATTAGATTATGCAAAGAATGAAAGTAAACCAAAATTGCGAATAATTTCTCTTTTAAGTGTCCTTAAAACTATAAGAAAATGTGCCATGGTCACCACTCAGCATTTATGGAGTTGGTGTGTTTAAATTGAGTAAGAAAAATTTTCAACGTCTCAGCAGCCTTGTTTCCTAGCAACTAAAACCACTTCTTTTTACCTTTGATTACTTTGATTCTTCAACAGACATAGGCAATAATAGTAATTAAAAAGAATAAAAATAATCAAGATCAAACTTCACAAAGAATCTCTAAGATGTAACCTCAATTGTGGCAAGAGTTTATGTGAGAAGACACTGATCAGGCTGTCATTTTCCACAAGCATGAGCTGTTACAGAATTCAAAAATTTAAAATTCACATTGAAAATTATTTCAAAAGTTCACAATAGAACTTAAATCCATTAATTTCATTCAAACCAATTGCTTAAGACACAAATTTATTTGTGATGGATATTTTGACGTTCACAACATCACTAAAGAGCCAAACCCGAACACATGCACATTTGGCCTTATTCTTTCATATATTAAATCAGATTGGCAACACGACTATTGAGCTGAAAATCTTAGTATCAAGTTCAGCTCACTCTCCTCTTTTCTTTAAAGACAAAAAAGAAATTACTTGATATATTTAAATGTATGGAAGACACACATGCATAGAACAAATTAGAATGTTTAGAGGATACAGAAAGCTTAGAATAAAAAGATATGGGCAGCCACAGCAGAAAAAGTAAAAATAAATAATTCAAGGAGAAAAAAAAAAAAAAAAGTTGAAAAAATATACAAGATCCTAAAGGGAAAAATGTATCTGAAGCTAACAACTAGCTATCCTATTCAAAATTCTACTTCTCAGTAAAGGAAATGCAATATTTAGTCACATTTGAACTCTTCCTTTGAAACCAAAGTTGCTGGGAACATCTGGAAACTGTCTATCAACGAAAAATATGTTAGCAGGACTATTCGGTCAGCCTTGGAGCTGTGAAGGAAGGAAAGAAGCTCTCCTCCCCAAGCCTTCAGAATTCAAAGAAGAGATAATTCAAGATTTGTCTAGTAAATCACTAGCTTAGTTGAAAAGCCCTAATTGTTTTAGTTTTGTAATTAGTTTGTAGTTATCTGTAAGAATTCCTTTGCTTTTCCTCCTGTCTGAACACTATATGTAGCCACCCAGAGCCCTCCTTCCTACCCAGCACAAATGTTATCTTGTTACACCTACTACCTCTATATAATGTGAAGCATTAAGAGTTTTCAGTTATTGCCCCCTAACTGGGAATGTCTAGATTATTAGCCATCACACAAAGTCAAAATTAGCTTGATCTGAAATAAAGAAACTCCTCTTTTTCCTGTGACATGCCATTACAAATGGAATTTGGGAAGACAAGAACTCTTAAAGACCTTCTTGTATGCTATGTTGTAATACGCAGCCATCAACAACAGAGAGAAACTTCTCTCCAGCAGAGGTCTAAAAATGGCACCCTGGGGTCCAATTCTCCCTCTTTAGACTGCAAGCTTGAGAAGACCCATTCAGAGAAGAGCAGGTTGTTCATTACTTGAGGAACAAATTACCACAAAACTAAAAAAAAATCAAATAACCAATAACCTAATTAACTAGTAAACACAGCATTACTTTGAATTTGCAATTACATCAATTGTGCACAATACCACCACTATAAAGCTACTAATTACTATACACACAACCACTGTTGAACTACAAATCCCTCTCATACAAGGGCAGAGGTCTATCACCCTTAGTTCTGACCCACCATACCAAGTCTTTTGCGAGCACACCAGGTTTTACAGTCCAGTATGTTGATCAAGAGGTGGTTCCTGCATGTGGGCTTGGATCTGTAGGTCAGCCTCTGCAAAAATCTGCACTCCAACCACCATACCCCCAGTTCTCACCATCTGACTCCATACCTCCTTCTCTATTTTTCCCTATTTTTGGGCCTTCATTTTTGGCTTCCTGTACCACCACACCTCATGTAACAGATAAACAACCTGCCAGTTTTTCCAGTTTTTATATACGTGTATCTAAATCTGGTCTTTCTTTCACCATTACCTGGTAAGTCACAGATTTATGTGATGTTACTGATACATAATAATTAAAGGTATAATTGCTTGCCTGGTATAGCAAGGGGCCAGCTACCCCCTAAGCAATGAGGAAGCTGGGAGACCAGGGGAGTATGGGCTGCTGAAGTATGGGCATTGCCACCTAAGGCACATCCTACATGGCAGGTGGGGTGAAGGGGACTCAGTCTCGAGTCTGGATAACCATGAAAATATCTGATGAGGCAGGTCTGACACCAGACAGAAAAGTCAGCATCAGAGCTGGATTCAGACAGTCTGGTGACTGACAGGCAGGTGAACAGCACTAAGGCAGATCCAGTGTCAAGCTGGAAAGAGTTCAGGACAACAAAGTTACCCTTTGCCTCACCTTTTCCCCAGGACAAATCATTCTATTTAACCTTGATATGCATACCAAGGTCCAATTCAGTTTTCTTACCTATACACAGAGAACCTGTAGGCCTGAGCAATGTGGTTTTCACATCGTTTTGTGCTCACAGACTACCCTGCTTTCTGTGGTCCACTGGTTATCTGTCACTTATAAGTCGTAACTGAATTTTGCTTGAATTTACTCCTTTAATATCTGTATGACCTATAAATATCCCAAAACAACATACATATTTAAGAACTGAAATACAAGCACTACAAAAACTCATGTTAACTCAGATTTTACTCCTGTAAAATGAAAATCACTTTAAAACAAGCACAAAGCATATTAAAAGTCAAAATGCAACATTTGCGACAGATGGAAAATGATCTGTATATATTTTCTCTAAGTAACAGTTCTCTTGACTTTTTTCAGCCTAACTCAGACTTCAAAATACTGCAGGGCTTTAGTATTTCCAGACTTTTTCTCCAGAAAATGAACAGACTTTCATTAACTGAAAAGATTAAACTACACATCCAGACAGCGATTAATTATTTGGCAACAACGAGTTAATAAAGAATCAGCTCAATGCCATTAATTGACTTTGGCAATTCTCTGCTTCTACAACAATGTTAAACATAAATTTAATTAAAAAATAAAATTTGGATATGTTTTCAAACGAATCTTCGATATTCTCATTAGACCCTTCATTAGATACATCTAAGCACACCATACTCTAGTTATACTGGTGGAATGCTAGACCAGCAGAATAGGTTAGAAAAACATTCAAAGATACACTAGATAATATTTTTATTTAATAGTGGAAGCATTAATTATTTCTTTCAGATAACATCTATCCACTCCAGGAGTAAATGCCTCTGTGTTTCACACTGGTTCATGAAACTAGAATGGAAAGCTGTGTCCTTTTTTCCCTTGTTCAAACTTCCATTTCAACTAATGCAGGGTCACAACATCTATTAAGTGCATGGAAAGTTTTCTCAAGCATCTGAAATTATTCAGTGACCCCCATGACATTGAGCTAATCAACACTGCACTTTAATTTCTATGTAATCTCCATTAATTAATGAGGTCAGTTTTTCCACTGAAGGACTAAGGTGCAGTTTCTTGTTTCTTCAAGAACGATTCAACAATAGAGAACAGTGACAATACATACTTCTATATGCAAATACTACAAAACCAAAGAAAACAAAAAAAAGTAAATTAACAAATTTCCCTAATTTTCAGCTGAAAGAGAAAGATACAACCTTAAAAAATATACTTTGTTAGTGTTTTATGTGCTTAGTATCAACTTTGGTTCTTTTTCTTGTTCTTTTAACTTTTTTTTTTACATCTTTAGTAGCATTGGTATAAAGACAATCGAAGTCAAGGCAATATCTTCCTGCTTTGTACCTTTCTGTACAAATGATTTTAATAAATGCTGTGCATTTCCCAGCTATATAAATGCTATCCCATAACCCACAAGACAAGAAACTGATAAGAAATAGCCAAGAAGTAGAAGAAAAAAACTTTTTTCTGAGGAGTGGTGTTAGAACTGCTTTCTTAAAAACCTTGAAGATCTATGACTGCCATCCTACCAAAATTTTTCCAGATGAAAACCCACTTCTCTCTGTGACCACCTAATATTTTGCCAAGGAAAAAATCTTGTAAGACTAATGAAATTACTAACAAAGACATAAGAAACCAGGGATTCTGAAGGAAGCACCTGGGGAAAGCACAGCTTAAAAATCCTTCTGCAGACACTACTACTAAATACTATGCATGTAATTCCAATCTGTTAAACCCAAATGAATAGAATAAATTCACCCAAAAGTCCAAAATAAATTTCTCCCAATGGTACAGCCAAGAAATACTGTTCCATTTGATGCATAACACCATACACAACTCACAGCTGCCACTATGGATAGGGATTTGCAACATACTCATAGAAATGCTAACATTGCAGGAATGTTCTGTTCATTGAAGAGTCCCATGCTGGCCGGTCAATAATCCACAAATTCCCAGTTTTGGGGTAGAAACTGAGACACTTGTTGATCACTTGTATTACAATATACTGAACTGAGAAGCGGGGTATGTTAATGAGGAGGCAGGACATGCTAATAGAGGGGAAGAGTTATGTTAAGAAGGGCTTAGGAAATCAGTCACCATATTTCATAATAAGGCAAGCATTTCTCCACATCAGGACCACCTGAAGAGGGGAAAGAAAGGGTTTCTAGATATCTTGCCACATCTTTTAAAGTCCTTCCATATCTTGCAAGGGGAGACAGGGCTGTAACACATAGATAACTGACAACAGTCCTGGTCCCCAAGGTATCCTCTCGTGGCAGGCTCCTGTCTTAGGGAAGGGAGGAACGTCCCCTCAGTATCTGTTGCCCAGGGCTTGCTGGACAATCCCTTCAGGTCTCCTTCTATTAATAACTGTTTTTCTTCCCCAACAGTCCCATCATGCAATACATGTTCTGTAGTTCAGTGTACTGAAAATCACCAAATATATAGTTTCCATTTAGAATCACAGAAGCATTTAGGTTAGAAAAGACCTCTAAGACCATTGAGTCCAACTCTTAACCCAGAACTGAAAAGTTTAATGTCTTAATCCAATGAGTTCCTGATCACAGTTGCAGAATGTTTTCGGTCACAGAAAATGTTCAACAGTGAGCTGTTATTTCTTTTTTTAAAAACTAAATATGATCTGTACTTTGAGAGTCCTTTTTACTGACCACTTTTTCTTTCACTGTCTTTTCTCAGACTGGCTGTCTTCTCCCCCTCCTACATTTACTTCTTCCTTTTGATCTTTCAAAAACCTTCAGTTTTCCTGTCCCCCCCTCCTCCTTTCTCCTCTAGCTTTTCTTGGTTTTTATCTTATTTCCTTATCCCCTTTATATTTTTTCATATTGGACTTCTCTTCCAATACCTGCCTTAAAATGTGGGACATTATTATGCCTTTTTCTTCACTGGAACAGTCTGGATAATGAACCTGCCCAAGCACCTGCTATGTGACACAAGCATGTAAAAATCTTACTTCAAAGAACTATGGCATTTCAGCTGCCTACTTTTTACTGAATGTCAACAATCTGATACATCTGATTAGAATTCATTATTATTTAGTATATTTATATTTCACAATATTTATCTAGTAGTCTACTGAATACAAGTTGACAAGGAGAGATTAGAGATTCACTGGCAAACAAGAAAGTACATGCATGAAGATGTTAAAATCACCACAGACTGCACAATCAAGAGCGGCACTCACAGGCTGACTGGCAGGCACAAAGAAGTTAATCATTTTTTTCATAATTTCTCATTAGGAGAAGACTTCAAATTTTGTTAATTGGAAGCCAGGAAAGTACACAGAATAAACCAAATCCAAACTGTAAAGGTACAACCTGGGAAGTGACATGTTGAACACTAGAAATCCACGATGACCATAATTCTTTTCATTGAGTCAAAAAACAAGACTCTAATGACTACATAAATTATTGAATTTTTGTTTCCAAAGGTTTATCCTTCCAAATCTTCTAGTATGTAGTGGTTTTGGTTTAGGCCTTTCCTGGTAACTGGGTCATAACTAAGGAAGTATTCCATCTCATTTCTTTACCTAAGCAAAGATATAAAGAGGGGAGTCAGAAGTCAGGAGGCAATCCTTCTTCCGGCAGTGTTGGAGGGCAGACGAGCTCCATGTGGTCACTGCTGTGGGAGTGGGCCGTAGGAGTCTGTGGATTGGCCAGCTGGGTTGGAGGAGGTATCCCGAGATTCAGGAATGACAGTTGTTTTGGTGAGAGGGAAGCGAAAACTTGTTTTCTGTCTCTTTTCTCCTCTGTATATACATGTATATGTGTGTAAATATATATAAACTGTTTTAGTTCTACTAAAGTTCGGTTTTGTGTGTTTCCCCTCCCCCCCCCCCTTTCTTCCCCTGTGGCTGAGAGGGGTCTTTGGGGTATCCGTCCTGGGCCCTTTGGCTCTTGGCATTTGACGAATTTTCAACCGGTCACATAGTATTTTTAAAAAAGTCATTGTTTGGAATTAAATAATATAATCAGTGGGGGTTTTTTGCTTTTTAATTGTCAGTTAGAAAATGGTAATTAAGATTATATGGGTCCACGCTATATTTGAATTTTGTATTGTACATCAGTATTTTCATAAATTATGATGCCTTATAAGCAAACACTTTTATGTGTTAGGTAGAACTTCATGTAGTAAGTTGAACTTTGAGCAAACTTCAGAACTGAAGTTGGACATGGAAATATAAAAGCTCCTTAGAATTCCATAGGTCTACAATTATATATTTTGTTTATTCAAACAAAATACTATTTTTAATGAACTGCGCAGATTTTAAAGCCAAGACGTAAGTTCCCTGTACCATTGACATTTCACTTGTAGAATTGTAACTATTTATATTTCTATTTTTATGTGTCACTACTTCGATCTTACATGTTGAAAAACATGCCTAAGCAGGTGTATTAAAGAGTAGAATCATATTTGATAGGTCAAAATTAATAGAAATGAAATGTAGAAAAAGTCACCACATCTTATACTTGAAATTAATAGTTCAGGCAAACTGCACCTGTAATTGAACCTCCCTACAACCCAGTCATCCCAAAACTCAAGGCAGCTACAGGCTATAGATGATCACAGAAGAGCTGCTAGAACAGGGACTCTGAAACCCTGCAGAGTCTAGTTTATGTCACTTCTGTAGCCATTCCCACTACTCTTAAGCTGAACAGAATATTCCATATGCACTTGACATTATGACATTTCTAAATCCTCCCCTAAATATTTGGGCAATTTCACGCAAAATAACTTCATGAATTGATAACCGAGAAAAGCATCTAATTAAGAAAAATGTGTACTCCATAAGCCAAATTGAACTGACCTAGGAGGGCAGAACAAAACTTTGCTTCCAGTAGGTTTTATTAAAATAATTTTATCCTTTTTGTGTGCTTTGATCAGCAATATGATAAAAAATAGTTATTAAATTATCATCAGTCACTGCATACATTTTACAAGCAATGGTGGAGCAGAATCATAATTACAAAGCAAGCATTTCAAAACATCTGCAAAGTTATGCAGATGGCTTTTTTTTTTTTTTTTAGTAATATAGAAAACATACTTATTTATACTTAGCTATTTTTAAGTACTCAAAAAGGAAAGGCACTCCATTAATGCTTACCACCATGAATGCTGACCCAAAAGGATTCATAAATATTAAGTTTTGCTTCTGGCACTTAAACAACCACACTGATTCCAAATATCATGTCTTAATCCACTAGCTCCTCTGTTTCTGATCCTGTAAAATGCTCTGTAGGCTTAAGTACCTCTAACCTTTCACTGTTAACTTCTTGAAAATTAATGAGAAGAACAGAGTAAAGTAGGATGGGACCTAGCATCAACAAAAGAATATTTAATATGTAAATCAGAACCAAGTGACAGTGCTCCATGTTCAAATATTTTGAGCCCTCACTATTTAACATGCTATAAAAGTGATTTATCACATATTTTAAATATATATTACCTTTAAAAAGCTACACTTCAGTAAAGCACCTTTATATAAACAGGATCATGTGCCTTTACCCATTTCATAATGAGAGAAGAAGATTATCAGTTATACCAACTCATAAACTGGGACCAGAGCAGCTTCTCTGTGAAATTGCTATAAATAAGACTGTCAGGACCAATATTTCTCTGTTTTCCTCTGAAAATCAGAACAGTAAAGGAAGAAACATAATATTTTTTTGATATAAACATTCATGGTAGTTGCTTTCTTTTTTTTTTTCTAACAGACATCGGAAACACTATTAGATCTATTTGTAAAGACACAAAGAATAGAGACATACTGCCATTTGAAACAGCTATTAACATTCTTGCACTGACATAGCAACAAGGTACCTCATTATGTCAGCACTGCCCGTATTTGAAGGGAATTTGACAGGAGTGGTTACTCCAGCTCATCATGCTCAGAAAAAGATGCAAGATCTGTTGTGACACAGGATGTGCTAATGTAGGCGTATAGATTTAGCGAAGACATACACTATAATGATTTAGAGCAAGGCTTATCGTTTTTTGCCACTTGGAATAACAAAGGAACATTTTAAGAAAAGCTACATGTTCTGACAACCCTATTTATGGTAAGCACTGCTTTAAGTCAGGGGTGTTCAAAAGAGATTCTGAGGTATTATTTGTACTTAAAGGTATTATTTGACTTGAAGCAGCATTCAAAACACGGACCCTGGTCCACAGCACCCTGCAGTTTGACTGACAGGAAGGTTACCCTAAAATATGCAGCTCTTAGCCCAGATCAGTGCAAGGATAAGAGAACTCATTTTACCAGATTTAATATTATGGTGCCGGCCTCTGTCAGGACCTTTCCTTCCTCAGAAATTCCTATACAATGCAAGACTATAGCTTTACGTTCCTAAAAAACAGGATGAAAGAGAACACACACATGCTGTATCTCAGCACCACAAGTGCCACTTGCTACATTACCCCAATTCATGAAGTAGATTAAGCACATAGGCTCCAGTTACTGAATCAAGAAGAGCCAAAGCCTCTTTCTACTTCTTATACTTTTGGAGGAAAAACCTTAATAAAATAGTTTGTGTTCTCATTCCTCAATGGCAGAAGGACATTCAGATACACTGCTGTTATAGTTTCAAACTCGTTCATGGAATTTTATTTTTTTTCTTTTACCGACACCGTGGTTTGGAAGTAGGAGGCCCCAGCCCCTCCCTTGCTGCTCCCAGAGCCAGCTGTCTAAAGCCTAAACAAAGGGATTTGCATTCCACAGTGATGGCTGGGGAGAGGACTGGGTGGAGGTGGGCATGGAGAGAGGTTCCTGGGGTTTTGTCACACTTCTCTGACTGTTTTGTGTTTCCACTGTTTGCTAGGCTGGTGGCAGCTGGGCTGGGCTGGTGGGAAGGGGTTCCTGGCTTGGCCCAACTCCATGCCTCCTGTTCCATTCTTCTGAGAGAACAGACCCACTGCCTGGGTTCGGTACAGACTCATTGAGGGTCCAATGCCATCTGCAGGAATTGCTAACCTCCCCCCACCCCAAATGCTTTTGGACAAAGGACAGTGAGAGGGTCTTTACATTCCCCATGGGATTCAGCCCGTCCTTGTGGCTTCCATTGCCATATGAGTTTTGGAACCAGCACCTCTCCCTACCCCTGTCTTTGCCTCACCAGAGCCCATGAGGCACGGCATCACCTCCCACTGTCTGTAAATAGAACTGCACCAAAGGGCTAGAGATAGGACTTGATTGTTTGAAAGTTTTGGTTATGGTATTAATGGTTTTTCTGTTCTGGTTATTGGCTTTGGTTTTTTTCTGGTTTTTTTGTTTGTTTGTTTTTAAATATTTTATTTTAGTTATATATATTTGTGGTAAAGAACTGTTATCACTTTTCTCTACATTTTCTGATTAAAGTCTCTTAATGTCAAAGGTTGTGGTCGCTTTTGGGGAGAGTCCAGAAGGGGTTTTTTTCTAGTCCAGAAGGGTTCCTCACTTTCCTTGATAGACATCTTGATTTTCTTTTAGACTGAGACAACTGCCTACACAACAAGTACCCTTCAGCGACCAGATAGCTTTGCTCTGTGGAAACACATCTTATTTATTTTGAAAGTTTTACACCAATCTAGTGACAGGCTCTGTGGGAAAAGACCCACAATATCATAAATGGAACAGATCACTCCAGAGATGGGTCTCTGGTGGTGATGAAGAAATTAATCAGAGTGCCTTTTAAACCTGAGGGGTTTTTTACTGTATTGTAAACTAGTTTGTATCTTCCCCAAATCCCGGGAAGGAAACCCCTCACTCACCTTCCTAATTAATATGCAAGCCTTGCCAGGCCAGGTAAATCCTTCCCTGATTGGCCTATTGTTAACTCTTCCCCTTGAATCCGATTGGCTGTGAAGCCTATAAAAGACCTGGCCAGGTGAATAAAGCTCTTTTTGCTTTCCTGCCCTTGCGGTGTGTGTGTGTGTGTCTCTGCTCTGGGGACCACGCGGGCCGAACACGTGGCCCGGGGAGGGGACCGGGAAAGTGGGGAGTGATCCCAATTCAGCCGCTGCAGAAGATGTTGGGCAAGGTTTAAGATACACTTCCAGACCTAACTGCTTCTCTGCTGCCCTTGCATTTGTCTGTTTTGTGTTGGTATAAAGGTGCCGTTACGTATTGCATTTGCAGCATTAGCACCTTCAAACAAGCGTGTTAAAATCCTTCCTTGATTTGAAAGTAAAGGCTGGTTCACTTGCTGAAACCCTGAGAAGTATAAGGCTGGGTAATGTAAGTGCAAACGAATGCATTTTATGTTAACAATTTTGAAGCCACAATAATTTTTATAACCCTTGTTTTTATTGGCAGGAAACAGTGGCCACTTCTGATTCTGTACTCCAATGAGAATTTAGGCTTATGGATCTCTGAAAGTTGCCTATATCTGAAATATCCCTTAATTGTTGCCTGATGTATCCCTTAATGTTTATGCATCAATATAATTGTTTAAGAAGCAAGCTATAAAGAAAACTGTGCTGCTAACTCTGCTCCATCTGAATAAAGGCAAAAATCTGATCAGCAGGACCTTATTTAATGATTCAGCAACAAAAAGTGATGGTAAGCAATGGGCAAGCAACATCAGCCATGACAAATTACTTTTATACACATGTGGAAAGTGTCGCTCTTGAAAACTTTGCCGTGGTTGTATTTTGTCCAGAAAATCTGTTTTATAGGCAGATTTTATTTACAGGCAACTATTTTTCTTTCCCTTCTCCTCCTCCCAGTTTTGATGAAGAGTATTTTTAAGCATATTTTACACTTTTGCAGTCTTTTCTGAAAGTGATTGTAAGAGTCCAGCCATGGACTGACAAGCTCAATCAGGAGTTTTACTTTTAAAATTATGCAAGACTCCAAAAGTTCACCCAGGAAACTTGTGCAGAGCCTTTGTTTTTTTAATATCTTGCAATAGCGTAAAGAGAGAATGCCGCACAAATTTTCTCATTAGATACTTTACTAACATGAGAGGAAATAAGGATCTTGGCAAAACTTTTAAAGGGTGTGACACACAGACAGTATAGAAAAGCCACAAATAATGTTTCACCATTGTTTCTGCCTGTCAGAACTTCCTACCAAAAAATTCTCTGTCAACTTTCTGCCAGAAGTTCTCATCAGAGCTTCCTGCTGGAGTTTTCCTGCCAGAAGATCCTGCTATTATTATCTCTTCAAAACATCTGAATAGTGCTATGTGCCAAGAAAACACATACAAACCTCCTCTAAACACTATAAAAACTTTGAGAGAAACTTTGGAAAATCAGAAATGAGGAAAGAGAGAGAGAGAGAACTGGTTTCCTTAGCTGATAATCTTTCCCTACCTCCCCCCCATCCTCTCACCTTTTCTTTGTCACCGCTTGCTGCCTTCCTTCCATCAGAGACTGAAACTCTGCCAGCCTGGAGAGAACTGAAACCCACCATGCCACATGCGTGAGTTATATCTTATCCTTCTACACTTACCATATTTTTGAAGGACAAAGATATTGCTAGGTCAGGACCCTGCACAGTCTGTGACACAGCTCCTCATGACCAACAAAATCACACATCCTGGTTGAATTACAGAGAACTAAAGTGGCTAAGACCTTCCACAGCTAAAGAGATAACATCAGAAAAGTGGCAGAGACAGAAAAAAGAAGGCAGAAACTGTTCCTCCCCGCCCCCCCTCCCACCCCAGCTCTGCAAAAACTTAAGTTTTTGGTGGTAAGTTTTCTCTGCTGCTAAAAGTAATCTTAACTTTTTCCAACTTTTTCTTATATCTTCTCTTTGCATCTCTTAGCAATCAATAAAAATCAGTTTTTGGTATCAACAGATAACTTGTCTGAAGTTTAATTTTGCTCAGGGGAATATTCAAATCTAAAGTTCTTCCTGCAACATTTAAGCAGATTGAAACAAAGAGTAACATACAACCAAGATAAAGCATTCCTCAAATTGCTGCTTTAGCACATGCTAACCCATACAAACTAGCAAAATCCAACCCACTGGTTTTAAATTACCCAAAATACTAAGCAAGAGATTAAGAGTAGGAAAAGCAGTGAAGAAAGAGAAGAGAGAGTAGGAAGAGTGGAGAAAAAGAGAAAATTTATCAAATGGCTACCACCAGAGCCCTATGGAAGCCCACCTTCAATTGGTAGGTGGCAGGTCCCAGGAGGCAGATGGAGACCATGGGTTGCTGAATATGTGTGTCTTGTCCCCCGCAGCCACCCCTCCCAGGTGGGACTTTGGCTCGCTGGCCACTCTGTGGCTCCAGGCCAGAATGAGGGATGGTGCAGCCAGTCAGAGGGCCGGGGCATGGGTGGGCTCCCGGGATGCCCTTTGGATTGACAGCTGCTCCTGGGCTGCTCCGGGGCTGGCCCTTGTGGGCTCTGTGAATCCTCCATCCCTGCCATGCTGGAGCTGGTCCCAACACAATAATTAGATAACCCAGTTCCTCACAGTGATAAGTTCTCTTTTGTTAGAGAAACTCAGTCATATATGGTGGTATCTACCTTATGGTATGCAGATAGAAGTTTTGACAACTTGATGTTTTGTCTCAGAGAAATGATTCACACATCCTCTAAAAAACAGTGAATGAAAAAAAAATCCATGACAAAATTGTTCTAACAACAGACCGAAGTGTTAAGTGCTGA
The DNA here is from genome assembly GCA_035221455.1 of Xenops minutus. NCBI lineage: Eukaryota > Metazoa > Chordata > Aves > Passeriformes > Furnariidae > Xenops > Xenops minutus. The sequence goes on from JAWWEE010000085.1 coordinate 33,134,180, forward strand.
AAGAAAAAAAAAAAACAAAAAAAAAAAAAAAAAAAAAAAAAAGACACAGGTCTAAGCCTCTTTCCCTGTTGTTTAAAGCCCCAAAAGCAGGGTTTTTTCCCTTGCTGTCTTACTTTTTTATGGGTGAATAATAAAAAAAAAATACCTTTTTCATCATTGACATAACCTGTAACTGGCTTAGAAATAGCTGAAATATCAAATTTCCGAGGCTTGTCCAGTTATCTAGCCCATATTGTTTGTGCTCATGCTTCAGTACAAGTAGTGGTGCCAGAAAGTTTTAAACATGCATTTAAGTAGAATAGTAGAGTCTTTTAAATACAATATTTAAAGACATAAAAAAAGATGTACATGTTATGTTTCTCTTAACACTGAGAAACAAAACTGAAAAAGAAGATTCAGAAATGTAAATATTCACTAGACTATGCCATCTAATGCCAGTTATATGCCACATATCCTTGTCAGGCACACATTTTTACCTCAGGGAGAGGTTGCAGGCCTCTCTGCAGTTCTTAGAGGAAAAAGCAGTCTTAGGGCTGATAGTTTGTGACTTTAACTGAATGGTTAAGGACTTAATCTTCTTGGACAGTGGATTTTCCATTTTTCCTTAAGAAACAACTTTTCCCTCCCAATGAGTTAGCTTTCTTTTTTCAGACATGAAGGCATGTTTAGGAAAACACCTTGGAAAAAACAGAACACTTGAAACTCCTAATGATCCTAGAATCAAGTAATCCAAAATAAATCAAATTTTTTTTTATTTGTAATACAAATCACACAAAACCCAGAAGATGTTTTAAAATCAAGTGAAGAATTCAATTTTTAATGTTTCAGAATAATGCTGAAATTATTTATCTGTGTATAAAATATTTCAGCAGTACCACAGCTGCCCTTTCTGAAGGTGAAAGGAAAGAAAAATGTGATAAAGGTCGGACTGTCAGACAGCCTATTATGAGCAAAACACTTTCCTGGGGTAGAGCCTCACCAAGAGTGGCCTAGTGCCACTTTGACATTATAGCATCTGTCAAAAGGAAAAACAACTCATGACTCCAGGTAATAACTGAAGGTAGTAAAAACAACTCATTTGCCCTATTTCTTCCATCTCTGGAGGCGGGGGGGGAAGCGTCAAGGTATGGTGTAGCAATAATATTAAAACGTTCTGCACAGCTGCCTCAAGCAACTGGTTGAGGTCTTGGTCTTTTATTTTATTACAAAATACACAAAAGTAAAAGCTTATCTCTAAGTTTGTGGAAGGAGCTCAGGGCAAATATATTTGAATTTATTTGCTTTTATTCAGTATAAATGTAGCTATATTTGAAGAAGGGACAATAAAAATGTATCAGGAAAGATCCCATGTGTGCCTTTTGTGGTATTTAAAAAAATAAAAATCTTTTAAATTAGGATACTGATTTTACCTTGATTCCAAAGACTCCAAACTCAACATGAGTTTCAGTTTGTGCAATTATATTTTTAACACAGTTACCAGAAATGCTGACCTACCAAATGTGTAAGTGTATTAAAAAAGTGCATTCGAGATAGTGCGGTATAACTGAAGACAAAGATGGAAAGAAGACAACATGACTTTCTTAACCAACTGAATTTTCGAGCCTCATAAAAAACCCCAATGAAGTGAGCAAGCTTTATCTGGCTAAAGCTGCATTAAGGATTAGTACTGGTGGCAAAAGAAAAGGTTTTGTTAATATAATTTTGTTTAAAAGTTTTACTTGCAGCAAGACCTAGCTTTGAAATGAAATATTTTGAAATTAAATCATTGGTCAATGATTTTGGGCAGGATTCTATCTGAAATATAACTAGATTTTGGAATTTAATCCTATGAGTCAAAAGCTAATAGGAAAATCTTCAAATTAAACTTGATCTCTGAAAAATGAGAAACTTGACCTTCAAAGAGGAGAATTCAATCCCATCTCACAGATCCATTTTCCTGTGATATCCTGGGTGCCATAAACTTTTCCAGTATTCATGCATTGCCTTGGAGAAAAACTTACAGCTTCAGGTACCTTTTTTTTTAGAGTTGGAAAACTCCAACTGCTGCAGTCTCAGGTATCCACATTGTAATTGATTCCAGCAGGATACACTTCCTTCACTCCAATGGTGTAAAAATTTCTTCCTGCTGCAATATTGTTTCCTGCCTGAGCTGACAATTCTTTTCTGCCCTTGTGACTTTTGAGAAGGTTTGAGTAGTTAGTACATGACAGTGTTTAGCAGCAAATAACCATGCTTGAATTGGAGTGCTCAGGTGCTTGTTATCAGAGGAGCACTAGTTTGAAGATTTCTTGTGTGGTTTTTGCCCTGCACAAAAAAAAGAAACAAAAACAAAACCCCAAACCCAAACAAACAAACAAAACAAAACCAATCAACCAACCAACCAAACAAAACCGGCACACAACCAAGAACAACAAAAAACCCCAACACACAAAAACCCCTAAAAGTCTAAGGAACAGGTGACACATCCATCCTGTTTAGAGCATTGTATGTGCTTGTGACTTAAGACATGACTGCATTGTTTCTTTACTGCCTAAAGTTTGGGGACTGAAAGTGCCTGCCACTGCTAGTTGCAGCAGTTGAGAAAGCCCACTGCTAATAGTGAAAAAATACCAGAAAATCTTGGTTTTTGTTTTCACAGTGTTAACTTTTACATCATGGTCTCAGGAGTACTTTAAGGTACAGGTGTCTTTCTAAAAGGACAGTACCCCTTTACTCCTAAGTGGAATTAGTCATAGAAGAAAATCTTAGCTGAGGAGGTAGTACATCAATCCACAAACCCCAGAGTGTTGTTTGAGTTAGAAAGTGCCTTAAGGCACTGAGCTTCAAATGCTTGGGTAAAACATCATACACATTTCTTGGATGTTAGTCTGAGACCTTGTCAGCTCTTTTAGAAAATACAACACCTGCCTTATGTCAAAAAGGCATTGAACTATCTGATAAAATTGTATCTGACATACCCTTAAACTCAAAGGACCACAAAGAGCTTTACTAACTGGAAGCAAACTGTGTTTCTAATCCTACATAAAACAATCCCCAATACAGATTGAGGGAGTGAAGAGTCCTTAATGTCTCTTTAAAAGTGCCATCTGTGAAATCTGAGATAAGTTTCATTAGTACATTCTGTTGATTAACTAAAAATTCTCACCTGGTCATGAACAATCCTATACAGTCTCTGTTGATCAAGTCTTGCAAAAGGTTTAATAAGCTTGAATAGTTAGTTGTCTTCCATTTGTTCGAGTACAGATTAACCTGGATTTTACTAAATTGAAAAAGAAATTTAACTTAATAATTTCTCAAAAATAATCACCTTCTGTGAAGTAGAAATGTGTTTGCCAAAGCAGATGATGGAAAGTAGAACACACTCCTGTTTTATAAGTAAATATGGCAAATAGCAGAATACCTTTGGTGAGAGTCAGCTCTTATATTAAATGAACTTGGGATTCAACATAGTCAAGCACAGGCGGAGTCATGCCTGTGTGAGGTTAAATGGCTAAATTATTGAAAACCAAATGGAAACAAATGAAGATAATTAATCTAAAAACTGCAAAGAGTCTTGTACCAGAAATATTAAGACCAGTGTGACAGAAATTTTGGAAGAATGTGTTAAAGCTGTAGAAGCAGCCAGACAAGGGTCTGCTGTGTGTTAATTGCTACACAATACTGTACATAGTTTCATCCATATGATTTGATAGCAAGGAGGAAACACTTGAAACATTAATGTTGTCAAGGCAAGAAATCTGGAGCCGTAAAATACTTATATGGGAAATCAAAAGAACCACATGTCTGGGGCATTCTCCTTGAGGTTTACAAGGGGTGAAACAAGGTACAGAGGTGGAAAATCCCAAACAGTGTCTGCATTAAAGGATTATATTAACCATGTGTGCCAGTTAGTATGGTAATAACCCAAAATAAATCAAGATGTGTGAGAGCTGAGTAGGCAGTAGTGCTTTTTGTGTGTGGTGTGCCCAAGTGATTCTGGCCAGACTGCTTAGGTGCATGAAATCATAGAATGGCTTGAGTTGGAAGGGACCTTAAAGATCAGTTAGTTCCAACCCCCTCCCCTTGCCATGGGCAGGGACACCTTCCACTACATCAGGTTGCTCTGAGCTCTATCCAGCCTGGCCTTGAACACCTCCAGGGACAGGTCATCCACAGCTTCTCTCAGCAACCTGTTCCTGGTCCTCACCAACCTCACAGTAGAGAATTTCTTAATAATACCTAATCTAAACGTGCTCTCAGTTATGAATCCATTCACCCCTTGTCCTGTTGCTCCATGCCCTTGCAAATTCCATCGCTCCTGTAAGTTCCCTTCAGGTAGAAGGCTGCAATTGGATCACCTGAAGTCTTCTCCTCTCCAGGATGAACAGTTCTAGTTCTCTCAGCCTTTCCTCACAGGAGAGGTGCTCCATCCCTGTAATCATCTTGCTGGTTCCCCTCTGGACTCATTTCAGCTAGTCCCATCTTGTGCTGAGGAACCCTACTGGATATAGTACGTCAGGCAGATCTCACCAAAACAGACGGAGAGAATCCTCTCTCCCACCCTGCTGGCCATGCTGCTTTTGATGCAGCCCATGATACAATTTGCTTTCTGGGTGGCCAAGTGCACATTGCTGGGTCATATCCAGCCTCTCATCTGCCAACACATCCAAGTCCTTCTCAGAAGAGCTGCTCTTGATCTGTTCATTCCCCAGCCTGTAAAAGAAAAAAAGGGAAACCACGACTCGGTGCTTTCCAGAATGAAACTGCAAGCACAGTGTATTTGAGATAATTTTGTTAAGTTTGGCAATTGAAATTGCCTTCCTCTTGTGTAACATCTTGCATTGAATTTTGCTAACTTCCCAAAATACTATGACTGACAACATTTCAGTATTGTGGGTAGTGACTGTGGCTTTGCACTGTGTCCACAAATGCAAGTGGTGTTACCAAGAAAAAAGGCTGTCAGAGGATAATTTCTTTGGTGGAAATACTAGTTCTGAAATGGTTTGGTTTTAGTGTCTTTCCTTTATCTCAGGCAGATGAGCAACTGTGAAATTTCAGTACAGAAAATTTAGGAATGCTACTCTGTGCAAAAGTGAAGCCTACTTCAAGAAAATTTCTAAGTGTTAAAAAAAATAATAAAAATAATAAAGCATATATATGTGTATTGATGGTACTTACTGCTGGAAGGAGGAAAATGAGTCCCTGATCAGACAGCAGTTTGTGTGAGACAGAGACTGAAAACTGGAAGTTGAGTTCAACGAGCCTTTGGCACTTCAAAGTTTTTGTGCTGTAGACAGTGAAAGCTGTGGAAGGGATTATATAAAACATTGTAAAAATTGGCTAGTGCTGGCACAGCACAGCTTGATCCAAGAGGTGACAAATGTGTTGGTCTTTTCAGTCATGAAACTGGAGAGTCACTGGACCTATGAGAGCATCACCCTGAAAGTACTCTTATGCAAGCTGCTTGTAGCTGCACAAGGAAGTAACTACCAAATTAATTAGAAAAGTGTTGCCAACACCTTTTAGCAAACAAACAAAAACATAAACTTCCTGTACCTGGAAATGGGGGAAGAAAACATGAGACACAGATCTAGATCACAGCAAGACTGACGCCACTATATGTGACTTGAGGGAACCTGGAGCTACAGAGCATTCTTGGGCTGGAGGAGGACACATGTGGGGCACTGATGCAAGTGCCTGAAAATGTTATGTAAAAATAGACATTTTCCAGAAGTTGGACACTTTTGCAAATATTGAAGGAGGATATGAATACTTAAATGAGATGAGCACTGTAATGGCTAGAAAAATCTAAGTTATCCTTGGAAACTTATGGGGATGACAATGGCTCACCTAGAGTTATTAACTCTACTACTTGACAGCAAGTCTGCTTGTGCTTTGAGAGACTTGAGATGCACAGTTAACTAACACTCCTGAGGCTAAATAAATAATCTGTTAACAGACAACGTCTGTGTGTCTTTGAAGACCTATGTTCTGTTAGTGTTACATTGGCAATGTAACAGGAGTTTGGCTTTGTGTTGTTTATGCAATACCTTCTGTTATATCTACACGCGAAGATCATTTGGCACAACAGGAGATTGGTAGTTGGAAGCTAGACCTGGAGTTCTGTTTTTGTTTACAAACCTCTTCAGAGTTTTTACTCTGAATTACATCTAGCCTGATCCCCCAGGTCAAAAGTCTTCACCACACAGGTTGTTTACAGGTAGCTAAAGGTGAAATGTTTAGAGGCTGACTGGACATTCTTGTGAAAGAGAGACCTGTTACAATGCCCAAGGCATCTGTCCAGCCTAGAGGAAAACCACACTGTGAAAGCATACTGTTCAACTGAGACAGTTACAAGAAGTGCCTCAAAACTGCTCTCTACCAAGTAGCTGGTGCAGATTGAGCCTAACAGAAACAAATTTCCTTTTGTCTTTTTAAAACAATCTTGTAGGATAAAAGGTGAAATCTAGCATCTTTCCTCTTTTTAAAAAGACATTTTCTAAATTAGGGCTTCCTTAGTAGGTAGTGGGTAATTTTAATGGATTCTGAGTTAAGGCCTTGGCAGTAGCTCTCAGATTTTTTTGGTGGGTCTGTTCCTCTAGGGATACTTCTCATATGAATTTTAATGGCAGCATAATTTTCAGACAACTGTGGACTTGGCCCTCAGACTCAGTATCTCAGTTCACACCTTGGACTTATCCTGGTTATCAGAACAATTTGCAAAGATTCCTGCTGTGCTTATATTTATCCATGCTGAATAGTCCTGCTGAAGTCAGAATAAAATTAAATAGGTATGTAAATCTTTGCAGAATGATGTCCTGTGGCTGAAAGGACCTTAAACAGGTTGTGTTTTAGGATGTATTTGCTCTGTTCTTTACAGTCAAAGCCAGACTTATTCTTCTGGTGCTAACTGCCAGTATGAGCACACTATGCTCTCACTCTGAGTTGACTGAGCCCATAACTACAACCAGTTTAGAAATGAAATCCACAAAATAAATCTCTCTGCAAGGCAAGATGACTAACACAGGTTTGTGGCAAGGTGATGGTTGCTCCTAATTCCTGTCAATCTGAGTGAGAAAAGAACAATTTTAAAACTGCTTGCAAATGATGGTATAGATATACCATCAAAGTACTGCCTTTAATGTATTAAGGCAGTACTAATCCAAACAAAGCCTTAATAAGAACTGTTTGGTGACAACTGTTTATAACATCATAGGCTTGCCTTTAAAATTTTTAATTAGTTGTCATTTCTTATATAATTTTCTAAAACTTCCATTTTTTCTTATGCTAATCTGAAACAAAAATGTCTGCCTCCAAAATGTATGTTCAGCTCTGTGACCTTTACATCCTGACATGTGAAAGCTGACTGACTTAATTTTTCAAAAGTAGTGTAGCTAGTGAAGATATCTATAGAAATGTTTTTTTTCTGAATGTGACATTTACCTTAAGATCCATTCTTTTCAATCTTTTGCTCTCTCATGTTGCAATACGTCTTCAAGTTCCTTTATATCTTCACAAAACAGCTTGTTTGAAGCTAGACCTAAGATTACAGAGAGAATTCAGAAAGTTGCATGATTAATACTGTAAATTATAGATGCAGGCTTCTGAATTTTCTTTGCCCCTTTAGTATCCATTCCAAGTTTGTTTTGCTGATGTCTATGCCTTTGTGAGAGTAAATTTTTAATGATTAAATAGCAGTTAGCAGCAATAATTGTAGTTAAAAAAATCATATTATCCAGGTGTCAGAAGATATAGCCCAAAGATGACATAGTACAATTAAACAACATTAATTAAGCTCTAACACAATTTCCTGCACTGTGGGAATCAGAGCTGTTGAGAACTTAAAATTCCCCTGTACTTTGCAATTAGAAAGCTAAACATAAATGAAGGACTAACATATTAATGAATTAAATGTTACCTTCTTGCAGATTTTTATATTCTGATAGCTAAGCTTCTGAAATATGTTTGCAATTGATTTGTCATCTTCTTAAGCTACAACTATAAAAGGTTTTATTACATTTCAAAGATATTTAAACAGTGCTAGAATTGAATTATTGTGCTCTGAAGTCAAGTGACCACTAGCTGGCAATGTTATACAGCTCTTCCTGTTGCAGATTCATTGCATAATATATCATGGTTTGACTCAAGACCTTTAATTTTAAAAATAGAAAAAGAAATTGGATTTCAGTGGGGCTGGGCACTTCTGAATATTTCACCACTCAGGCATCAGTAGATTAGCAAGAAAATAGGAAGGGCAGTGGACAGAAGTAGTTTCTGAAGTAATAACCTTTGCTTATGGAATTTCTTTTATTTCTCCAGTTCTGCGTTTTTAGTTTTAATTTTTCTTTTCAATGTCTTTTACTTACCTCAGACTATCCAGGATAGTTAAAAATAAGCTTGTATAATCCTCTGCAAATAGCCTAGCCTATTACTATCAGCTTTTTGAAACTCCAGTATAGGTGTCCTTCATTGCTCTTAATTCAAGTGTCTTTCCTCACCTTCAAATGTCTTAAAACTATATAATTTCTTGCCTATCCGCTATCTTTCACTTCATAAGGCATAATTTCCTGTCTTCTTTAACTGTTAACAAGGGAGACAACAACAAAAACTACTCCAAAGTTCAGGGCAATGAGGATGGTTACCAATGGCTGAACAAGTTGACTACATTTCTGTGCTCATGCTCTGGTTGCTCCAACTGCCATTATCTACAGTATTCTTTTATTACTACCAGATCTCTTACTTGAAGTAGGTGGAGACTCACATGTATATGAAATTCTGTGGTCAGAATCTATTATTTCCTAATACGAAAAAAAAAAAGAGAATGAAACACTGAGAAAAAAGAGTTTTAAAAAAATGCTTTCGGTATTTTGTACTGTGAAGTTCTAAGTTTTATCTTGGAAAAGACTAGACTGGGGAACATAAAGGTGGGATAAACCCCTGCTTTTAATTCTAAAAAAAATATGGAAGAGAAAATCTGCTTGTAACTGAAAATGTTTCATCTACAGTTATTATATGAAGAGTTTTGAGATTCTTATATTTGTAAGATTTTTGAAAACAGGTTGATTCCTGTTTGTTCAGTTAGCAAGTAGTCTTGTGTACCAGTTTCAGTTTTTGCTTTTCTTTCTCTAGTCAATACTTGCATTTGGTCCCTTCAGAAATAAGTGAAGAACAAGGCCCTGGTGAAGACAAAACTGTTACAAGGAAAAGAAAGACTCATTTAAACAGAGACATTTAGAAGGCAGATGTGCAGGGGGAGGATCTCTTCAAGTCCATAATTCAGCATGCAATAGGTTCAGCATAGAGAGCCAGTCGTGACATAGTGAACAGTTCTTTTCTGGTCCAAAGTGGTGGCCCAGCACCCTGTAAATGCAGTGGGAAATCTGAGCCACACCGACCAAAGTCAGCTAATAAAGGGCTCCTCTACACATGAATATTTCCCTGCTTTGAGAAAATTCCTATCTTTAGAATGAATGGATATGTGAAAAGCACAACTGCAGATTAGACAGGATGCTTTTATCTAAAAATAAGAAATGGCTTCCAGCCAGCAATTTGCCTAGTGGAGTTTTGCTACAATTGGGATGCTAGCAAAAAAGATTGAGGTTTTGGTATGTAATTACTGCTGTATCACTTAGGTTTTTATGTTATTGATACCTGACAACCAGCCTTTAATATGAAAATTCTTTTGATCATGTACCCTCTTTTGCTTTCTTTTATCTTTTATCTGAAACATGTCTTCTCTCATGGGCGAAACTGTTTGCTTTAAAAAGGCTAATGAAATGTTTACTTCAGGGAACTGTTAAGTCAGTAGATGTCTTTCTATGATGGAAAAAATTTCAAATGGTAAACAAAGGGAGCAAACTGGAGCTCAAATTGTACAAAGTACCCTTGCTTTCCTTCACAAGCATTCATTAAAGAGGGAAGCTTTTTGGTGCAGTGGTAGAAAAGCTTTCTTACTAATGAAATATAATTCTATTTTATAATATTAAAAATGGGCTTAATTTACATTGATTACAAAGATTTTTCTGAAATCCACCAGAACACCTCAGAGTAAAATTTTTTACCTTTCTCAGATGCAGGGATTTATCTTATATTTTTTTCTAAGTATGTCTACAAAGATCTGCACTAGTGATCTCAAACGTTAGCAGCACTTAAAACTGAGACACATACTTCAGGGTTTTTGAAGTTAAAAACAGTCTGGACACATGGAACTGGCCATAAACAGATCAAGCCTAAACAACACCTTGCTAAATTACACTCTTAAAGTGATGCACTGGGCAAAAATTGGTATTACAGACTAAAGGAATTTTATATCGTCAGAAAATGGCAAATCTATTCATCCTTTGATACCAAATACCTTCTAATTTGCTTCTCTTCAGTTCACTGCAGCTGCAAAGGGGATTACTTACTGTAGATTAGTATCTCACATTTCTATTTTGTCTGTTCTGCCATGTCCCCAAGGCAGCATTTTGTTTGAAATGGTGGCACTGGAGCTAATCGAGATGGAGGTCATCACAAGATTTTTTTTGGATAGGTTGCTGAAAGAATGAAGAGTTTGCCAGACAAAGCTTAGCAGAGATGACATGTTCAGTTTTGACAAAGAGCTGTGCTAATAGGTACAACAAAATAGGTGGAATTATGGTGATTAAGTGTTGAATGTTATTACATTTATTAATAGCCAATGTCTATTATTGTTTTGACACCAATTGTACTTCTCCACCCTTCTGTGGGTGTACATCAGAGTGTCTTAAAAAACCCAACCAAACAAAAAACTTAAAAAAAACCCCCAAACAGACAAAATACCCCATTGAAATGTGGCAATGAGGATTTTTTAATTAGTCCAAAAATATGGAGGAAATTGTTTATTCAAAAACTTTCAAAATTGCAGAGACAAGATGTCCTCTGTAGATTTTGTTCTCAAAGAAGCCCACATTATAGTCTAGATCCATTTCTGCAATATTTTTTGGGTTCAGTCAGGTGTTTTATTAACTGATATTGTTATCACTGTTATTTTATCTTTTTTTTAATGATGGTGATGATGGTCATTGTAGGGATAGTCTCAGAAGGGCAAACAAGTGGAATAAAGCCAAAAATGGGAGTTCATTTTTGTGTATACCTCTAAACCTTTTTGTCATGTTTACTGCAAAAAGAACTTAGACAGATGCAAAAATATGGTGCTGAATGCTACCTTGCTTGATTTTATTGTGTTGTGCAGCTATATAACTTGATGGAAGATGCTTTTCTAACAGGAACTGTGCCATTTGTACATTTGCTTTATTGAAATAAAGATCTCAACTGTAGGGAGAAGTTATATAAGCAAACTGTTTCAGATGTACAAAATTAAGTTAATGGTTGTGATTTCTGTGAAATATAAATGGTTGAGATGATCGTATAATTTCCACACTCTTCTTGACTACACCTGATCACTTTCTTAGAAGATTTTAGTAACATCAAATCTTATTTAAAAGTTTTGATTTGCATCTCCTCTGCAGCTAAATGGTTTACTGTACCTAGTAAACAGAAAAGATTTTTTCTCCTCTTTCTTTCTGTTTTGAACATGAAAATGTGAGAATTAGAAAGTGTAATTTTCTTGGCTTGAGGCAGAAAACTTACCGGCCAATAAACTACTGGGCTTTTTAAATGATATCTTCAGATATGACTACCTAGTTTCCGTTTTATTTATTTCAGTCTGGTCAGCATCTCAGATTACATGCTTCCCTTATGCTTTTGTATTTCTAAGGTTTGCTTTGTTTCTGACTTGCACCTGAACACACATGCCATGCAGTACAACAGGGTTTTTTTTGTTAATCTATATAATGTAACTTGTGAAGTTCGAGAGTGATATGATGTTAATAATAAATATATTTTGAGAATACCTAATAAATTCCACACAAAGGCACCAAGAGTCCAAAGTACTGAGCCTAATTTTAATTCTTTCTTGGCCTGTTATATTTTCTTTTTTATCTATGAGATTTGAAAGAACAGGTTATTGGCTAATTAACGATCATTTTAATACTGTCCTTGAAGTACATTTCATCTTGATTCTGCATCTTTCTAGTACTGACTACTGTGATTGTATTTTGTAATAATTTGAACTAGACTGTAGAACATATCAGAGATTTATAAACAGAAAAGCAGAAGATAGGTTGCTTTTGTATTTGGTTCTAGAGCAGCTTTTCTCAGAATCTTGGATCATTTTTAACTATCCAAAATTCAAGACAGAAGTTGGTAAGTCTGAGAGTGAGGGATTTACCATAATTTGAAACACTCCAGGAAATATTTGGCTAATCAAAGAGAAAAAGAAGGAAATATTATATACAGGCCTCTAAGAGGTGACAGATATTTGCTAAGAAATTTGTGAGAAACAGAGATTGAAATTATAAAAGGAGACCTAAAATCTGGATGTTGAAAGTAGACATTTTTGGATTTGAAATGAAGATTGTCACCAATGACAATTAAGTACTGGAACAAAGCAGTAGGTGGTACAGTGTATTTTCTGTTCAATTGGTTTGAGTTTTAGGGGTGTTTGCTGTTCTTTAATTAAAGCAAGCCCTTAGGATCATGGCCTATGCTGTGATGTAGAAGGTAGGAGCATAGCAATAACTTTTTGGTAGTTCCTTCTTCCCTTCTACTCTAGAATTTCTCATGAATAAAAACACTACTCTACATCTCAGAGATAAGATTTAATATGCCATTATCTCCTGATTTTTTTTTTTTTTAATAATACTGCCTATTAGAGCTAAATTTTAAAGGATAGGTATTGATTGCACTTTCTAAAATACATTTCCAAATAGTGTGATATACAGGATAAAGAAAAGAAATGTGCTATGCATGAACAGGCTGTATTTTACTGAGCTGTATATTCTTTTCCTGTAGCCTAATTAAAAAGTCTGTGTCAGCAGATCATGAGTGTAGAGTGCACACCATATGAAGCCAGGAGAACCTGTTTGATTATTAAATGTTTTTTGTTGTCACCTCTGAGTTATGGTGAAGGAATCAGCACAGACGTACAGTGCGCAGGGACAAGTTTTCTTGAATTGTGTCCACGTAGTGTGTAGGGAGATGTGGAAGTACCAGGAAACATATTTTCTTTTGGGTTACTTTTTGGCTTGACTGATGGGTCCTATGTGAAAGATGAGAGCAGCTTCTAAGTGGAAGATTTTTCCCTCTGTGACCTCTCTCAAGAGTAGAAAATTACTGAATTCATAAGATCCTTTGCATTGATTGAAGTCTGTTTCCTGGGTTGTATTCTGTGGCAAAGGCATCCTATTTTAGGGGCTGATACCCTTGTATAACACAAAACCATAGTTAATAAAACATTAGTATATTCATAGCTTTTCTGTTGTGAAAAGACATATCTGAGGACCTGGGCTTCCTGACAGTCGTGAGGCAAAATTCTCAAAGAACAAGTGGTAGGTAGGGATCTCAAACATTTTTCACATAAGTAGGGTAAAGATACAATTCTACATTGATAAGAAGGGGAAAAAAAAAATCCCTTTTTCTCCTTCTGAAAATATTAACTTGGCAAAACTTTTGAAGGTCTGAAAGGGCTTTGCTTATTTCATACTTAATAGTTGCACCAGTATTACTGCTTAAAATTTATTTGCTGAATTTATTGAAATGGTCAAAAATAAATTAGTTTATGAGTGAAAAGAGTTCCTTGCTGTTAGTGGTAAAATAGATTCGTTTGTTTGTTTGTTTTAGTTTTGTATTTCTATTGTGCTATTAGTCTGTCAAGGATTTCCTGTACTTTTTAAGGGTTATTGTGGAAATAGAATTTTCAGAAATAGTTGTTTTAAATCAGTGCTCCTTTTGTGGAAGTCAGTGATGATGACAGCACTGATTTATTTGGGAGCAGCTGAGGAGATATTCTCTACTTTTCATAATCCCAATTAAGTTTGTAATTATGAAACTCTGGGAGATGTGAAATCGGTGCTTGGAAAATACATGGTACACTTCACAGCTTGCTTTTGAAAGTTGGCTCTTTATTCTGCCTGGAGAAATGCAGGCATGCATTCACAGTAGAAATCAAATGCCAGAGGTCACACCTATTTGCCTAATTATTTATTTAAATGTAAATTTTGTGTGAACAATGTTTTATTGAACTCATAAACTCTCAGAGTCATTAAAGTATGAATATTTTAGGACTCCTGCCTGTCAGTGAACATCTTTTCCAGATGAAAGTTTTATGTTGTTCCTTCTAATGCAGGAGATGTAGTAAAATGAGAGCAAGGTGGAATTCATCTTGAAATAAAATTTTTCATAACTTTGTATGTATTGATGCATTTTGGTTTTTATTAACGCTATGAATATTAATTGATTTTGAATTACAAAAGTAGCAATTGTTTTGCTTTTGATCTTGTCTTAGGTACTGTTGCTAGTTAGAAGAAATATTAATTCTTTATCGATAGTGCATTATTTTTTTTTGGCACTTCTATTGGAAGATAGCTTTTAAAACTGCCACAGCCATCACATTCATCCCCCATGAGATTTCAGTGAAATCAGGAACCAATTTGGTGATAGTGATGTGAATTTTTTGGCAAAATACATGTCCCTTTGTCCCTTGTAATTTTCTCTTTGAGACAGGGAAAAATATCCTTTTCTTCCCTTCAGTGACAACAGTTTTTTTGTTGAATTTAGAATTGCACTTCCAGAAATTGTGTTCAATAATATACATGGTATTTTTTCTGGTAGTATGGTCATGACATTTGTGAGATATTTTTGTCAATCTTTAGGATCACAGAAGCAGCAAAATAGCTGTTTGTCTACATTACAGTGTGTTTTTTTCATCCTAAGCATCATCAAAAATTAGGAGACCCTATTATACTTTGTGCTTTCTTGTGCAACGTGTGATCTTTGAAATAACTTCAGTCAAGTTAACTGGAAAGATGATAAAATGAAAAGACATTTTCTCTCCTTGCTAATAATAAAACCTATGTTTCTCATAGTTATTATTTTAGAGGAGTATAAAACAATTAACCACTGATACAGAATACTAATATAAAACATATAAATATTTTTCCATCTGTTTTCAATATTTTTTTTTTTTCCTACAAGCTGTTCTCTATATGGTATTAATTCAACTACACAATGATACAAAGCAGAGCAAATAATTCTTGTTTCCTGCATATACTCTAGAGAGTGGTAATTTGAATGACAGTAAGAATGACATTGGGATGTTTGAAATTTTTCCAGGTCCAAACAGACTGTCCTCCAAAGTAACCAATGCACTATACATTGTCATTTACAACCTTTTCAACTGTATTTCTTAAGTGTTTGTTTTATTCTTGAACAAGACATAATAAATTTGTGAATAAATCTCCCACTAAATTACCAACCTGCACAGTCTTTTGCAGACTTCAGTATTTTTTTGTATTGATTATTTTGTGTCTGTATTTCTATTGTAGCTGTGAGAAAAATCAAAACTGATATGTTTTCCTATTTTGTTTTGAGAGAATGCTATGGTGTTTTTCTTAGAACACATAAAAAATCTAGGGGGAAATTTTGTTGGTTTGTTTTTGGTTTTTGTTTGTTTGTTTTAGTAAATTTGTTTAGAGGATGAGAATCCTGACTTTGTAGTAATTTAAGACAAAAGTGAATTTTAGTTAGTGTGTTGTTCCAGTGTGCTTTATGGAGGGCCATGACTTTAAAAAGTAGTTGAAGCTAGTTTGGGAAGTGATTAAGAAAAACCTTGCATTTTGGGCTTATCTGCACCCTCTGGAGTGATTGAAGACTGGGAGATCTAGTGTTTTTCTTACTGACTGTAATTGGTCAGTTTCCCAGTCACATCTATCCCACCTTTTCCCTCTAGGGCCTCAAAGATAGGAGACATCCTTTGTAAAAAATGGAGGTCATGATCACTTAGATCTCTGGAAAGACCTGCTCCAAACGGCTCTTGACTTTGTCTGCGGGTAGAACATGCTCTGTTATCTGTAATATATGAATGAATACTTTCCAGCAATTCCAGTTCTGGCAGCTCTGGTAGCTCCCTAGTCCTTCTTCTTGTGCTTTTTGAAGACTGGGGTGACATTTGCATTTTTCCAGTCCTCAGGCAGCTCTCCTGATCACCATGACCTTTCAAATATGATCATAAACTTCCTCACTATGGTATCTACCAGCTCTCCCAACACTTGATGTATCCCACCAGGGCTCATGGAATTGTGAATGTCTAATTTGCCTAGCTGTTCTCTAATCCATTCCTCTTTGATCCAAGGAAAGTTTTCCAACACTCCTTTAACTGGGTTTGCTTCGTCAAAAATTTCTGAGTGCTGGTCTCGTGAATGAAGATGAATACAAAGAAGGCATTTGGTAACTCTGCCTTCTCTGTGTCCTCTGTTACGAGGGTCCCCCTTCCATTTAGTAATAGTCCCACGTTATCTTTTGTTTTTCTGTTGTTGCTGATGTATTTAAAGCAGATCTTCTTGTCCTTGACATTCTTGGCCAGATTTAACTCCAGATGAGTCTTGGCCTTCCTCATGTATTTTCTATTTACTCTACAACCTCTCTATATTCATTCCAAGTGGTTTGACTTCATCTATCTCCCGTGTGATTCCTGCATAATGACAGAGTAATAAGAGGAGCTCCTTGTTCATCCACACAGGTCTCTTGCCCCATTTGCCCTAGCTTGTGCAATCAAGAACAAAATGTCTTTTTCTTGTCTCAGTTGCTTTTCTTTTTATGGCCAGAATCATCCATAGAGTATGTAAACTGATGTCTTTCAATTGATATAGGCTTCTAGAAACTGCCTCGAAATAGCCTTAAAAGAAACTGGAACCTGAAAAGTTAAATGCAGGAATTTGGATCTGATCCTGAAGAGATAAAAATAAGGGAATATTTTTCATGCATTAATTTTTTAGTGTTTTCTGACAAAAGTCTTGGTCAACTGGTCAACGGAACTTCACAGTTTTATTGCAAAATACAAAAATCACAGAGATAATGAAGAACTTCTTCTGGCCTTTTATGACAACACTTTTTCAGTCAGTTGAAAGCCTTTCTTCATTTTGGGAATATTTTGGTCTATATATATATACTTGGTCTATACTTGTAATCATAGCATAAATTCTAGTATAATAACACTTTGGCTCCTCATGTCTGTTTTGTGCTGTTTGACATCTGCTAAAGCTCCCTCTCCTGGATTTCAAATTTTGTTTTTAGAGCTTCCATTTTTATTCATAGGTTCCTTTATACCAGCAAAAGATATTAAATTTAGAGCTTGAAGGACACTTGAGGGAATGAGCAAGGACCATTTGTAAGGAAATAATTTGCACTTTAGCAGTATATCTAAGAGGTTTAGATAATTAACTTGTTTCTAAGGTTTTGAACCTAATCAGAAAAAGAATTGTTGGAACTCCTTTTTGCTTCTTTTCGGGGCTGTGGGGCTCTAATATCACAGGGATTGTTATTTCTTAGCATGGCTTTTCAAAATCACCATGAAATACCTTACCTAAGTTTCTCTCTCAGTGAAAACCTTCATACAGTTATCTTTCATAAGGGAAAAAAGAGACTTATTCCCAGAGGTCCCTTCCATATTCCTTTAGCTCTCTAAGAAGTAATCAGCAATACCTAAGTAAGTCTGCGAGGCACTGAAGGGAAAAAAGTATCCACATTTTTGACCCTATCTTTTAAGTGGAAAATAGAGAAGACAGTACTATTTTAAAGGAATCAGAGAACACCATGCCATATTTTTCTCAAAGTCTCTTTTTCCTTCAGTATTTTCTCTTCATGCCAAGTCTAGCTCCCATCATGCATCTTAGACAGCTCTGTGAGGTGCAGCTTAATTTAAGTATGAGTTAGTTAGGAGTATTTTTGACAAAGTGAATTTTCATGGGACTTTACCAGGTGTGACTAAACTTTCAGAAAGAAAGTTCAGTGTGACGGATGTAGTCTTATATTAAAATCACAAAAAAAGAGGCAACGGTACTTCCTTCATATACAGTGTTTGAGTTCAAATCTCACCTCATTAAATAACTACCTGCAGAAACTTAAATGCCTCTAACAAGAGAATAACAAATGCAACTCCATCCAGGATAGACAGCATCTAAGAGAATTTGAAGCCCAGACTTGAATGAGAGTGTCCTAAAGGTCACATGATTGCTCCAACTGCTGGAATGCGAGCTGCTCTTGTTTGCCCTTTAAGAAAGATTTGAAAGGTTGGTTTATTTCGCTGCTGGACAGAGCAGAAAAACATTTGAATTCAAATCTCACAGTTGGGGTAGGCAGATGAATAGTTGTCAGGGAAATGTTTTTCCAGGAATTTGCTTGGTACTTAGAGAATTTGTTATGAAGGGTCTATTACCTCTCTAAGAAATGAACCCTTTATCCCACTGTACAGCAAAAATAGCAGTGTACCAGGGAGAACTGAAATGTATGAGCAGTTCTCTTCACTGACAAAAACCTGTAGAAATCTGCAGGACGACTGCAGATATAGCCTGTGTAGTAGGATGGTATGCCCTGGAATCTGGTCAAGCAACTCTAACAATGCCCTGTTTGCAAGACAATCAGTAGAAAACTGAAAAAGAGTCTCTGCAGTTTTGTCTTACCTTTTTTTTTTTTTTTTTTTTTTTTTTTTTTGATGCTGAATTGTGCTAAAATCAGTCTGACACATCAAATCTAAATAAACATCCTGATAATGAGGCAAAGATTTGGCAGATAAGCTGTTAAACTGACCTGGAGACATATGATTGGCAGTCAATCACTGTATATTATGAAGTCCAGTTCATTTTCATATGGTAGGTTTTTCTAACGTAACCCTTTTTGGGGTGTATATGTGGAGATTCTTCCACTGAGCAGGTGATGCCTCTCAAGGATCCTTTCTGAGGATGAGTGAGAGAGATGCTCATGGTTATTAGTATGAGCAAGTTACATCAGTTTCTACTTAATAGTAATTTCTTTCCTTTTTTTACTAACTTTAATGTAATTGCTTTGATATAGTACCCTATTCTATCATATCTTATTCTGGTAGTTTTACCTTGTAGTAAATAATTGTGATTGAGATATTTTTTCTAATAATTTCTCATAATAAATAATTAATTTTATATAAATCTGCCCAGTTTGCCATCTTTAATCCTGCAGAAGAAACCTGTACTTAAAACCATTGACAAAGTCTGAGGTTAAAATTAGGTTCAGCCATGCCTAGGCTCCTCTCTAAGGAAGAGTTTAGAAACTAAAGGGGTCCTTCCTGCACCTTGTGACTCAGTGGGAGGGCTTCTCTAATCAACTTTGCCTGAAGCTCCCACTCCCACACATTACAGCCATCATTGCTCACTGATTTGTAAATGAAGCTGTGAGTTTCTGTTTTCAGGCAGAGTGAGTTTCAAAACAGTTCTCAGTTTCCATTATTTGAGGCATGAATGTTAGTGATCTGTTAGTAATCTTTACTGTATCTCATTTGGGACTTGACTCTTTCTGGCTATTAGACTATTAAGATAAGTCATTACTCAACCAAGTATCTGGTATGCACTGAGTTCAACTGCCTTGCCCAGGTACAGTTTTATTCCTCTTCATAGGACTGTACATGGAACAATCTCATGAGCTATATCTCTTACATCTCTTCTCACTATGTTCATCCTGCATTTTGTCTAGCTCGGTTTTTATTTTTTGTGTGTTGCCGAATCTTAGTAGAAATGTATACAGCAGAATATGTTGAAACAGTCCAGTTCAAACCTTCTTCTTCTTGCACCTGGTACTCACAAACTGAGATCACAGCTCCTTAGACTGTGGAGTTTGTGGTTGCAGCTCACAGCACTTAATACTGATAGGTGGGATCAAAACTGCTTCTGGAGTGTTTCCTATGCTTCTTCATCTGGGGCTGTGATACTGCAGAGAAAACTGATACAGAGGTAATACAGCCTTAAAAGCTTAAATTAAATTATTTTTTGTAACCTGTGCATTTGGAGCTGCATACTCTCCCTGGGGTTTGTACTGTCAGATGAGTTATGCACATACAAATAAGGTATTTACTTTCTGCATAGAAAAGCATGTGCATGGAACAGCTTTGGAAATCTGGAGTGTTTGAAATTGAGTGAGATTGTTTTGAATAATTCAGATTATTTTATTTCTAGTGAATTCACAACTAGCATTCCTTCGGAGATTTGCCAGCTTCAGAGGAAATACAAATTACTCTATAAACTCCAGTTGTGGGATAAAGCATCTAAAACACTGACTCATCAGTGTGCAAGCAATTCAGACCAATAAATTTGGGAGTTCTCTAGCCAATATAAAACAATAAACTGATACTAGAAAACATTCCAAACCAATCTTTTATTTGCTCTAAGATTGAAACACTTTCATTCTGCCCCAGGGAAAGTATATAATCTTTTACAAAACCTAGATAGTAAATATTTTTTTTTCACTCCATAAAATCTTGAATCTGAGATTATTACCATTTTACTCTGAGATAAACCCTTGATCTTGCAATATTTCTTTTTCTTCAGAAAACAGAATAAAAGATGTCTGGAAGAGAACACTATGAGAAACCCAGGGGTTATCCTGCCCTTCCTGATTAAGGCCAGGAATTCATACCCTGTTCTGCTAAGTTCAGGTAGATGCTCTGACCAACTGCCCGTTCTGGACCCAGGTACTACTGCTCTGATTACCTAATCCATCTTGGATCTGGGAGGTATTTTGGTCTGAAACCTCAGTTTGTATTTCCCATGAAATAGCAGCTAAAAGAATCCCCAAACAGCTCTGTGTTTGACTGTAGTGATGTTTCATCAAAGAAGTTACCATGCATGCAAAATTTAAAACTCAGCAGTTCTGGAGTTCAACAGCCCATGAGGAATGTTGTCATATGCTATATAGGTACTGCAGAATGTATTTCAGATATTTCAGAAAAAATATAGTTTAGATTATTAAACAATTTGGAATCTAGGAGCACCTGAGTTGGTGATGCCCTGACAACTCATTGAGTGTAAAGAATGATAAGTATTCTTTGGGTCTGAAGACTTCAGCCATCAAAGTTTCATTCTGTAATTTGTTAGCTGACATGTTAAGAGAGTAAAAACCAGTTTGTCATTATAATAACAGCTGGGTTTAGTACTGTCATGGAGGAAATGGCTACCAGAGGGTGGGCAAAAGAATGCAGAGCTGCCTAGTTAGCAGCCTGCCATCATCATCTGAAGACTGCAAAGGTGCTGGATGACTGTCATAGGCTTGTTGCTCCTAACCAGGCTGCTGTTAGCAGTAGTGTTTTTTTTAAAATTTAGAAGTGTTGTTATTTAAAACAGGATAAAAGGTCAGATTGATTCAATTCTTTGCTTTATTCCTGATCATAAGATCATCAAATGGTTTGAGTTGGAAGGGACCTGAAAGATCATCTGGCTCAACTCTCCTGCCATGAACAGAGGACAACTTCTCTGGGCAACCTGTGCCAGTGCCTCAACACCCTCACAGTAAAGAATTTCTTCCTAATAACTGATCTAAATTTATTCACTTTCACTTTGAAGCTATTACCCTTGGTCCTCTTCCTCCATGCCTTGTAAAATATTCTTCTCCAGCTTTCTTACAAGCAACTTTTAGGTAATGGAAGTCTGTTGTATGGTATCCCTGGGGCCTTCACTTCCCCAGGCTGGACAACCCTGTCTCACTCATCTTGCCTTCATAGGAAATGTTCTCCATCCATTTGATCATCTTTGTGGCTCTCCTCTGGACTCACTCCAATAGGTAGAAGTCCTTCTCGTGTTGAGGGCCACAGAGCTGGATGCAGTACTCCAGGTGGGGTCTCACTAGAGTGGAGCAGAATAAAGTGGGAGAATCACCTCCCTCACCCTGCTGGCTACACTGCTTTTGGTGTGTACCAGGATGTGACTGGCTTTCTGGGCTGCACGTACACATTGGTGACTCATGTCTAGTTTTACATTCACCTGTGTCCCTAGTTCCGTCTCAGGCCTGCTGTCAATCCATTCTTCAGCCAGCCTGCATTTGTGGATGCAATTGCCCCAACCCAGGTGCAGGACCTTACACTTGGCCTTCTTGAACTTCATGAGGTTTGTATGGGCCCATCTCTAAAGCCTGATGACTGTAACTGAATATTATGAGAAAAGAAAACAAAGTGTTTGGTGCCCTACTCCATTATGCTTAAATAACCCTACAAATGGAAAATGTTCTCTGTTGGGTTTTTCACACTAGTGAAATGAAACATGAAACATCTTCATGGGTAAGAACTGCCTAACTCTTCTTTGTATTATGGAAACCAAATCTTGGTTTATTAAATATTACAACTAGTTGTCTTGAGAAGGCGATAACTCTTTCTTGGGGTGGTTTGGACACAAACTTAACCCATTCAAATTATGCACTGGTGTCAACACTGACAGCTGTTTGGATGCAGTGACTGTATATGCCAGGGATGACACTGATTTTTCAACTCCATCAAGCCTCCTTGTTGACTTAAAAGAATGCAGTCAGGGGTTTGAAAATCTTCTATAAGGGGAGAATAAATTCTGAATTAATGTGAATAAAATGTAGGCAGAACCTTTCTGTTAGGCAGAACAAAGAGAAAGATGAAAACCAGCCTCAGAAAGACTCCAAACTTTTCTGATTTAGATGCTAAATAGAATGTAGAAAGTTTTACTGTTCTCATTTTTCCTTTCCAATATACCTCTTTTCTAGTAGTGATTTGAACATTGCAGACATGAGAAAAAAATAATCAGGTGCAAAGTGGCATCTCGTACTGGAGATTCTCCTTATACAGATATTTTTTGTGCATTTAAGGCAGGCCAGATATATGGGAAAAGAAGATGTTGGAAAAAAATACAACAAAAGAACAATTATTTGAAGATTGATGGTAGCCAGAATTTCTTGTATATGCCTAATTTCCATATCTAACACTTTCAATTTATGAGTAAAACGATGTGGTTTGTTTTCCTCTAGGACAGCAGTACATGTTTATGCTGGATACCAATTTAGTTTCTTTGTACCCCATCAACTGCATCAGAACTCAGTTATTGTATCTGGGGTCTTCAATATGCTCTTTATGGGACACGTTTAGCCCTTTGCTGAGCATGTAAGTATAATTCTCTGGATTTACTAATGCTCAGAGAGGAATGAATGCCAATGCATACAACTAGGCTGTCTCTGTGGGACCTCATGGAATGAAATGTCTGTTGTCAAAGTTAGTACATGAAATCAGCTTCAGTAAAATGCAAATTTGAAACATGGATTTTATATGGCATAATTAGTTTCTTTTCCCAACTTTTCCACCAATATCTGAAATGCAGACTGAATGTGTTCTGGGAGATGTTACTTTTAATTTTATTTATTTATTTATCTATTTATTTATTTGAAACTCCTATTTTAACTCACATGGCAAACTCTGGAACGCTCAGGCCCTAAATTAGAGGTTTTTCAGAGTCTCCACCTGTCTTTCTGCAACACTGTTGCCAGGTAGCTGTAGAGGCTGCACTGCAGTGTGCAATCACTCCTTTACCTCCTACTTTTTATGCCCAGCTGGCGCTGGTAGAGTGGCCGTGAGCTGCTGTCTGAATTTTCTGTTATACAAAAGGAATGGTGCTTAGCAGCTGAACTTGTGTTGTGGCACTTCTCTTTTGAAAGCCCTGTGCTCAGTACAGGGACAGGCAGAACAGAGGCATTTAAACTGTTTACATATTTCTTCATCTTCTCATTCTCTGACTCATATACTTCCTCTTGCCAAATGGCCTTCTCAATCATTGCTTCCGAACCTTGGAGTGCAGCTCCTCAGACCTGGTTTGGTATCTCCACAGCCAGCTGTCAACATCTCCTGCAATGATAACTTCCGCAGTCCTTCTCACACAAAAAATTTGCCATTTGTGCCCAAGAAAAATGGCTTGGGTCAGAATATTCACATATCTCAAATGTTTATAATTCCATGTGGATCTTTTTTCTTGGAACTATAAGGTAGTTTGTTCTGTCAGCATGGTGTGAACCTTTAATTTGTTTCTTGGATGGAATATGGTTTGTCATCAAAGGGTTTGCATGCACTTCTTAACTTTTTCTAGGCAAGCTGAATCTAAACTGCTACCATGAGAAAAATGGGAAAGCCTTTGATTGTGAAACTCCTACTCTCCTTTCAAGTACATGTATAACTGAATCCACAATTTGCCATTTTAACTAAATAATTTGGACAGTAGCCTTACATGGAATTTGTTCATTTCTGTCTTGAACTCATTATGATATAAACTGAAATGCACTTCTCTACAGGATGTTGCTTAAAAGCCTAATTCTAAATGTGCACCTCATTATAGTGGGTATGCAATCACCAGCGTTGCACAATATTTTGCATATGAACAGCTATATAAATTAAATTACCACCTTTATTAAATTTGGATTAAAGGTTAATTACAGCTCTTTTAGCAATGCTGAATGCAGCTGCTTGATTTGGGCAGAGCTACCAAAAAATACTCTCTGCTGTGGTATTTATTTTTCCTTGCTTTGATTTCACATCAACTTCTTAAATATTGCATTGAAAAATATGACATACAAATATTTTCCAACTAAACATGCTCAGGAATTAAATGGCTTGTTTGAAGTGTTAGAACACTGATGTTAAGATCATTTAGTCTTTACATGTTATTTAGACACAATTTCCAATCCCTGGGCAATTCTTCTTCATTATAGTTAACTAATCTGGCAACTCATGTATGCCTTTTAGACCATCAGGCTTAGTGTGAATAGCAAATGGCTTCTCTAGCAAAGATGAGACATTTTGATGCCAAAGCAGCACATTCATTGGATCCAGCTTTATGAGCAAAGAGCTGTCTTACGTAAGCAGTAGAGAATGCCAAGGAGGGGAATAAAACTGTGATTCCTGTTGTCCAGAGTTAATTAGGTAGTTAGGCCTAAAATAGAAAACAATATCTGACACTGTTCAGCAGTAACCCGTATTTTAAAAGTGGGGTCAATCCTCTGTAATGAGAAAAAAACAAAATGCAAAGGTAATTTTCTTTAGACTAGTGGTAAGGATATTCAATAAGACACCTTCTAAAGTGTCTTTATTGTCTGATCTGGAGAAGATATCTAATCTGACACACTGTTATTGTATTTTCCCTTCTGTGAAGTTATTTAATTTTCTATGAATGTTTTATGGAGTTGCGGGTTAGACTACCTAGATGAGTGCTCTAACAATTGTATTATCTATTCTGCTTCTTCCTACCACTTTTCCTTGGAAATTCTCATCAGTTATGTGAAGCAAAATGGCCTCAGGTAGAGAAATAGGGAAATAACAGTAACAGTAAATCCATGTTACTGCACAATTCAGGAGCTATCCAAAGGTGTGGAAAATTTATACAAGATCCTGATGTAAAACAGGTCAAATGTTGGAAAAGATTCATGCTCTGATCTACTGGATTGTGCCAGAGAGCACTTCCTTTCAAAAATCTTGCCAGTCACAGTCATTTCCACAAGATTTAATTCAAATTCACACACTAAAACCACCTTTATATCAAGATAAGCATGTGGAGGAACACTTAATAATGTTAGCTGCGAGTTAAGACTCCTGGTAGATCAATGTCGTCAGGCTGTAAATGATATCATGCATAACCACTTGTTTTGGCATGCTGAAATTTTACCAGATGTGGAAATGGTTAAATGGGCATAGCAAGGCTTGCAAATGGTCAAGTCCTTTTACTGAAAAGTATTTTACTTTTTATGCCTCTAGTTTCATTTTTCCAATTGTAATGATTTGAAGTTGTAAGGTTTTCCTGAAGATGAAAGATATATCTGCAGCTTGGAAGACTCTTTAACTGGCACTTCTTTAAATTGTAACCATTTAAATGGGAATGGTATTTCTCACCTTAAAATTACGTTCTCTAACTCATGCTACAGGTTCAAATCAGACCCCAGTAATGCTTATATCTCTGCTTTATCTCATTTCTACACTTTTTAATTTGCCACTAAGCAAGGCACTTAATCACATGCATAGCAGATCATGAATGGAGTTACAGACACTAGTGCAAAAATCCCTAAGAAAATAGTTCCTTTAATATTTGTGAAAAGCAGACAGAATTTTGCATTCTTAAACAGTGGCTACAGATTTTTAGCTGATGGAGCCAATACTATAGTCCAAGATATTCAGAAAATTATTTATTTAATTGATATTTTATGTGACTTCAGAACTATCTGAAATGCAGTTGCAGGCTTACAGAAGCAACCTCAATTTGAAGATGTAGATTATTTCCATAAAAAGTCTTAAGTCATGATAGTAAGGTTAATGAAAAATGTGTTCTCTATTAAAAAGAAAATAAATTCTCCTTATTTAAAGTTATGTGCAGTTCTCCTTATTTTTTCTCTTCTTACTCCTAACTAAAGATTTTTGATGCAGATTTGAGTATCATTAGATCGTGGGGCGACATCTGAATAGACAAATACGCAAGCTATACAGATTTACATCTTTGTGTTTGTCTAGCCTCCTAATACCTAGATAATGCAATTCCATTTGAAGCAGGAGAGTAGCTCTTGAGTAAGGGACAGTTTAGTACAAGTTTAGGAAGTAGTTCACAGTTTTGCCACAAGTGTCCTCTGATATTTCTGAATCAGTGTGTACCATTACTAGCTTTTGCATCAAATTATGAACTCATTAGATTGACAGTTTGCCTTAAATTGAATGTGCTTACCCAGTATCTAGAATCATGTGTCCTGACCTTCTTTGGTACCTTTAGGTACTTCTGTCATTATCATAAATAATACACCATAATAACAATAAGGCAGAAATAAATTTACAGTCTACTGAGGCTGACGGTTTGTTTCTAAAATGAATTGCATATACTAGAAAGATAGAAGACACCTTCTTATTGCTTGGGCCATAATGGGTTTCTTGTCTTCTAGAGCATACTGCTCTAGTAAACTCTTGAAAAATCTTACTGCATTGCTCTGGAAATTGAATAATCTTAACAAGCTAAAACTGCTGTTTCATACTAGTTTTTCCTATAAAGTTCCCCTGACCTATGTCAGAAGATACCAAACAATAGGTTCTTGCTAAGATGTAAAAAACCCTGCATTATTCTCATTACTCTTAGCACATCTCCCTCTAAGCACTTATGGGAAGGAATTACTCTGACTTCCTGTGAAGGATGAAGGATGTTTGAAAATATAAAAATCAAAGTTCTTCTGGACTTCTTCTCAATCATTTCACCTTTATTTCATCTTGTCTGCTGTTTCCCAGGAGTAAATGACAAAAAAGGCTCAAGCAAAGCTTTCAGTGAATCATAACAGGTTGTGATTTCTTATTCTGGGATGATGGCTGCTACATAATCTTTCCTTTTGATTATCATCACAGATATGTTAAGCCATCCAGAACTAATTTAGTTAGCTGAAAAAAGCTTCTTTTCCTCTGTAGTCAAAGTATGGAGAGACGAGTTTGTTTATGTTTCAGCCTCTGAAGGTGTAGCACAAAATGCTCATTTTCAGTGTCTTTCCAACTAGCTTTTAGTACGTCTGTGTTCAGCACTTTATTTCCCACTGTGAAATTCTGATTCAGAGATGTATCTCTGTGCCTTGATATAGCACAAGGAGATACCATGGCCCACAGAATAAAGGGCACCACTCTAATTTATGTTCTGGAAGTGGATATGGAGCTGGACAATGTGCACACCGAGAAAGATTGATGTGGTTTGGCTGGCTGGCAGTGGGAAGCAGGTAGTTTTTACAATACAAGTGGTGACTTTGGGCGCTCTGCTGTCTGCACATCTGTATTTATGTCATTGATATACTTATCCCTATGTGTTCATGATAGATATTCATAGAAAAGAAGAGAAGTTAATGGGCATTTAATAGGCAAATTGTGAAGATCATAGTGTGTGAGTACTTTTTTAAAGGCTTGAAAGCAGGCAGTTTTAAAAGACTTGGCTCATTATTCTTGTAAAATAGTACAGAGACTGTGGTCTGTTTTTCTCCTGGCACAACTGGCTGGATTGGTGTGACTTTGAACCAGACTCCAAGCTGGGCTTTGTTCTGAGTAATTAATTCATCAGATAACAAAACTGTGCCCAACTTTTAATGTTTTTTCCACCTATGTTTTTTAAAAAATATGTTATTGGGATATAATTTTCTCATTTGATTAGCCATAGATCCTATTAAGAAGAAGCCATTAGGCCAAGGATGGATGTGCATATTGCCTGCTCCTATAAAGTAAACCAGCAGAGGGTACTAACGACTTTCATTGTTGACTCTTCTGCTTATGTAAATGCTAATATATTCAGTGCTGAAAAGTATATTTGAAAACAATGGTACACTACCAGTTGTAAATAAAAGACTAGCTTGCCATCCAGCCTGCATTTTGCTGCCTGAATTCAATTTTCAAGTCTTCAGTGGACGTTTCAGATGCTTCTTCACGTGGGACATGAGGTAGCCAAAAAGATTGAGAGGGTAAGTTACCATACCAGCATGTGCTACAAATCTGAAGAAATGTATAAATAAGTGTCCTAATTTACTCTCTGTATGTGATGTTGTTATTGCAAAGTCAGGTGAATGCTTAACACTTTGGAAAAACTGCTTGATGTAATTGCAATTTTATGAATACCAGGTAAAACTTTCCAATCACACTGGTGCACCAGACACTAGGGAGAACTAATAAATCTAGTCTTTATCAGCAGTTTTCTTTGTGTTTGGCTCTTTGTGCCTGGAACAGGGGGAGTGGTGGGTCCAGGTGGGTGCTCAGCTGAGGGTCCTGTTGGGCAGGATCCACATGGTCATACAGGATCCAGCCTGTGAAAGAGAGCAGGGGAGACAAGATGGGCTTGCAGCAGGGCTCCCACAACCACGAGTCAAGTCATGATGGAGAGCTTGGCCATAGTGTCCTAGGTAGGCTGGTCTGGCCATCAGGGGCTGCCATCAGGCTGCAATGTGGAGCCCTACTCACTTTTGAAGCCTGAGGTCTGGCAATGCCAGGCTAGCAACAACGAGCAGGTCTGTGCCTCTTCAAGAGTGGTTTCTGTGTTGTGCATTTATTTGCTGTGCTCTTGAACCATGCTTTTTTTTTTTTTCTTCCTTTTTTTCCCCAAAGCCCACTCTGTCTTGATTTCCTCTTGACATTCAAGTAGTTTTTTGCTGTTTAAGTGTTATGAGAACCATAAATTCATAGAATGACCTGTGTTGGAAGGGACCTTAAAGATCACCTAGTTCCAACTCTCCTGCCATAGGCATGAAGGCCTTCCACTGTATCAGGTTGCTCTGTTTGACCTGGCCTTGAACTCTTTCAGGGAAGTGCCATATACAGCCCTCTCCAGGGTATAAAGTGGGCTAGGCAGCAGAAGACAATTAAGAGAAAATGGGTCTTAGTAAACGAATGAAATGCCATCAGTAAGGCAATGATCAGTGAGGTGCCACATGGTGAGGTCTCCAGGCATTGTGACAACCAACACCTGTGAGTTGGCATGTTGTCTGCCAGCAGCTCCTGTGGTCATCCCAGCCAGAGACGAGTTTAGCCTCCTTGTTGCCAGCAGTGTGTATGTCTATGGTGTCAACAACATTGATGGTTTATGATATTCACAAGTTCCTTTTAAAAAACTTTATTTTTTGCTGCTGTTACATTTACTGTGTAGAAACACATTTTAAATTCCAGAATTCAGACATACAGAACACTCAAATGAGCTGAACAATGGCCCAAAATTTAAAAGCAGACAGATATCCTTCCTGCTTGTATCTCTGAGACAGCACCATAATGCTGATAGGCTCTTTTTGAGA
>JAWWEE010000085.1:33175849-33188540 GCA_035221455.1 Xenops minutus
AAAACCCCCCCCCCCCCCCCCCCCCCCCCCCCCATTTAGAGTAAAATTTGAATCACAGAAGGCACTAGACTTGATTACCCCTAATTTAATCAAAGGAACAGATTTTAAAATCTGTAAGTAATCTCTACAGGTCCTGTAAGATAATGAAAAGTTATAGGGGATAAAAATGAAGAGATAACAGTGAGTGATCAGAAAACTGTTATTGCCTCATTAGTCACAAAAGTCAAGCACCTGTGGTTTGTAGTAGTCATACTAGTTTCTTCCCTTAATCCCAGATAAAACCTGTGCAAATATTTTTAGGAATAGTGAACCATTTTCCGAAGGCCTAGCTGAAAGAGCAGAAAGCTTTTAGGAATAATTTCTGAAATGAGGGTTGTAGGTATTAGAACAATCTCTATTATTTGTAGAACTGCCAGTACATAACTCTATTGAAAAGTGTATTGAGTGGAGATTAAAACATTCCCCTGAAGCATGTATTTGACAAAATTTCAGACAGGATTAAACACATAGATCTTTTCAATGAAGTCCCCTGTGGGTTTACAGAAATGTTTTTCACTTTTTCTGTTGACTGTTTATGGTTATTCATGTTAAAGTAATGAGAATGCTAAGAGAAATTTGCTATGGCCTTTTTATAATTAGAATAATGACAACTTCTAAAATAATTTTATATTAAAGATATTTAAAATAAAACTAAATCTGACAGTGCAATGTTTCTGTAGGGAACACTGTCTCTCCATTCTCTCATTGAATTAAATTTAAGAAAAGTTTAAGTAGACATAAGGTTTGATAAATTATTTTTAATTAAATAAGCAGTAAAAAACATGTCAGACATGTCCTAAAAGTGGGAAGACTTAAAATTGTACTATTTAAATACATGGAAGTAATCCTTAAAATATTTGTTGTTGTGTAAGAGATCCTAGGTTAAATGGTTGCTTACAATTTGTAAACCGTCTCAGCCCTTTTCAGTTTGCAACGAATGTGCAAACCTTCCTATTGTAACCTATAGCTGGTGAATTAAGCCAACATAGTGCTGCAACATATATAAGACACTTCCAGCTGGAAAAAGATTTAAGCAGAAATGATGATGAGCTTATACCAGTATTTTCTGTGGGCTTGCAGCTGAGTGCCAGTCTGTGATTCTTGGAGCATTAGCGAGAGATTTGATGGATCCTGAGGCCAAGGTGTGTCTGAATACAATGGTAGTGACAAAAGCATGGGTCAGTATCCACCTTCTGCTACAAAAATATCTGTGTTAAGCAGACAGATTTCCAGAAAAATGTCTTGGGGCTACCAAAGACACAGCAATACAAAGGCAATACCTAAAAACAAATGCTCCATAAAAAAGGAGAGAGGCAGTTCTGAAATACAAAAATGTTTAAGACAAGGTGGTTTCACACTGAAAATGTCATTCAGACGTCACTAAATTATAAAGTAATTGAATAAATTTCATCTTGTACAAGAAAATCTTCTGTAGCACCACTAAATAGACATTTAAATAATAAGAGATTTGTAAGTCATTAGCAGACTTTAGCATTTAATAATGAATATTATGAAAACAGACCCCTAGCGACACAGTAGGCTTCCAGTAATTTTTAAGTAGCAGGTAATCTTAACCCCACAGTCACTGTCACCCAAAATGTCTCTTGGAGATTGAAAGCAACTGTCTGCACAAGGGGAAATAAGTAATTAGGACTCAGGTGCTATTAGCTTGTGATCCAGTGCAGGATATTTAAAGACATTTGATGCCTGAAAATATAGTCAATACTACTTTTATGTAAAAGTACTTATTTTGTCTGATCACCGCTGGCAAAACAAAAGAAGGGTCACCTGAGAAATGGTTATTCTTGAAGGATTTCACTGAAGGAATGTTATAGGAAAACTTTTTTAAAAATAAATTCATATTAATTCTTTTTGCAAACTAACCCACAACACTGGCATGATTTAAAAGCCTGGTTTTCTTTAAATTACCATATACAAACTTAGTACTAAAGGGACTACTAAAAATGTATAGAAGTGGTTTAGCTATTAGACCATTTTTTGTAGGGCTTTATAATGTTTTATATTGTAAAACTATTTATGGGAACGTCCAATTGTCTGAAGGCTGAGTTCACTGTGTACATTAAGTGCTATGCATCTTTCTTTCATGAACATTTATTTCAAGAACACTTTTTAATATCTCTACCTGTGTTTTTCTAATATAGTTCTCTTATCTCCTGCATAAGTCCTATCCCTGGGATATAAGTCAGAATTTAACGCATTGCTTCCAGTCACAAAACATTAAATTAGTTATCTTACTGCTTCATCCTCAAATTTAAAGTAAAAGAAACTAACTGCATTGTGAGCAGGGATTTTGTTCTGAAAGGAGTGAAAAGATATCGCAAAAAGACTGTTTTGTAGGATGAAAGAATTAATTGAAAGCAATTATAATAGACCGGGGATGAACCTCAGGCTTTATTTACTAACTATGGTGACTGGATAGTTATTGTTCACTGTGTTTTCTCTAATTTTGTGTGTCTTTCTTTGTACAGAAGCAACACATGTATAACTAATGAAATATTTTTGATTATTTCATGTACATGAAGAATAAAGGAAAGTATGTCTGAAGTTTCATGACTCATTAGTGATTTTGGAAATTTTCAAGTATTCAACATCCTCTCAGATAGTCTGCTTTAGGGCTTCAACGCAATCAGATTCAAAATGAGGCTCAGTCGTGAAAGAAGAAATTTTTTCCTTCCTGATGGCCTAGAGAATAAATGAACTAGTCTTCAGAACTACAACCATTTCATATTCCTTCTAAAGACAGTACTAACTCCACTGTCATACTTCTCTCCAAGGGCAGGTCAAGAATTAGGTATGGGTACAATCTAAATGATCTTTTCATAAACAGAAGGGCTTAATCCTAGCCCATATGGAGACCATTTTGATGCTATAATTTGGATTTATAAAGAACTTTAGTCTGGTATCTTTTAAAGCTGGACTATATATCAGTTTAGCTCAGAAAATACATTTTTTCTGACTCTTCAGTTGAGAATTTACCATTTTCTTCTTTGAAATATTAACACATCCTGTCTCCTGGATTTAATAAAGATTGTAAGAACAAATTGGGTCTTGTATATGCTCCTATAGCTGGGACATCATGCTTAAAATATACTGGAGCATTCCTGATGAACAGTAAATATAACATTACTATTTGTTTTCTTTTATGGATGCGTCTGTGGCTTCAGATTACTAATTTTTTTAGCTTGAAAATGCTGATATTGTGTGTGTGTTATACATTTATACATACTTATATTTAGAAAGATATATTTATTATAATATGTACTTATATACAATATAATATAATAAATAGTTTTTAAATGAGAAAGACTTAGATCAAATACAGTAACTTCACATTAAACTGTTCTGCCAACAAATCAACAGATTTTGGAATTGTATTCTGAACTGGCTTTGATTCAAGTTTGCCAGTCTATCTAATAAAGAGGGTACTCTAAAGTTGAAGAAAACCAAGAAATTTTGTACAGGATTTGAACTTTAAATGTGATTTAATTTTGCAAGTGACTGTTCAATATTTATGACATTAAAATCCATAAATACTCTTGTATTGTGTATATTGAGAACAGTTTGTAATGAAAATTTGGGATTAAACATACTCTCATACAGGAGTTAAAATATGAACCATTAATCAGCTGTGATTTCACTATACTATTTCCACTAACTCTAGCCTGGACATGGCAATTAATATGGTTGAAAACCAGAATCTGCGGAAATGCTTTTTGTCCTTGTTAATTCCTGCTGTTTTCTTGTGTCAGTAATGCTCCTCAGGATGAAAAGGTCTGGAGATCAAATATGCCATTCTCCATGCTAAAGTCTGTAATTAGTTTTTTAGTGAGTATCCACATTTCTGCACAAGTTTCTTTTTGACAAACTTGTGGGGGATTAGGATATAGGCCTGAATAGCTGTCCCACAAACATGCAGAACTTACTTCTGATAGTGAAGGAAACTGGTAATTGTTTTTATAGGTAGTGTTTTCAACAAATGTCAATTTTTTAAATAGTTTATTTTCAAATGCCATCTTATTTCTCTTTTTTCCACTAGCATTATCTTTTGAGCATTCTTGTTCTGCTCTGGTCTTGTAGTGCTTTCTCTCTTAAATATTGATAAGACCTTGATGTTGTGAGGCCTCTCTAGTTTTTGTTATTGCTAGTAACTTTATGGACTTAGAAGGGTTATTTAGTGTAACTTCATCATAATTTTATAAAATAACATTTGTTGCCCTTGAATTTCAGAGACATTTCTGTGGTCATGGCCAAGTTTGAACCAGGTGTGTCGTGCGAATTTAACAGATTACTTGGGGGTTTATGAAAGTGTTTCTCAGTTGCAGCATTTAGCTCTCCTAGATCAATTATCTATAATATCTAGATACTACTTATCTGGAAGAACATCCAGGTGTTTTCCTGATGTGACAGTTTGAGCAGTGGGACCCAAAAGGAATAGAAAGAATGTATAGCAGCTTTTCATGATCTGTATACACATCCACCTCATTTGGATTTTTATTTAGTCTTACAAAACTCTTTGTCTAGCTTTAGGTGGCATTGGTAATTCTGGTTGTTAGAAATGGTGAATCACACTCTCTCTTGCACAGCTTATTTTATCTGCTGCTGCAGTTTGCCTTCAGGTTCTTTTCTCAGTGATAAAGAGTATGCGTTTTTCAGTTCAAATATGAATTTATGTCTTTTTACCTTTTTTCTTTTTCTCCATTTTCTGGATTGATTCCTATTTCACTCATCGTTCATAGATTGTTGTTGTTGATTGATTTTTTTTTTTCCTTACATTTTCAGCACAGGATTGTGACCTAGTGGTGTAGGTTTCTTCATGTATGTCAGACTTTT
This sequence comes from Xenops minutus, assembly GCA_035221455.1. NCBI lineage: Eukaryota > Metazoa > Chordata > Aves > Passeriformes > Furnariidae > Xenops > Xenops minutus. Next base: position 33,180,740 of record JAWWEE010000085.1, read on the forward strand.
TCTGAAACTTCACAAATTTTGTATTTTCATTTTTCTCCCTGGAGTTCCTGTGAGATACATGCCCCTCTGTGGAAATTTTGCAGGTCATTTGTGAAAAAGCTACTTCAGACAACAAACATACTCCTATGGCTCTTACCCAACCTTTCTAAGTTTCAGATTCTTTGTCTTTGCTCTTTCCCTTTGTTAGTCATATTATTGTTTGCATTTTTTGCCTTTAAAAGCAGATAGGTATCTTTTCCTTGCCACTATATTGTTTTGTTTGTTCAAAGCAGTATGTGACTGTTGCATGTTGCTAACAGACTATTTTGGCTTTGCGTATGCCTTACATCTGTTGAAACAGATTTTCAGTCAGTGAAGTGAATTTCCATGAAGTATGCTGTGGTGAAGGGCTCTTCACTCTATATGCTTATGATCACTGATGACTGAGTAGACCATTTTTTAGGCTTGAAATACTTCTAATTAGCATGTTTCAGATTACTCTCATTGATGTCAAATAAGTAACTGTCTCCTGCTATTATGTCTTTTGAGAAGTCATATATTACTGTAATAGTACAATGGCAAAAATTAGATTGGATTATTTCTATCAGTCCTAGTGTTTTTGGGGGAAATGAACTTACATCAAAGAATGTTCTCTGCAAAACAACCATTTTAACTAATTCTATTTTCTCTAGCTGCTACTTCTATTGGGTTAAGTAGTCCTGCTATTACACTACTGGGCTTGAAATAGGCAGCTACAGTAAAAAAGAGGTACTCTTAACTAGCTGCAGTTCATCAACACAGGAAATATGCTTTGTTCATTAGGCAGATTAAATCTTTGATAGATGGCGGAGGACTAAGAGAAAGAAGATGACTGAGATAAGAATAAGAGACTGAACTGTGTTTTCTTGGGATACATTTTTAATATGGAACTATATGAGGGCAAGATGTTGGCTTGAAATGCATCTGTAGAAGTCAGTAGCTGAAATTAACTTGCTGCACTGCGAGCATGCTAGCAAGAGAAAATGGTTTGCTACCCTAAAATGTTCAAAATAACTTTTTTTACCCTTTATATGAAAATTTAAGGTTCTATTATTTCTTTTACAAGGGAAGGTATGCTAAAAAATTACAGAGACTCTTGTTTATATCATGCAATATACCCTCTTTAAATTAGAGTCTCCCAAAGAAAAAATTTCATTTTCTGAAAATAATGGAGAGGAACTACCATACTTTCTAGATTCCAACTCAGTCAGAACAAGGTCATGGTCCTTTGTGTGTCTGCTGAAATTATTTCATAAATTCATTTTAATCTCTTTTGAAAATGAATTGATATTTAGGTGAAGTTCAGTCAGTGTTAAGATGGTAGTGTTAATAACTTTGCTGTGCATACTGGATTACTGAATGCAACAACATTTTCTTTAGTTATTCAAATGATTTTTTCCCACCATGGTTCAGGACATTTTCAATCAGAATTTTACAGGTAGTAAGGTCCTGAGTCAGGTATTTACAGTACTTATTTGAAAAAGGAAAATTTTTGATGACCTCACATGATTATAAAATAAATAAAAAAAAAATAAAAAAACCCCTTTTCAAAAACTCTATGATTATTTTCTTTAATTACACAGAATCACAGAATATTCTGAGCTGGAAGGGACCCACTATCAAGTCCAACTCTTAAGTGAATAGACCACACAGGGATCAAACCCACACTGATTTTTTTTTTCTTTCTTAGATATGAGTCTTAATACATGATTTCACCTGTTCTACTCTTGAGTGCATCTACGATGTTTGAGAAATGACTTGTCTATTTTCACAAAGGCAGGCAGAGCTACTGGAAGAAAAGCAATACAATGTTTGTAAAAAAAGCCTTTCTACTTCTACAGCACTATTGACCAGAGGATTTACTTGAAGAGAACAAACTTGATAAAGCAAATTAGATTGTCAAGATTTAAAAAAAAAAAAAGAGAACAAATCACTTATGTTAATAAGAATAGTGTCTGCAATTCCATTCACCATAGTAAAATAAGAATGATTCATTATTATGCTTCAGGGCATAAACTGATCAGATTAAGTTAAATGGAATTTTCTGTTTTTTCTTGGTATAAGTTTAAAAGTCACTTGAATTTTTGGAAATTTTTATACTGGTATGCATATTTAGTATCAAGATATCTGTGCAAGGAGGAGCCTACATCATAGGAAAGTATTATTAGGAAAAGCCGTTTCATATTTAAGTAGTCTTGATACTTAATTAAGACACATACTGTTTTTAAAATGTGATAGAGTGACCACATCAGCATGAAAGGAAATGGTTACAGATGCCATTTGTATGCACTTCTGTAAAGCCTTTTACATGGTCCTCACAACAGCCTCCTCCATAAATTGGAGAGAGATGGATTTGACGGGACTCTTAGATGGATAAGAAATTGGTTGGTACATCACATCCAGAGGGTATGGTCAATGGCTCACAGTCCCAATGGACATCAGTGACAAGTTGTGTCCCTTAGGGGTCGATATGGGGACTGGTGTTACTCATCAATGATGTAGGCAAAGGAATTAAATGCATCTGCAGCAAATTTCCAGATGACACCAATCTGAGGGGTGCGGTTGCCTCACGTGAAGGATGGGATGCCATCCAGTGGCACCTGAAAATGCTTGAGAAGGGGGCCCATGGGAACATCTTTAGGTTTACCAAGACCAAGGGCAAAGGTGCGATACTTGGGTTGGAACAATCCTGGTATCAATACAGACTGGGGTATGAACAGATCAGAAGCAGCCCTGTCGAGAAGGACTTGCAGCCCAGAAAGTCAATTATATGCTGAGCTGCACCAAAATCCGTGTGGCCAGTAGGGTGAGGGAGGAAATTTTGCCCCTCTGCTCTGCTCTAGTAAGACCTCACCTGGAGTGTTGTATCCAGCTCTGAGATCGAGCACAAGACAGATGACCTGTGGAGTGAGTCCAAAGGAGGGCCACCAATATGATTAGAGGGACAGAGCACCTCTCCTATGAAGAAAGGCTCAGAGAATTGGAAATTTTCAGCCTGGAGAAGAGATGGTTTCAGAGTGATCTACTTGTGACCTGAAGGACCCTACATAAAAGATGGATAGGGATTATTTACCATGACACAGAGTGACCAAACTTGCTGCCCTTGATATCTCTTTATTTTTCATAAAGGGTTTAATTCTACAGTGCTTTAGATTTTGTAACCTGATATCTGACTGCTCAGACAATTTCTCTGTATTCCTGTCAAACTACTTGTCCTTCCTGTGTTTGAGTTTGTCCGGGATCTCCTTTTTCAACCAGACAGGTCACCCAGTGCTTTTTGCCTGACTTTCTTTTTATTGAGATGCATTGCTTGTGAGCTTGAAGGAGCTGATCTTTGGAAATTAACCAGATTGCCTGAACTCTTTTTCCTTCCAAGGCTTTATCCCATGTTAGTCTAGGAAGCAGATCCCTGAAAAAGCCTAAGTCTACTTTTCTGAAGTTCAGGATAATGAGCTGTAACCTCACATAAGAACAGTTTTAAATTAGGAATGATGGGGAGAGAAAGCATGACCAAAAGTCAGGTAAGGAAGTGATAGACTGTCTTAAGTATGAAAACAGTGTAGGATGATATGAGAATTTGTAATGAACAAAATGATGCTGAAGTGGAGTCATCCCACATCTTATATGCATACATACAGGACAGTGCACACAAGAAAGAATTTTTGTGAAAGCTCTCAATTTTTCTAGGAGGTTAACAAAACTGAGTGCCTATACACTGATGCATGTAGCTTGAGGAAAAAATCAGGAGAAATTAGAAGTTTGTGTGCAGTTGCAGGGCTATGATCTCATTGAAATCACAGACATGTTGTGGAATATGATTGGAGTGCTGCAATTGAGGTATACAGGCTTTTTAGATACTGTATAGGAAGGGAGGAAGAGTTGCCTTTTATGTAAAAGCAGTGGGAATGCATGAAGATCTGAGTTCATGGGTTAAAATTAGCAGGCTGACCAACAGGAATAAGTTTTGGGTGTCTGTTACTAATTGCCTGATCAGGGAAAACAAGTAGATAAGACCATTTTCAGACTACTAGAGTTAGTTTCACATTCATAGGACTTGCATCTCATTGAGAACTGCTAGAGGTGCAACACCAAAGAACACATCCTCAAGGTTTTCAGAAGACATTTAAAACAAGATTCTGGACACGTAATTGACGAGCTGATGAGCTGTGATGTTCTGTTGGACTATTTTTTACAAGCAATGAGAAATCTCATTGGGGATATGAAGTTCAGGGAATGTTATAGCTCTAGAGGCTATGAGGTGATGGCACTCAAGATCCTGAGAGTCACAAATGAAGGAAAATGCATGACCATAATCCTGAGCTTCACGAGAGAAGACTTTGGTGCTTTTAGGAATCTTCTCAAATAAACCTGTGCGATATGTTTCTTAGACAAGAGACCTAGAAGAACTGGTTGATTTTCAAGGATCATCTCTTTCAAGATATCTTTCATCTCTTTCTTCTGTCAAGATCAGTGTTTGGAATCCCAGGAGTGTATGGAACATGGAACACTTACCCTCAGTACAGGAGGATCAGGTTAGTGAACATTTAAACAAACTGAATATGCACAACTTTATGGCACCTGACAAGGTGTGCCCATGAGTGTTACTTCTGTTTTTAAGAAGGGAGGGAAGGGTCAGTCAACTATAGGCCAGTCAATCTCATCTTTATCTCTGGGAGAGAAATGGTGGAAGTTCTCATGAAAAACATTTCAAAACACATGAAGCAAAAGAAAATTGATTAGGAGTAGTCAACATGGATTTATGAGGTGAAAATTACACTTAAGCAAACTGATAACCTTCGATGCTAAGATAAGTGACTTGATGGGTGAGTGGAGAGCAGTGGATGTTGGTTACACTGACTTCAGTAAGGCTTTCAACACTGTCTCCTGTAGTATCTTCATGGACAGACTGAAAAGTACAAGCCATAAGTGCACAGTGAGTTGAATTAAAAACTAGCTGAATTGCTGGGCTGAAAGAGTTGCAATCAGTGGTATGATTTCCAGATGAGAACCAGTCACTAGTGGTGTACTCCACAGGCCAATATCAGGGCCAATACTGTTCAACATTGTCATTAATGACCTGGATGCTGGTACAGAAGGCACTCAGCAAATTTACAGATTATATAAAACTGAGCAGAGTGTTTCATGTGCCAGGTGAAACTATGCTATTCAGAGGGACTTTGTGAGGCTGGAGAAGTCAGTAGACAGGAACCTCATGAAATTCATCAAGGTAAATACAAATCCTAGGATGAACAGGACCATGCACCAGAACATGCTGGGGGCCAGCAAACTGGAAAGCAGCCTGGAAGAAACATGGATGTCCTGCAGAACAAATTGACCATAAGCTGGTAATTGACTATGGTAGCAAAAAGAGATTGACAGCATCCTGTACTGTTAGGAAAAATATCACCATTAGATTGAAGAGTGGTGACTCTTCATTTTAGCACTTGTGGAACCACATCTGGGTGCTGCATCCAGTTCTGAGTTCTGCAGTGTAAGAGATACATGGCCTTAGTGGATTGAGCTCAGGCACTAGAGCCTCTGTCATACAAGCAGAATCTGAAAGAGCTGGGGCTGTTTGGCCAGGAAAAAAAAACATGAGAGGTCACTCGGAGTGACCTTATCAGTGTGTATAAATAACTGATGGCAGACAATATAGAAAATATATTCTCAGTAGTCACCTATGACAAGATAAGAGGAAAAATTCCATAAAAAAGACTGACTATGCAGTGGAGCAGGTTTCCCAGTGATACTGGGGAGTTTGCTTTGAAAGATGTTAAAAATTAACTGGAGAAAGTCTTGAACAGCCTGACCTAACTGTAAAGTTAGCCCCTGTTACGGTGAGGTGTTGACTGTTCAGGTGTGTCTCCCAGTCTCCATTATTCTGTAACTGTGACTATTCAAGTTAGTAGGGACAGTCTTAGTGTTCTCACGTTAAAATTGTAATGAGTTCTTTGTAGGGAAGGTTAAAATGCTGGGAGTAGTGAGGCAGAAATAAAAGTATCAGAAATTCTTCATATATTTGAGACCTGATTCCTTCAGAATACATCAGAAATGCACTGAAATAGACTGCTTATATGTTGGTGTAAAGTGGGTATGCAGGTGGGTAAGTGCACATGTGAAATAAAAGTAAAAATAATAAACAGTGAGCCCATCATCACTTTGTCTACATATTTTGTTCCTCTCATTCTTCTTTTTGTGCCTGTCTTTGGACTGCATATGCCTTTGTCTGTTTTCAAAGTCTGAATCCTGAATGGAGCTTTTGTGATCCAATTTCACATGATCCACTCTTAATAAAAAGTGAGGCTTTACTAAATGCCTTAAGCAGCACAGTTCTTGATCAACAAACCTTCAGAGTCTGAGTCTCTGAGGTCCTCTTGGAGACACTGTCAAAACACATGCTATCCCTCATGTGTAAGAGAGACCTGCGGAAAGCATTTAGAAATTACCACCTTCTAATTCCTGTTAAATTACAGTAACTCCAAAGTACATGAAAATAGCCAGGCTGTTGCTGTCCCAAGGCTCTTGACTGTCACATGTTTTAGTGTTTCTTTGTTATTGTGTTAGTACAGTGCTGAAGACGGTGCTGCCACGTTTTAAAAACTCTAACAGTGAACCTAAAAAGGAAGTCCTTTAGCAAGTAAAACGACCCATATTTAAGTCAGTTGTACAATAGGTGTGGATGATATTATGTCTTTCCATAATTATGTTGTTATCCCAGATTCTCCATGTGCCTATACTGAAAAACATGGTACTTGAAAGATACATCTGTGCCTGTGGCTTCTGGTCACCCCACTGTTTCTGGCAGACTTTGAGAGATTACTGTCATGCAGTTCTTGTAGATTTCCCGGCACAAGGAATAAGTTCTTTTCAGCGAACTTTATAATTTATTTTGTGTCTGCAAGGCAGTGAAAAGAGGTGAGGATCCTGAGCATCCAGCCTTTTGTTTTGGTTGTCTTTCTGCTTCTGAGCTGGAACTAGTGTGAAGTTGCCAGTCACAGGCAAAGCAGAGATTGAAAAGCCGGCAGTAAAGAACGACATAAAAGAAGAATTCTCAAAGCTGCTCAGAAAAGAAGCTGATTAGGGAAATGAGCCCTACAATTAAGGCCAGAAAGAAATATAAATGACAGACAGAATACAGGGGACAAAAAAGGAGTGATCTTTAAAGAGAACTGAAGACAAAGACATCAGGGGAAAGAAGAGGAAACTAAACAGCTGCTGAAGAATAGAATTAGAGAAAGGAGTACATTTAAGTAATCCTTAGGACATAAACTTAGGACATAAAATCCATTGCTAAAAATATCAGAAAGAGATGTTTTAAAAAATGTAACAGAAAGAGTTTCCAAATCATCTGAATTCTTAGCAGTTATTAATTAGGAAGGATATTGTTAAAAACAAATTCTGATCCTCACTTCTGCCATATTTACCAGAAGAGCCAGAGCACTTTTAATTACAAATCTTAGTTTTGTTGTGCAGTAACTGTTGTACACCAAGTGTATAGCCATATTTCACTTGTGGGTGAGGATCATTTTCAAGCACCAGGAAACATGAGAATCATGTCCAAATGCTACAGAGGAGCCTCATAGCAAAGCAAGAAGAAAGTATTTGTGTTAATTTGGCATTAATATCTGGGCATATGTCATCGGTTTCTCTGATTAGGGTTTTTTTTTTTGATAAGAGGAAGATTGGCTCTTGTTGGAAGTCTCTGAAAGTTTCCCTCCATCCTATAGAGCAGAGCCAATGAGGGCCAGCTCTGAGGAAAACTTCCTGCTTTTGAACCATTAAG
>JAWWEE010000085.1:33189953-33215696 GCA_035221455.1 Xenops minutus
GCACCTCATCACCTGCCGTTTCGTCCCTCGCCTGTCGCTACAGGGCTTTGCAAATGTGGGAAGATCCCTAGAGCCTGTGCAATGGATTTTTTAGGTGAGGCGCAGTGTGTGCAGAACTGGCTCCACCCTTTACTCCTAAGGTTCATCTGCCAGAGCCAAGCAAGCTTGGACGGTGGCAGCAAAGTCTTCAGGACATAGATTTGGTTAGAGTGTCCTTCTCTTAGATGGATGGCCTTACAGGGCTAAGCGATATCTACCTGCCTGGGTTTGGAGTTAGAATTGTCCTTCTCATAAGATGGTTGCTGGGGAGCTAGCGAGCCCATCCTGCCTGTTGACACACTTTGTCTGACCCTTCAGTTGAGACCTGACTAGCATGGGAGACCCTACTGGAGGCATGGACCACTGCCAGCACAGCTCGCAACCTCATAAGAGCACGCAAGCTTCTCCCCCACAACAAGGGGGTGTCCATGGAGAAGACCACTACATGTACTAATCTTTGTAACTGCATGTTGCCTTTATGCAGACTATAGAATTGTCACTCTGCTTTGTGCAAAATAAATCAGCAGCTATTGCAAAAAGCTGACAAGTTCATGGCAGGAAGTGTAAATTATTCAAGTCTTTTCAACAGCAGCTTGAATTAGAATATCTAGATAACCAAGAGATCAATCAACATGCTAAAAAAAACCCAAAAAACAAAACAAAAACAAAACCAAAAAACTACCTTGATTGGCCAAAGGAAATTAGGTGAAAGAAAGCCTTATAAGCTCTGTCAAAATGACTTTGTCATGGGCAATACCAGAATAGAGTGTATTCATGAAAAATACCCCAACCAAACAACACCCTTCATGCAAGGTGCTTTTTTTATGGTACCTATCACTTCATCACCTTGTCTTTCTATGTCCTAACATAGAAAATTAGGTCAAAGTAACACTTAGTATTTACATAGTGACTGCAATAATTTTTGCTGAATGCCAAATGAATGTCAAAAAAGACTATTATTCTTGTAGGTGCTATCTGAGTCAGTTATAGCTTCAAAACATCTTGCACCAGTACCATTTCTTACTGTGTACACTGCATGGAAAATATATTGCTTTCAACTACAGGGAAAATCGTGTGAAACAATCTGTTGACTTTTTCTTCCTCTCCAGAAAAAACATCTTTTAATTAGAGGCCTTTTAAACTTTTAGAAAGAAAATAAGGCAAACAAGGGACAGAAAATATGAATGACCACCTCACTGAATTATTCTCAAATTTTCTTAAGGAACTGAATAGGCTTCATATTCAGAAACCTTTACCAAAACTTCAAAAACAGATGACAGAATGCAAATAAACACCATTTATTTTTGAGACTGTTTTTTCTCAGGCCTTGAGATACATCAAAAAGGACAGAATAAGGATTATTTTTAGGGTATGATCAACTGTATACTTTCACCAAGTCTTAGACTTTTTGCTGAAATTTCAAATACCACTTGGAAATTAACCCATGTCAACAACTGGCAAATGTTTTGACCACTAACCAGTTCCAGACTGGTAGAGATATATTCAAGCTGGCTTCTCCTCTGTCTTGTAAAAGACTATTTGGTTGACTGATGAGAATACAAAGTTCCAGTAGAAAGGGTGTAAACGATAGGTTTTGAACAAATGTCAATGGCATTATAGTCCATATTGAAATATTTATAACTTTCTTTCACACAGTAAATTTACCTGGGTAAAGCTGTTTAATTAAAAATAATCCTGGTCTTGGAAATACCATTTTTGTGTGGAATGAAATTGGAAAGTGTATAATGACTAGCTAGCTTTTAAAATTTATTATGAATATGACAGTCCTTTCATAGTGAGATTAAGATACAAAGTTACAGAAAAGAAGAGGAATAGCATGGTAACTTGAAATTATATAGGTGTATATCTGAAAGTTCTGTGATATATTCAGGAGAAAATGCCATGCACATTGCATGTTGTGGTGCTTCATGTCCATCAGAGTAAGCAGTGGGGAAAGGGCAACTGCATAAAAAGGAGAATATACTTTGACAAGTGAACATTCCACCACGTGGGGAAAAGATCTACTCAGTATATGTCAAAGATCTTTGCTCACTGACATATAGTGAAGAAGCATAGTACTGAATGCAGATGGTAAAAACTTGCACACTTCAAGAGTATGAAGTGATCTGGAAAAGCAGTAAAGGGTCATGTTACAAACTCTGAGAAAGGACAACAACCTCAGCAGGTGACATAGCCAGATGCAAGTGCAGAACTGTTATGCATGATGTTTCTGAAGTCTGTAAAAATGCCAGATGTCTTTTCTGAATCTTACTGGTCTTGGCATCCACATGACTATCTGATCAACCATAGAAATGACAGAAGAGAAGGGATCACAGATTGTTTATACGGTTCCACCCTACATTCAGAACAAATAGTATGTTATGTTTCCTTAAGGCTTTTTATCCAATCAAAAAGACCCATTTTGAATATATGAAATCCATTAATTAAGACTTGATGTGTTTTACAGAGCAGGAAGTAGAAAAAAATAAAAAAAAAGCCAAAGCTGAGGCAAAGTATAAGAGCTGACACAGAGGCAACTGAATTCATCCCTCATTGCTCAGCATCTGTAAACTAAGATTATTCTTCAGGATGACTGAATAAGTGAGTTACATTTCCAGATTCTAAGAATCCAATTAAAAAATTTAGCCTAGGTCATAAGCTCTGCTGTTTCACATGTATTAAGATATGTATGTTGTTATGTGTTTTGAAGCTATCAGGAAAAAACGAGTATTTATTTTCTTTAAGAATGGACATTTAAACTGAATTTATATTCAGTTTAAGGAAATGTACATTAGATTGTTCTCCTTAGAAATGTGTTGTAAATATTTGATTTAAAAATAAGTGACAAATTCAAAGGAGAAAATAATTGCCTTCCTGTTATTGTTAAACTTTCAATAATTAGACTTCTAGAAGTTAAATGGCCAATCTAAGGCTTTAATTTTTTTAATTATTTTAATTTTGTGATGAAGATTCAGACTTGGAGATTGTATCCAAGCTAATATGCTTGTATTTGTCTTCTGGTTGTATTCTGTAGTAATCCTTGAAGTCAAGGAAGATAGACGCTCAAAGTTAAGTTTAGTGGTACATTTATAAGTAAGGAGTGAAATTCAGTCTGGAAAAAGTGACTATGCATAATGCCTATTAATACTGAATGTGTGTTTCTTCTAGAAAAGCCACTAGCATAGAATAAGGAAGACAGAGGAACATAACAATACTGAAAAATCTGAATTGATTGTGAATAACTTAGCAAAGAATACAAAGCTTTTACAACCCCTTGATAATGTTATAGGAGAGATAAAATTCACCAAGGGTTTAATACTCTGTTAAGTTTGATTTTTCTTCCATCAGTAATTTACATGCATGCAGGGTGAAATGTGATATTAATCATACATCACATGACCCTGAATGAGCCATGAAGCATTTCAGTTGCCTGTCAAATCACTGTTATTTTCTGAAATGTGTGTAAGATGAGTGTAATTACTAACATACATCAAAAAGTGTTGAAAACAAGAAGAGATGGTAGTGAGGGGACCTGTTCCTTCTCAGAAAGGAAAATCTTAAGACAGTAAGTAGAGAAAAGACTTTGAGTACCAGGAACACAACTGCTCTTAATGCATCTGAAAGAAATACCATGTTTATATGGTGTATTTAGTAGATGTCAGAGCTAAAGTAACACACTCATGACAACTGAAGAACATTATGTGTAACCAGTGTGAAATTTGTGACATCTCTTCTTGTAAAATCCTGCAAAATATTGGTGAGAGGAAAAAGGTTTTGCAGAAGCAAGCCCAATATCAGGAGTGGTAAGTCACAGGAATAGTCTGAAAAAAAACACAAAGAAATATAAGCCACCTAGATGACTTTCAGGAGTAGAGAAACTGTATTCTAAACATAGGTGACTAAGGAGGGACTCATTGAAAGCAGCCCTTTCAGAGTTAGTTACCTACAGCTTGCATATGCACAGTAAAAATACCAGCTACAACTGTCGCTAGAAAATAGGAAAGAAATACCTAGTAGAGAAAAGATTAATGACGCTAAGAATGAGACAGGATGAGTTAGGATTTTTTGGGTTTGTCCCTCTCTTTGTTACAGAGAGAACGACAAAAATGCACCTCTGAGCCAGGCTTGCACCAAGTAAGATGGTGTCTCTTTCCTTGGGCTAGCACTGGTGTACACTTTGAATAATTTATTTCTAAGAAAATTGTTTTAAAAATATTTTCTCCTTTCATCTTTGTCTCTGTGAGCTTTTGTTTATTCTTCTGTGCATGCACTTACATCCAGTCCTGATTACAGTACAAGTTTTGACAGATGTCTTTGTTATCCGGTGGAAGAGGACCTTTCTGCAGGCACTGCTTTCTGTAAGACTGTATTTGACAGAACTGGTGCGTATGTTGAATTTCTTTTGAAATGTTCTCTTGTGGGATTTCATGCTGTCATGCATTAAGAATTGTACAGCTCTTTTATTGAAAAATCAATAAAATAAAAGATAAATCAAAGAAAAACTACTGTTAATACCTTGTTTAATCAAAGGAAATGTTAAGTTCTTCTACCTTTCTACATACAGAAGTATTGTATACAAGGTAGGACTCTTAGATTTTTATTTAAAACAAAATGATTTTTTTTTTCCCAAGTGTCAGGTTTTTATTAAAGACTTTTTTTTTTAATAGCAAATGTGTTAATTGCAAACTTTTAAGAAAAATAGCTTTTTGTGACGCTTCTATGATTCCTCTTGGTATGGTCAAAAGCAATTTGGTTCCTCAAAAATCTCTGTGTTTTTCTTTGGTAGATTTTGTATTAGGCACTTTATGAGAAATTACCCTCAAATTTATCCTTGATCAAAATCAGAGGGGATGAGACTTGTTTCAATAGAAACTATTTAAAACCAGAAACATTAGAGACAGGCAAAAGAGAAAACTACTGAAGAAACTGTAAAAAAAAAAAAAAAAGAAAAAAAGTCCTCTGTTGTTGGAAGGGCTCTTTAAAGGCATATATATAGTAATGTGTCCTGAAGCATTTCTCAGTACATTGAAATTGAATAGAGAAGAGTTAAAATTTATTCATGAACCTTAATAACTGAAAATCAAAGCTCCATATTTAGTGATACTGTATTATATTACTGAACTGTGAAAAAATAAAGCCTTTGTAGACTTACTCATGTTGAGTTTTCTAGTAAAGGGAAGCTGTTAAGATGGCTTCCCCTTACTGAATGAAGATGTATAAGACTCTAGGTGGTGGCCATCACTTTCTAATTTCCTATCTAGGGATTCTGTAGAAAATTATACAAAACTAGATGACAGTTTGTAACAGCTGGATACTAGTTTTGGCAAATGACCTAGATAGAGTGGATGTGGAAGTGTTTGACTTGCATTGATGTCTCATTGAGTTCATGTTATGATGATAATTTTCATGGTCTATGGAATTCAAATTTGAAATAAGATATTCTATGACATCTGAATCCTTGTGGTATTCCTTCCTCTCTGAGAATAATGTGCATCAGCATTAGTATTTGAGTAACATTCCTTGAACGTAAAGTGCATGCTCATAACAATCAATATAAGTAATAGTTGGGTGCAGACACTTTCCTAATGTTGTTGTTTAACACAGCATGGTGATTGCCAAGTGAAAACACACCATGACCTTACTCTTTTAATCCCCCAGCATGTTTCAATGTAATTAAGTACTGCTTTTCCTGATTTTGATTTCCACTTCAAGCCTGGCATGCTTGGTAAGATGAACACATGCTGAGGAAGAGTTAATTCTAAATGAAACTGTTCTTTCCCTGAGCCTCAGGATTGTCTCTCTCTCAAAAAAAAAGCCCAAACAAAACCTAACCAACAAACCAACCAGCAAAAAAACCTCAACCAAAACAAACCCCATGTAATCCCCAAATCTCTTTCTACCCTTTGATGTAGTTGCATAATCCTTAGTTTTGGTATCTTTGTTTTTGAGAGCTGATGTAAACCAGCTTTACTGAGGCAGCTTTGCTCAGTGTAGTCTCCTGTTCAGATTACAGTTCTGCTAAATATGTCCTCTCTTTCTGTGATCCTCTATGTTTTTAAATGGTTAAGACAGTGTTTTCTCGTCAGTGAGTATAAGCCTTGCATGGGTAGAGATGAAGAAATAAAAGAAGGGAAATGGTGGTGTGTTAGCATACACAATGCTAAAACAATCAATAACAGACCAAGTATTTGATTTAAGAGAAGGCTTTGGGTTAGGAGCGATACTTATCTTAAGCCTTTTCCCATTTTTAATTTTTACTATATGGATCTCTATTTATTGGTCAACATATTCTTCCTTTGATCAACCACTTAAATTTGTAGGATTATTACACAGAAAATATAGAGACCAGGCCTTCACAGCCTTCAGTTTAGAAGGATAGATCTCCCTGTTAAAGTTTAATAGATACCATATTGTGCTAAGAAGTATTTTGCTTTATTTTATACCTGGAATTATAGAAAGAAATTCAGAAGCAGATTAGGGACAAATGAGTGATGGATGTGTTCCTGTCCTAACCGACTGGTAAAGGACACAGTACTGGAAATCTGTTCTTTTGGTGCTTTGCTTAAGCACCTGTACACCTTTCTTTATAGTTAAGGTAAAATAGATTATGTGAATATGAACTTTTTAAATGATGCAGTCCCTAGGTGCAAGCATAATTTGTACAAGTTCTATAACTTTTAGTAATACTATTCTTTTTTTTAATATTCCTACTACATATGTGGTTTCTCTTCTCTTTATTTCTTATTTTTGCCTAATGTTAACAAAACCAATCCAGCTTTTTCATGTCACCATTTTGAATAAAAAGAGAATTGTTTTTTTTTGACTGGCAGGGCTATGAACGTAGGTGTGTATATGTTTCAAATGAAGTTTTCTTCAAATTCCAAATGGCTTTGTCACTACACAGGAGACATATATCTCTGGATACATGTGTACATATTTTTCCCAAAGGAATGGTATGAGTTTAATCCTTTATCAAAGGGGATTCATGACCTTCATTAGTGAAATATCTCATCTTCAGTGATTAGTATCTGGAGAGCTATTTTCTGAAAAAATGAATGAGGTATAGTTTTTAGACAAGCTACGGCAAAGTCATGTAAAGCAGTTATTTTTTCCACACATGTGACGGGGAACAGAAAGTGAGTTATCAGTGGCATAAAGGCTTTGGAACTGTAAAGCAAGACTGATTTTTTTTTTTTTTTTTTTCCTTCATGTTTGTGTTACAGATGGTCTGTGTTTCTCTCTGACTAAAAGTTCCATTGCTCTCCAAAGGAAAGAACTACATGACATGGATACATAAGTAAAATATTATTTTTAATTTATTTTCCCATAGTTGTATTAGAAAAAATATTGAAATGTAACCTTGCCTTGGAAAACAAAATAAAAATGATTGGATTAGAGCTCTTCTTGTCAGATGGTATAGATGCAGTTTCCTACAGGAGAGTTCAATGTAACCTACTCAACAAACTATATGTGAATTCGAAGCACAGCAAAACTGAAAACCAAAATATGGGGAGACTAAAACAATCACAAAAACATAACACCTCTCACTGCTGCCAGTACTGCCTGTAGCACTGTGAGGATTTATCTCTCCTCAGACAAGAGAAAGATTGCAGCTTTTTTCTAGTATGCAAAAAGAGAAGGGAAAGAAAAACATCCAACTATTTATGAGAAAAGTCCTCTTAGGCTTCCTAAGTGAAAAACAAACCCTAACTTCTTGTTACAAATTCTTCCAAAAGGATACCTATTCCTACAGTACCATTTCAGCTGCTTCTTATTTTTAAAAGTATATGTGACAGCTTTCAGTGAAGAGATGTGCTAACATTTTGTGAATGTCTTTTCCCTACTTCAGTCTTGGGTGAGTGTGTGCTCTTTTCTGTACATCATAGGGGCTCATAGTTTATAACAGCCATAAAAACTATTCATAGGCTAGGAAATATGGTTTTCAACTCATCTTTGTTGGAGAGTTTCTTATCCAGGACTGCAGAATTATAATTATAATTATTTTCTCCGTGTGAGAAAATTCTTGTGGAAGATTTACTTGGGGTTCTATGTACACAGTGAAGCATGTATTAAGTTCAAATTTTGGAATATATGAAAACCTTTACTTTTAAGACTTGAGCAGGAGACATAAAGATATTTGTTATTATGTACACTGACACATTTAAAAAGAAAAGAAAACAAAAAAACAACTAATTTTTTCATGTCTATCTTCATTATTTTACAATCAATGAAATTTCCTATATTTCAGATTTTGTTTCTTTAAAAAAAATCCATACAACCATACATTATTTACTCCCAATAAAATATTTTAATATCAGAAGCTTGAAAAGTTTGGATTAAGGTCCCAGATGGTCATTGACCTGTAAACATTTATTGTACCAACTAAACTTTCAAAATGGCATCAATTCTGTCACACTATTATTTCTGGATATACTGCTCGAAGCAACATTCTGCAACACATGAAAAGCATAGAGCTTTGAATTCTGATCCATCCTGGTTTAAAATATCTTTACTACCTATAAACTGAACAGAGATCTTTCAATTGCTGTAATCAGTATTAGATGAAAAGGTGCAAAGAGAAGAGCTTTCTCTCCTCTGCCAGTCCTGTGAGAAAAAGGAATGACCCTTGTGTTTCAAGGAAAAAAGGTATGGGTACCTACCAGCAGGTATAGTTAAGAGGCTTACTGATGATGAACTTAATGAAAAATTTTCCTTCAAATACACAAAAAAAGACATGCTTTGATTCCCAAATATACTTTGGTTTTGGTTTTGTTTTGTTAAGATGGTTAGTTCATGTGGTTCCTACTTAATGTACTGACTATTTTGACTAAGCAGTTCAAGATGTATTGTGGGCTGACAAATCTGTCTCTGCTGTATGTTATATAGATGGTGTCAATAGTCAATCTTCCTCAGTGACTTCTCTATGGCACCTTTATGGTTAAATACCTTCATGTATTAACATGTTTTAGGTAAGGAAGAGCGGAATATCATGCAAAGGCTTGCTACTACAATACAGTATGCAGTGACAAGGTCTTGAGTTAATAGCAGAATTGATCTAAGAATAATGTAGCTGCTGAATTATTTTGCCTCAGTGTTGAGAAATTACCCGTGTTTTGTTTCCTTACAGCTGTAGCAAGGGAAGTACTTATCCCTACAACCTGTAGACTGGCTTTCTAGAAAATCATAACTAGGATGAATTTGGAGAGAAAGGAAAATGTGTTAGCAAATAGCTATCATTTAGAGACACAAAGTTGCAGAAAATAATAGAATCATTTATGTTGGTAAAGGCCCTTAAGATCAACAAGCCCAACCATTAGAATGCTGAAACTGACCAGGATTATCTGAGCCACTGGAACACCTGAAAGTATACTACATTTGATCTGTCTTCAGATTCCTCCATCAGCTTACTGGGGACTTTTGTTTGCTTTTGCTTTCTAAGTACTTACGATTAATGTGACAACCCTACGTTCTGCCTAGTGGGTATTAACAAGTGGCAGATTGTGTTTCATAGCTAGTTTTTCTCAGCAAGAACCACCCTCAGAGAAAGAAGTTCAGGTAAAAAGTTAATAAGGTTTGATGGCCTTTTGCACAGCACTTCACTCTTTATTATTCATCTAATTTATCTGAAATTGCATTTCATCTTCTTGGCATACAAAGACAAAGCTCTAATTTCCATGACAGCCTGCTCTAATATGCACAAATGGCAGTATAGAAGAAAGAACAATCTGCTTTCACCTCCAGCAAATTAACTACAGAAGCAAATATCAGCACAAGCTGACTGTATTACAGTAGTTTCTTCATGTGATGCTAGTTCAGATTTGTGAGTGATAGTTATAAAACAAAGTTTAATAAAGAGATATTTTTCTCAGAAGTTTTCTTCTTGGGCTGCTCATCTGCCCTTCACCTTCTGGACAAGGGCATTACAGTTCTCATGTGGTTACCAGTGTGCAGAGTATAAGCTAAGAAGTTACGTCCCAGTGAGTTCTAGAAGTTTTGAATGTGTGCCTCAGTCCTCAGGAAAACTTTTCTTCCTAGTGAATGGCCAAATCTGGTTTTGCAACAGAGATCTATGTCTTCCTACTTGGTATCTGCAGAACTCAAAGCAAGAGGGCAGGATCCTTAGAAAGAGAGAAGGGTTTGGCAAGCAATGCCAGCCTTACAGCAAGTGATCACTGGCACAGCAAGCAATAATGTCTGCTTGCTTGAATAGGAATTCATCATATGCTGTGATGTGAAAGTGAGAGTGTGTTTGAAGTACATAAGTAAGTGCAGAGCTTTACATTTAATGTGGTTGTATACACTAATGCTGTCAGTCGCCACAGGGATCATTCAAGAAAATAACTAAATACTGTGTATTAACCTCTCATACTGCCTTTGTTGGTTTCCCAGGTAGGCTGAATCACTCTGCGTGATAAATAGAGTTCAGAATGGCTTTTGCTGGATTGTGTTTTTCTTTCTGTAGGACATTTATATGAAGTTTTGGGGCACACTGAAGTGTTTGACACAGTGATACAAGAGAAATGAGTGTATGTATGTAAGGGAAGGGTCTTTTGCAGAGCTGATGGTCTTTAAAGGATTATGAAGCCTGCCCAGATACTAGCTTTTCTATTAATATCTCTGCCTTCCATCAATCTTAAACAGCAGCCACACCTTTCCAAATCAATAAAAAATGATGTCATCAAATCGGAGATGAGTTGGAAAACAGGGTGATCTGTCATTCTATCCCAGATAGAGTGTGTTTGATTAATATATGTTTGTGTCCCCTTCTCCTTGTGGAGTTTGGTTTTAACAACAACCATGTAGCCTGCATCCCTTGCAAGGTACATACTGGTCTATATCTCTGATTGCATCATTTTGCCCAGAAAGTCCTTTCCCTGTGGTGTGTTTCAAAGTCATAATAAATTCCACTCTACTTAACAAGTCAGCAGGAGCTGGGTAGGGGTAAATGCTGGAGTTTTGGCACTTGTTAATTAGTGAGGTTTGGAAAGCTTGCCTGTGTTTAGTGCTAACCTGTTTGAGAACACACTCTGTGGCTGGCTACAGAGAGATTCATGAACTTGTTTTAAAGACTGAAAACCTTATAATGAACATCCCATAAACCTTCAATTGTTTGAGACTGTAAATTAAATGACATTGCTTGTTTAACTTTTTTATTTGAACATGCCAAAGATTGCCTCAATTTTATGTCTCAAAACTGTAGGATGTCAAAGCCAGTCATATAAAAATTTCTTTCCATTAAAGCTGCAATTCAGTTCACCCTGTTTATAATTATCATGATACGTGTCTCTTAATGGATCTTTCATTTTGTCAAGATATATTTGTAGGCTACTAATGAATGTTCCTCAGAGATACTGTTCACAGATACACACATGCAGTGCTCTGATATTGATGAAAGTGCCAAGGTCAACTGCTAAGTGCTGCCAGAATTGTATAGAGTCTGTAGAGCGTCTAAATTCCAACTGACTTTCCAAGTTCACAGTTATTTTTCAGACACAAGGCAAGAAACAGGAGGGAAAAACCCTTTTAATCTAAAAAAAACAAACAAAAAACCCAAACAACCAAAAAACCCCCAAACACACCACCCAAACAAAAAAGCCCCCAAAAGGAAAACACAACCAACCAACCAAAAAAACCCAAAACCAAACCAACAAAAAAAACCAACCCCCCCCCAAAAAAAAAAAAAATCCCCACAAAACCCACCAAAAAATCCAAACCAAAAGGAAAAGCCTCAATCCAAAACAAAACCCAAACAAACAACAACCACCACCACAAAAAACCTTGTTTGTCTTTCTTTGTGCTTGCTTATCTACTTGCTCGTATATGGTTTTAAACCAAGGATATTGTCAAAAGAACTGCTACTGGTTTGTGGTACAATAAAATATTGGCTACTCAAAATATTCATATATACAGTGAATTATGAACCATGCTAAGGCCCTCCTCCTAGCATCTGCTTTGACAAATGAACGTGGTATTTCATTCAACTCTGTATTGCAGGGATTTATGTGGGAAGATACTTTAATTCACCAAAGCTTTACTATAACTTGTAAATGAGTAAAAATAGACTATTGCTTGGGGGCTTTGGTATACAGTCCAGAATATATTTTGTTGTGTATTTGTTTGATTCCCATACCTTTTTATTGCCTTCAAATTTTTACTTTGGCAAAAGAAAAATAGTTTCAAGAGGTGATTTTGATAGAAAAACTTCCAAAGACCATATCTTTGACAGTAATAATCTCTAGCAAATGAATAATCTTGTGGTTTAGCAAAGATGGTAGGATGAGGGATCTGGATATAGTTTTCAGTTTTTTTACTGGTGCAATTAGTGTCCTTCACATTGTAATAAACTATTTGCTTTACTTTTGGAGGAGCAAAGTATTGTTGATGTTTATTTATTATAGTTTATGTACTGCTAGAGATTTGATGGAAAACATTTACTAAGTATTCCTGTAATACTTAGTAATAAGTTCTAAGTATTCCTGTAATTTTTTCTTTTTCCCTCAAAGCATCCCTAACAGTGGAATTTTTCCCCCAGAAAGCATCCTTGTCATGTTCTTAGAAAGGTACAGGATAGGTCTGCAGGTGACACTGAATTATTGTTAGTTTGCCTTTTCCATGCATTCCTTATATAGATCTGCCTATCAATTCTCTAGTTATGGGCCTCCTTGAAGTTATTTTGGCCAAAGACCACACAGCCTGTTGTGGTGGTTTTCAGTGAGCCTGTTTCCAAGGTGCTGTCATGCTTCTGACAGAGTAGAGCTAGAGTGTTCAAAGCACATTGTCTCAATCTTCTACCTCAATAATGTTTTCACTGGAGATTGCAGGCCACAGGTATGCTGCCCTCGGGTTTGGTAGGGGTTTTTTGGTGTTTGGTTGTTTGTTTGGTTGGTTGGTTAGTTGTTTGGTTGTTTGGTTGGTTGGTTAGTTGGTTCGTTGGTTGGTTGGTTAGTTGGTTCGTTGGTTTTTCGTGCTTCAGAAAGGGCAGGCAAGCTGAATTTTTCTCTGCTGGTGAGCCACAAATGTTAGGACGATATTCTTTGAATTATAGTATGTGTGTGCTTTTTCATGGCTGGATGATCCAGGGTATGAAGAGGAATGTTTGCTAAGACAAATGCTGCTGTCAGATTCATCAGCTCAATATGGCAATGTTCGTGTTGAACTGCATGTTATAAAGAGTGGCTCTGGCACGGTCCATTGACTGTTCATCTGCCTCCCCTCATCTTTTAAAATTTGTTGCAGTTTACACTTGTGTGAAGAGATTTCTAGATACTTGTAGCAGTTAGAATAACTTCCCTTGAAAGGTTTGTGAAAATGTTGCAGATGGAACAAAAAATGTGACACATTTCTCCCCACCCCCAGATACCTTCCTTATATGTGGTGGAGAGTTCTGCTGTGACCAACATAGCACAGTTTCATTGTTCTGTTATACTGGTCAGTCAGAGGTGTTCAAAATCCTTAAAAAACACTTATTGATATGCCCCCCCAAACTCATGTCTGCACCTAACTCAGAATTTCTGCTCGTGGGAAACTTTGAACTCTGATCTGGGCCTGGATGTGGAAAGAGTTCTGAATACATTTTCTGGTAGAACTGATTAGTTGAATTTTAGCAGCCTGTGTTTGGGGAGATCACACAATGGGAGAAATTGTCTTTCCTCTTTGTGCTACATATACAAGAGCTGAACTAGGTACTCATTAACAGAAGAGACAATAATTCACAGAAAAATCAAAATCCTTAATTTTCAATAACATACTTTCAATTAAGGAACTCATCACTATGAATCTAGTTTGGTAAAATACTTGTTAAGATAAACTGGGCTGGGCTTTCTTAAATGTCCTAAATTTGGCTTTTGCAGTGGAACTTGATTTTCCAGATTTCAGACATGTTAAAAATTATCTGAGAGTGCCAGGTTGATCTCTTTCTCTCTTTGCTCTGTGGAAAATGTAGTACTTAACAGTGATAAAGCGATCCTGTCTTTAAAATGAAGTGTGAATTTGCTGAGAGCATTTCTCTGAGATGGTAGAACTGAGGGAACTTGGAGGAGGCTCAGAAATAAGATGGAAAACAGTAGTTATTGCAACTATCCTAAAGTGAGTTTTAGGGGTGAAAAAAGTAAAGCAAGGTGGAATATTTCCCATTAAAGGCTTGAAATAAAAATGTCTGTTGGGAAAAAGATTGTATAATGAATGACAAACATGTTATCTTTTTAAATAAGGAGATGAAACTGTGGGCAAAACTGGCAGAACAATGGTGTAGTGTCATTAAGGCATCAGGCTTTCTTATTCATCCAAGCTTTTGGTAGAATACCCTGGTTTGTGTCCCAAGCGGGAGTGCAAATCTCTTGCATTTCTTTGACTTAGCCTGCTATCTTCAGCTTGTTCATTTAGCAATGAGGTTTTGCTGATCTATGTATAGATCGGCCTAAGAAAAATAAAGGCATGCAAGGTGAGAAGGAAAGTTATACTTAAAAAAGAATTAAAAGCACATAATAATAACTATTGGAGACCAACTCTGGCATCTAATGTTGACAAATAACATATTAGAACAAGAATCTAGGATTCCTGAGGAGATGATTAAGGAATCTAAATATTTATTTTGATTTTCAGATGGTTCGTAAGGACAAAGACAAACAAATGTAACCCCCTTTTTTTTTTTTCTTTTTTTTTTTTTTTTTCCTACTGATGTAAGCCCATATATCAAAGCCCAACGTGCCTAAGCATGAAATCAGTCCAGTGATCAACCTTGCATATGAGGGTGTCAATTCTAATCACTTATCTTGCAAGTACAGAGTCTCTTGTTAACAATACTGTTCTGACTGTGAACCATTTTCTAGTGGAGCATGGTAAAAAACACCCACATGCACAAAAAGGTAGAGGTGACTCCTAGACAAACTTTCTGCCATTTCCACTTCTAAAATGAACTCTGCCGTTTCTGCTGAAGGAACAGTTCTGCCTTTCCATGCCACTTACACTTCAGGGATTGTAAGTGCTCATGGGTTCACTTGACCAGTTACACAAATAGTCCTACTGAATGCAGAAAATTATTCGTGTATCTGAGCTATACAGTTTTCAGAATATTGGAACAGCACCATTTTGTTTTCAGTGTTTCCAACAGTGCAGTCAATTTTTTTAAGAATATGTCATCAGTTGTAATAAATTACTGAATACATATGTAGGTGAAGAAAGTCATACATATAAATACACAGATTATCAGAAAGGTATTAACTCAGTAGAGTGTTTTAGAAGAACTTAGCATGAATTCACACAACATAGTACTATAACTGAGTTTAAAATAAAATTATACATCAAATAAAAGGAAAATTAGTTCTGAGGGTTGTTTTTTAGTGAATTAAATATGTGCTGCGAGGAGAACAGAATTAAAAACAGATTTTATACATTTTTTACACGCATTTATATAAACCTGCCTTTGTAGCTAGATGTGAATCAGAGTGAAGATCAGAGAAGCTTCTTAAATGGGAGAGAGGAAATTTGATGAAGGCAGAGGAGGAACAGGTCAAGGCTGATGATGGACTTATACAAGAAAAAAACAGAAGAAAGGAATACTGTATTTTCTGTGACATTTTTTCCTTCATGTAAAAATCTACTTTCTGATATTTGAATTGTCATTCTTTGTTTATACCTCTTTCAATTTTGCTTCTTTCTGACAGAGCTCAGAGACTGTGTAAAAAGGCTAGTTTCTGTAGTAGGTATTTGTTTGTTGCTCTGACTCCCTGGCTGTGGCAATAATCCAGTTTAATAATCCAGGGCCTATATGCAAAGTGGGACATGGTAACTTTTGTGAGGTTAACTACCAGCATTTTCCAATATTTTGTCTATTTTTTAGCTTGATGTCTTGACTTGTCCTGCCTACTGCCTGTGTACAACTGTACATATTGTTTTCCTGCTCAGCAGCTGTAACTTTTCTACCTAATTTCTTTTCCTGTGGGAGGATTTTTTAGCACATAGATGATGAAAATTCACTTAGGTTTCTAAGTATATGTAGTATATGTTTTCTTTCTTGGTGAAATCCCCAGGCAAATTGGCAAGATTATTGTTAAACTAGGACTTTTGCATTCATGAGAAAGCTTAATATGAACAGTGAAAGAAATATACATCAGCTAATTTTTCATCCTATATTTGCCAAAAAGTAGGCATAAAATTACTATTAGTTTCAATTAAAGATGTTTAAGTTTTCAATAATATTATCTTCATTGTTTCCCCACCATCACAGATGGAATATGCCATAAATATAAAACAAACAGTATTCTTCTTAGTCTTTTTCAAAAATCTCATAAGTGACTGAGCAAAAAGTGTTTGCCTCTTCCAGGGTACATTATGCATAAAAGTACCATTTATGGTCTTAGTATGGTACTCCTGGAGATTTGTGGCATCTCTGATTATTTCATGTATATATTATGTTAGAATTTCTCAGGCTGAGCAAAAATTGCATAGATTTTCCACAGAGAGCAAGAAGTGAAGTATTTTGAAACTACTGTAATTGATATGCAAGAAGGAATTACTAAAACTGATCACTAAATATCTCTGTGGAGATTTCCTGACTTCTGAGTCTAACTCAGTGCTTTTCTATTCTTTTGCAGCACTAAAGTGATGGTAGAAAAATAATGACAGTATGGGTATTAGTATCTGCATTATAAATATTTGCAAAAAGTGGTTTATATCTTACAAGAATCATATTATTTGGCTCACACCTTCATGAAATGACATATAAAATTAATAGGGGACCAATATTCTTTGGAGATTAGGAAATGTTTGATTTCTGAAGTAACAGGTTTTTTATGCCTTGTAAGAGCTGATTACCAAGTTTAACAATGCATCTTACGAAATTTGTGTTCTTCCTTTCCCATTATTTAAATCACCTTGAGAACAATTGCAAAGGAAATGTCGACCATGTAAAAATTCTGTTTGAATTGAAAAGGTATAATTCCTCCTAAATATTATCAATTGAGAGGAAGGCAAATGAGACATTTCAAGATCTACCAAAAGGGTAATTTCTGAGCCAAAACTACTAAACTGTGTCATGAAAATGGAAATGGATATTGAAACAAGTATTCTTAGGCAACTTTACAACATTAGCATCATGTGATAAACACATTTAAATGGAATTTTGCTTTCCCTATTTTCAGTGCATTTTAAGTGGAGCAAGCAAAAAAGTCAGGAAGAGAACTGAAGAAACCAATTCAAAACTGAAGAGCATCACATGAAGGCCTTGATGATCTCTATGAGATTTCAAGCAGGCTTTTGTAAAGCAAAGACTAGAGAATTTATGTGTGTTTTTTTTTTTTTTTTTTGAGACATGTGAACACAGTAGACTTTCACGAGGAATTTGCTTATACCTAGTACTTACATCCTTTGTGTAGAATTAATTAATCAGTGAAATGAACTAACATCTCATGATGGTCAAGCTTATCAAATTATTGATGACAGATTTATTTGCTGTTTCTCAAACACACCTTTAATGGGTCTCTTACTTTTACATTTTTATTGACATTTCTTTTTAATTCACAAAAGAATTCACCTGGCACTTATCCACATTTTGAAAACATGGTGTATATTTCTTCATCTTAACTGTTATTGAAAAAAGTTGCAGGTCAGTCTATACTTCCTCATATTTCTTTATTTGCATGTTCAGTTTGCACCATTTCTTTTTTTAAAACATTCTGTGTTACTAAAAATCTTCTACAGGAAATCTGAAAAAATTATGGCTGTTTTTCAATACCCTTGTCTTTATTTGCATAGTATCTTAGTAACAAAAGTAATATTCAAACTTTAAAATGTTGTGGAGGTTTAGATGCATTTAACCTCAAACCCTCAAAACTGAATTAACTTCATTTATTTCCTGCAGAGTTTTTTGTTGTTTTTTTTTTTTTTTTTTTCAATTTTGAGTAGATGACATAAAGTCTAAGTATTAACAGAAATATTATTTATTTCATTATTTGACTTTGACTTCAGTTAAAAGCAGGGTAGGGAAATAATGCTTTTACATGCATTGATGCGTCATCTAAATGTTTACCTCAGCATCACAGAGGCAAAGACAGCAGCTGAGCATTGAAATAGCCATATCATGAGTTGCAGGTTCATGTCACTAACAGGTTCAGATGATGGAGAAGGTGGAAAAGCTCTCTTCTGTCTGTAAAACCAGATACCTGAGCTTTTTTCTGGTACTTTCATTAATATAAGGTATTCTTTAGTCAATGACACCAGGGTTCAATTCACTGGGATAAACATGGAAATAACCTAGTTTTATACAAAAAACAAAACAAGAGAAAGAATCAATGAAATGAGGACACATCATCACTTATCATCACATCACAGTATACAGAGAGCACCCTGTTCTTCTGGTTTTCAAAATGTCTTAATTCACTTTTTAGTTGGATTAATTTTCTTTATCCTAAAGTGTAAAATAAAATATGAGACAGGAATTTATAAGTTCAAGTTTTAATCCACTGGGGAATCCATCCCATTTACGGGCAAAATACTGAGTGAAATCTTCATGCCCTGACTGTGAAGCTGTTCTTTGCTCTGCACAAGGCACTTCTCCCAAAGAAATGAATTTAGAAATCTTAAACACATGTTGTGCCATGCATAAGAAGACTTATGTCAGGTGAGAAATATGAAGGGAAATGATGGTTTTCTTACACGCGTGTTCTCCAATTCTCTGTTGAGCTAAAAACGGAGTTTATGTTGTCCTGGATGAGCTCCTTCCCTCACCATCCATTGACACATTTAACCAGATTTAACATCTTCTGTGCAGTTTCTCTTTACTGGCTCATATTATTTCTTTTACTGTATTCTAGGATTTAAAGGTAAACTGGTGGGAGAAATCAACCTGACTCTAGAGATTACAAGTCAGAGTTACAATTCCCTAAAAAAATAAATACAGTGATACAGAGAAAAAATTGTTTTAACCCAGAAAAAACACATGTTCATGCCCCAGCACTGTGGGGCACAAACAAAATGGTGTTCATTAGTGCCTGTGCTGAGCACCATGTCGTCCCCCTGAGTACAAAGTAAAAGGAAGGGAAAACCTGTTGGTGAGGATGATGGTCGCAGTCTGGTTGAGAGTGGCAGTCACAGTCCTGTTGAAGTTCTGTTCCTCCTCTGGATCAAACAAGTGGTACCAAAGTCCCCAAAATCTGAAGATTATATGTGCTCAGGTTCAGGTGGGAATGCTCCTCCCCCAGGGCGAGGAGTTTCACAGTGGGTGATTTAACATTGTGAGTCCAGGGATCTTTTTGGAATCCTTGATGTCCCTTTACCAGACATGACCCCTCAGGCTGGATATGAAGGTGCTGATGCCTCCCCAGAGGGCAGTTATCACAGCTCAGTCATTGGTGTGAAGGCAGAAATGTTCCCATGCCTCACAGTGTTCTTTAACACTCAGCTTATAGCCTGAGGAGTCAGGTGTGCCCTGAACAGCTTCTGCCAACAATCCCTTATAAATGGTTCATCAGAAATGACTTAGAGGGTGCAGAATACACAATTTTGGTTACAGCCACACAGTGATAATTTGGTCTCAGCTGCTGTAATTAAGACATACAATTTTCTACCATTTTTTTGGTAATCCAGTCACATAATGTTAAAAGATCTTTATTTTCTTCTACTTAAAAAGCTTGATCTCTGAGGCTTTCAGATTTTACCCTATTTTTTTGCCAATCCTCTCCCTTCATTTGCAGAGGTATTTATAACAGTTTTTTTAAAAAAATAATTTCTTCATGTATAAAATCCAGTGTTACCATGGTAACTAACTCTCTTAGAAATTAATGAAAGTCTTGGTCATTTGACCCTGCAGGAACACTGGTTTCACAAATAAAAAAAAATGATACAATATGACTTTATCTGCCTTCAAATGCCAGTGGTCTGGTTCTCAACCTATATGGAAACCCAATGATATAACTTAGCCCAACTTCATTTGGCTTACCTCTGGTATACAATGGTGAAAGAAAAGAAAAATAAAAATTTTCAACTATGCACATTTTTGGTACCATTTTAGTGGTGCTTATTGATGCAGAATATGATCACAGTTTCGATCAGAGTCAAATCACACACAAAGGTCTTGCATCCATAATGAAATGGAAGTCTCATATAGCTTAAAACATTTAATCTTGTAACTCTTTAAGAGATTACTTTTCTAAAGACTTGAAATATTTTACTCACTGCCATTTTTTTTTAGACGTGTTTTGCATCGTGAGTTGGAGAGATTCAAAGTAGGGAAAAAATATATAAGAAATACTTTGCTTGAATTTTTATACCAAATAAAATTAAGCAGAAGAGTGTCTTCAACATGTGACAGATTTTGAGAAAAAAAATAAAAGATCAGAATACCTTTGAACCTTGAGAATGTTTTGATTGGATTCTGAACTAACTTCAGAACAGGCAACTGCTGAATTTGCAATGGGCTAAGCCAGTGTTTAAACTCAAAGGTCCCCAAAGTTTTGTAAATTCAATCCTTCATTTTTATACAAATTTATAGTTTATAATTTGAAACCATTATTACTTAATGCAATTTTAATACCAAGAAAAGGTGTCTCAATTAATCTCAGTAAACAGGAGAGGGATGTTCATCTAAAGTAGTTTTTCTCTTTGTCAGAGAGAAGATGCATTTCTCATTCAAATATCAGAAGTCTTTTCTGTCCTGTAGAAAGAAATTTCACTTCATGACTAAGTTTTCTGTTTGAAAAAGATAAATGAATTATTATAATGGTCAGTCTCATTTTTCAGCAAGTTAATTTCTTCTAAAATGTGAATAATTTACAAACTTCATTTGTTTACATTTTCACAAGGGTGTTTGAAACTTCCTGTGACTCATATATAAGAAACATCATAGATTCATGGCAACATATAGGTTGGAAAATACCCTTAAGATCATCAAGTCCAACCATCAACCCAGCATTGTCAAATTCACTCTTAAACTAGATGTGACATCTATGCATATTTTAAATGCCTCCAGGAATGGTGATTCTACCACTTCCCCAGGCAGTCTATTCCAGTGTTTGATAACTGCTTTGGTGAAGAAATTTTTGCTAATATCCAATCTAAACCTTCCCTGGTGCAAACTGAGTCCATTTCCTCTCATTTTGTCACTTGTTACTTAGGAGAAAAAACCAACTCTTTTCTCCTTTCAGGTAGTTATAGGGAGCAATAAGGAGCCCCCTGAGACTCCTTTTATCCAGGCTAAACTATCCCTCTCCCTTAATCACTCCTCATAAGGCTTGTACTCCACACCCCTTGCCAGCTTTTTTGCTGTTCTTTGGACACACAGATTATTACTATCCTTTTCCCTTTTTCATTCCCTACTTTCATTGACTGACTTATTTAACAAAGTCAGAAGGAATAATTTTTTAATAACATTTAACTGCACTATATTGTTCTTATGCTTGCCATATTCATAAGTATATAGACAGAAAATACATCCTGAGTTTTTTGACAGTTTAAAATTGTTTTATCCCCTCATCAATACTACACTTCGAAATTACACTGATATTGATAAAAAGCCTTGTCTTGAGAGATTTTTTCTTTCTCACACTGACCTTAGAAATATTGACTAAAAAATCTGTTGTGTTTCTTCTCAAAAAGATGGAGTAATGAGGATTATTTCCTGCCTTCTATTATTAGAGAGGAGAAAAAAATGGTAGTCATGGTCTTTTTGATAATCATACTGTCCTTTGAAAAGCCCAATCACACTGCATGCATCACTGAAGAATTTCACTTATGAAAACAGAACATTTGGCCAGGCTAAGGTTCACTGCTTTAGAAAAGTTTGTCAATATAATACTAGTATTGTTCTTAACTATGTGATGAGTTAGAGATGATTTACCAAGAAAGACTGTTTTAATTAGAATGAAAAACCCTTGACAAGAAAATAGCTAAAGGAAGTATTCATCCTTCAGCCTCATACACCCATCTTCCATAAGGTGAAAAAAAGTTCTTTGGTTTTTATACTCTGCAATGAAATTGCTGCTGGTATTGAGGCTGCAACCAATTATCCATGATAATGTGAGAGGTGCTTGTAGGGTGGTGAATGTACACTTCCAGTTTGTTCACAGTGAACTGTATGAGCTATGGTTGGTGGAAAAAAACCTGTTGGCACTGATTTTTAGGACTCTGTTGCCCATGCTGTGAACAAATCTTCTTGCTATTGGAGCACAGTGGGGCTATTACAGAGAGTTTTCTTACAGAATTGCCAACAATTTCTATATTGTGATACTTTCTAATTGCTTTCTCTATGTCTTAAAGCTCACCTAGTTCCAACATCACTGCCATGGGCAAAGACACCTTCCACTAGACCACGTTGCTCAAAGCCCCATCCACTGTGGCATTAAACAACTCCATGGATGAGGCATCTACAGCTTTTCTGTGCAACATATTACAGTGCCTCACCACCCTTGTGGCAAAGAATTTGTTCCAAATACCTAACATAAATCTACTGTCTTTTGGTGTCAAATCAAAAGGACTTCATCCTTGTCAAAAGTCCCTCTCCAGCTTTCTTCTTCAGGAATTGGGAGACCACAATAAGGTCACCTTGGAACCTTTTCTTCTCCGGGCTGAATAATCCAAATTCTCTCAGCCTTCTCTTACAAGACAGGTGTTCCAACCCTCTGATCCAACCCTCTGTGTCCCTCCTCTGAACTTCCTCCAAAATGTAAATGTCCTTCCAGTGCTGGGGACTCCAGAGCTGGATGCAGCACTCCAGGTGGGGTCCCACCAGAAAGAGAGGCAGAATCTCTTCCCTTGCCCTGCTGGCCATACTGCTTTGGATGCAAGCCAGGATACAATTGGCTTTCTGGACTGTGTGAGCCATTTATAGGGTCATGTCTAACTTCTGATGAAGCACCCCCAAGTCCTTCTCACCAGGGCTGCTCTCAATTCCTTCATCCCCAAGTCTTTATTAACATGGAGGATTGCCCATGTCCAGTTACAGCACCTTGTACTTGGCCTTGTTGAACCTCATGATGTTCCCATGGGCCCACTTCTCAAGCTTGTCCAGGTCCCTTTGGATGGCATTCCATCCTTCAGATGTGTCAACTGCACTATTCAGTTTGGTGTCATTTGCAAATTTTCTGAGGGTTCATCTGATCTCACTGTCTATGCCTTTGATAAGGACATTTTATACTGTTATACCTTGCAAAATACAGACTACAGTGAAAAAACCTGTAGCACCTTAAAAGGTACCTGCACTCTGGCCCACGTACTGAGAAGCAAGAGATGTAAATGGAACCTACTTTATGGTAACTGCAGCTCCAAGTGAGAAGGCATTGTTGCCACTGAGAGCATACCACTAGAAACATTTTGGTGGCACACAGTCTTCTTTTGGTAAAGCCAGGTGTTCTTCTAAGACAGTGGACTGTCTTAGAAGTGGACTTGGCTATTTCAGACGGACCAGTGTGGTGGGAGAAGAAAGTGAATCTTTTGTTGGTCTGCTCATAAAGGAATCAGAGCCATCTTTCTCCTGCAGAAGCTCATTCTTGTAATAAATCTTGCAAATTATACCTAATGGAAGCCTTAATATATTAGCCTCTGTGCCGCCAATGTGTAATTCTACTCAACAAACAAACTGTAGTGACCTTTATTGCCTCAAGGGTATGGGAATTTAGAAGGAAATATGCCCCCAACCCCTCAGCTAGTCCTCAGATATCAGAGGATCTGGGTGTGGCTGGTCTTAATTTCTCATTGTAGCCAATTTAGTGCTGTAAATCCAATCAAGTTCAAAAGAACTTGTACAAGCACAGGTGCAGTTTACCAATCCAGCACTATTGATCTGATCACATTCTCTGATTGCATTCAAAAGGGACTTTGTACAATCCAGATTAACGAATAGTGAGGTTTATTGAAGCAACAAAAAAAGCATATTCAGGATTGCCAGTGACAAATTCACTAACTGCAGAGTGCTAATATGTATCACAACAGAAATTATGGTAAGAGATATTTTACTACTACTATAAATATATGAAAATGAACATTCTCAGGTGTGCTCCAATGCAGTTGGAGGTGTAAAACTCACCTAAGGGTGTCCTTCGCGGACAGGAGGAGGAACAGAGTCTGTCAATGGACCCCAATCAGGCAGAGGTGTTTTCCCCATCCAGAGATATTTTTCTCTGGAGGTTTTTTATCTTTTTTTTTTTTTTTTTTTAAATTTTTTTTTTTTTTTTTTTATTCCCTCCTTCAGCCTTTTCTGCCCTCTTATACTATAAATTTTGGTGTGTGTCCCTAGGAGGTGGAACAATGACGTATTATAGGTGGCATTTGGTGACTTTGGTCATGCACACATTGCACAACACATGTTCTCCTTCATTTGCACCCTGAGGGGTGTGTAAGTTAATGTTAATGGGCTTAATGGGGGTCTTGGTTACTTTGGTTAGGATTTATAGTTGACAAAAGTAGAATAAACACTTTGGTCCTCCTGCACTTCCTGAGTCAAGAGTAAAGGCTATCTGACCTTCATCAGAGGGTCTTTATGTGCATTGTTGCATTCTTAATGAAACCAATTTATAAGAAGGGTAATTTTTCAGTGGTGAAGGGAGTCTGGCAGTTGACTGGTACAGCAGTGAGATGTTTTTCTGAGCCTTACTGAAATAACATCACTCTGCGAGACCTCCACTTCAATCCAGACAGCATTCATTTTTAGGTGTTGTTCCAGCTAGAAGCAAGATAAGAAAGAGACTAAGCCCATGTCTTTCTCAATCAACCTCATCAGTTGTTCACCATCTTAAATCAAGGCTGTACAATTCTGACCATTTACCACAGCATTCCCTGCTTAGCCTTAGCAATTCCATAGCTCAGTCCCATGTGAAGAAGATGTAAGACAAAGAGATTTATGATGATAAAGGCACAGAATACTTTGGCAGGCTCTACATCAGAAAGAAAAGCTCAGTATGTTCTCATGAGAATGTGAAATAAATTCCATTATATAAAATTCTTTCCATCTGTGTCATGGGCTTTTATAAAAAATGTAAGGGGAAAAAATAATATCCTCTTTGACTATGTATGTATTCATGCTACCTGAATTCTCAGAAACAGCCTGTGGTGCTGTTAAAACACTCCATCTGTTTACAAGTTGCGACAATTTTTAAAGATAAAGACATGAATACATCTGTTTGCAGACTGGATTTTTCAGCCCATCACTACTACTTTTTCCGGCTATAATTCATTCCATGTAAAGTTCATACTCATAATAATCAAATATTCATTTTCTATATTTGGGTTATGACTGTGACTGCTCTGGTGTAGTTCTAAGCAAAAATGTCCAGTCTGAAGTATATAACACCGGAACTTCATGACTTTCAAAACTTATTTGTGAGTTACTGGATGAAATTCAAGGTACTGGCTTGACGTTTACATTGTGTATGGCATGTAGAATGTATCTTCTTAAAAATACCTGTCTAATGTTCTGCATGTGAAACTTTAAAATGAAGAAAGAAAATTTATTTTTGTGTCCCTCGCTTTAAGATGGTTTCATTTTTTTTAGTACTAATTTGGAGTTCTGATTGTTAATATCCTAAGTACTTTGTAAAGTAGATTTTGCATTTTCTGTATATTTATACACATCTCCATGGACACTCCCTTGTTGTGGGGGAGAAGCTTGCGTGCTCTTATGAGGTTGCGAGCTGTGCTGGCAGTGGTCCATGCCTCCGGTAGGGTCTCCCATGCTAGTCAGGTCTCAACTGAAGGGTCAGACAAAGTGTGTCCACGGGC
>JAWWEE010000085.1:33216916-33230125 GCA_035221455.1 Xenops minutus
ATGGTCCACCCTGGCCTCCAATCGGGAGAAATGGAGACACACCATCCATAACGCTGCTGCTTCCTTTGAGTATGCACACAGAATCAGCCTGGAGGAAAAAAGGCAACGCAGGAAGAACCGTGCCTTGCCAGTAGTGTCCACAGAGACTTTCAACTGTGCCTTTTGCAATCGGAC
Source organism: Xenops minutus (assembly GCA_035221455.1). Classification (NCBI taxonomy): domain Eukaryota; kingdom Metazoa; phylum Chordata; class Aves; order Passeriformes; family Furnariidae; genus Xenops; species Xenops minutus. The sequence continues at coordinate 33,217,091 of JAWWEE010000085.1, forward strand.
TTGCCTATGTCGCATTGGCCTTTTTAGCCACCAGTGTGCTTGTAAGAAGTGTGGGTAGAGCCCTTGTAAATCTTCGTTTGCGAAGCCTAGGCATGATGGAATGTATAGAAAAAGCTTTTCTGGTTCATGAGCTTGAAAAAAATTTTTCTGGGTCATGGGCTTGATTGAGACCTTTAGGTTCAACCCAGAACAAAACCCAATAACAGTAAAAAGTCTAAAGAGTATTCTGAAATCACAAGTCTTTCAGTAACATGCATGGAGCTGGTTGACACTAGTATTATGGTATGCAATGGAGGAAAGAAAGCTGTGATCTCATTTTCTATCAAGATGGTCAATGTTTGATGCATCACTATAAAAGTTTTTTAATAGTTTTTTTGTTCTTCATGGACTTCTTTGGGAAGCAAAGGTCTCAACAACATCCTTTTTCTACTCATGATCCTGGCTGGGTATACAAGATGAGAGGATAAAAATTCTCTTGCTATCAGCAGATGGCTGCAACAACTTGATATATCCCATCTATTTCTCACTATGCAGAAGTCCAAGTTTGATGTCATCTCTCTGGGAATGACCAGCAGGTCACAGATAAAGATATGGAAGTAAAAACTCATCTGTGCAGCAGAAGAGAAGGAAATAATGGGAAATAAATATTTAAGACTAGACTATCACTGGCAGTAGTTAAAGACTGATAAGTTTGCTGTACTGCAGTACAAAATTAAATTTTATTGTAAAGGCTAAAAAATGTAGATGCTGGATAGCTAGAATATTTTACAACTGCATATCTGATTCATCAGACAATCTTATCTGAATGCATACCCTCTTTCTCCAAATTCTGACCTGTTAGAAAATTTTATTTAGAGCATTTCCAATTTAGACATTTAAATTTTAATTTTTATTATTAAAAATAAGTTATCCTCATGAAATTTACCTAATCTTTTTAAAAAAACAATGAATACCTTCTTATTGAAGGTATGATGAAATGAAACAATTTGTTTTGACTTGAACATGCTTCCTTCAGTTTTAAGACAATGATTTCATCTGCCATCAAAGCATACATAATTTTACAATTTCATATCAATATATATTTTATTTAAAAAAGAGGGTGTTTTATGCCTCTATTTTAAGAGAGTAGGCAAATTCACACTTTGCCTGGAATAAACCCATTCTGTTGCTTTTAAGAGAAATAAAGGGTAAGCACATTTATACTAGAGAAACATAAAAGGAGCAGTGTTGGTCAAATCTGCAATTCACTAGGTGTGTTGATTAATTATTATGTGCTCATATATTACTGCTGTGTAAGCAGAAACCCAAAAGATTTGTGATACAGCTTACTAAGCACACAGATAAATGAATATAAGCTAACACCTAGCTTTTTAAAGGCTGGAGTTTTTTATGTCTCTTGAGATGATATTTTTGTTTCCAGGAATACTGTTCCTGTCCAAGATGACTGCTTTAAACAAGGCCTTTGCCTTAACAGTGCTGCAATTCAGAATGGTGGTGGTGTACTTTCACAATGACACAAGGCATTTGACTTTATTTTAATGTTTACATTTTGTTGGGCTTGCCTTTGCCAGCAGAAACATAAGAATTAGGGAATGACTTTAGATTTCATGTTTAAAGGTTTTGGAAAGATCTCCTGTAAGTGTAATTGAAATTCTCATTGTAAGGAAAGTAGTATATTGAATTTCATATAATTAATATATTTTTACTTTTTATAGATTTAATGTATTTTATATAGAATTGTATTGAAAGCTGTGTTAAATTACATTAATTTCCCCTCATGCAGTTTATGAAGGCTTCTATGTGTTAAATGCAATGTTATATGTAAACATTTTTTAATGCAACTGTGAAACTAACTCTTTTTAGTCCCTTTAGCAGAATAAATCACCCTTGGGTGCTGCATAGAAGGCTGAAATGCTAAAGACAATAAGGGCTTTTGCTTATTTGAAAATTTTATACAGCTTTTGAAAATGCAGTTTGGAGCTGCTGGAAAAGTCTTAAACATTTGTTCTAGAACTTCGGCATTTGTCATTGTCCTATGGCACTTAAATCAGTCTAGCAAAGGTTTATTAATCAACATTTCTCTATAACTTAGTACTGAACACTGACCCTGAGCTGTCAGTAGGAGTTAGGAAATACTATAGTATGGAATGTCCTTCTTTTGAAGCCACTTATTCTTGTTTCTGCCTGGATAAAGACACATTAAAATGGGGTAAAATATGGATTCTATGGCAGAAAGGCTGGGAAAGAATTAGAAGGTGATATATATTTGAATATTTTAAAAAGACATTTTTTTACTTGATTATGATGAAAACAAAGACTCTAGGAACACAACCCCACAAATACTACAAAGCACTTAAATGTATGCAAGCAGCTAGAGCACTACACTGATAAGGAAGAAGTTGCTGATTTTTTCCCCAGCAGTTTAAAATACAGTGTTATGATTTAACCACAGCCTGCAACTAAGAACCACATAGATGCTTACTCACTGTCCCAAAACCCACAGTGCTATCGGGAGGAAAAACAGAAAAAAAAACAAAAAAAACCAAAAAAACCACCCATGGACTGTGATAAGATTAAATTAAATTAAAATAAAATTTAATAATAACAACAACAATAATAATATTGTGATGAAAAGAGAATCAATAGAAAGACAGAGAGAAATAAACCCCAAGAAAGACAAGTGATGCCCAATACAACTGCTCAGCACCTGCTGAAAAATGCCCAACCCCAACAGAAATAGACATCCTTCAGCCAGCTCCCCCAAGTTTATATGGTGAGCATGATGTTCCATGGTATAAAATATCCCTTTGGTCAGTTTGGGTCAGCAGTTCTGGTTGTGCTCCCTCTCAGCTTCTTGTGTACCTGCAAAGTGCTTGACTTAGGGTAAGCTCTGCTTAACAACAGCCAAAACTTCAGCGTGTTATCAACATTATCCAAACAACAACACTGTACCAAATACCAGGAAGAAAATTAACTCTGTCCTAGCTGAAAGCAGGACACGCACCTTTGAGTCATGACACTTATACAAGTATAGAGCTGCTTTAAGTGCAATAGATTTTGCAGTTATACAAAGGATGTGTGTGAAAATTTACACTCTGACACTATATTCACAAAGTTTTTTGAAAGAGATAAGATAAATACTAATGAGCAGACTGCAGTGATGTATGCTGTAGTCTTGCACCTGTTTCAGATATAACTATGTTTACATTATATGGAATATGTTTAAAACACAACATTATGTGTAAAAGATAGCATTTTGTTCAGCCCCTTTTAGTTGTTGATGTTGCCATTTAAAAAAAAAAAAAAAATCTCAGCCTAAGAAAGAAAAAGGTGTTTTTTCAAAAATTATTTAGCAGTTTAGAAAATGCTGATTATAATTTTTCATCTGTTGCTGTAGGATGCTTTTCCTGTTGATTAGCTTTTCAGATTTATCTTTCAGGTTTAGTAAGTAGAAATAATTGCACTGTTTTGGTAAATTTTTATCCTGCAAGTTTCCTGCGCATAAATACTGCAACTTCTGTACTGCAACATTTAAACATTGTACACTAATTCTAGGAAATATTGTCTCCTTGTGTAGGTCAGACCTGTCTTGCAGAGAAATCAAAATCAACAGTCTATTTTAGTTACAATACTGACAACTAGATGCAAGAATAAGCAGTAAATTATTATCTTTTTGCAAAGACTTTGGCCAAAAAAGCTTATAGTCTAAGACAGAAACAAACAGACCAAAGAACAGTGTAACAGACTCATGAAGTTAAAGAGAAAATAATTTGGGAAGGAGTGACTTTGGAACAGATGGAGAACAAAAATTATTCTTAAAATAATGCAGGGCACACTAAGAAGGCATATTACAGTGTGTAATATGACAGATCTGACTGAAAGGCAGAACGTGGCAATGATTAAGAAATATTGAAAAATTAAGATTTTGAGAAGCTTGACAATGCCTAGTGATGCTGTTTCTGCCAGTGTCTTCAGCCAAATAAATGAATTTTGGTTAAAGAACTTTACTACACCTATTTCAGATACAGTATTTGGTATTATTTAACTTTGATTTACTCACTATTTAGTATCACTTTGTTGAGTGTTTTACAATAAAGAATTACAAGTTAGAAAAAAGTGTGTTAAGTCACTCAGATTCCTCATCTGACCTTAAACATTTTATTAAATCTATTAAATTAAAGACTTTCCTTGACTAGTAAGTGAGCCTTTAGTGATGCTGGAGTCACAGCTTATTTTTTGTACTTAGCAGTAAAGACGATAAACATTGAAAAGGTAAAAGTAGATATTTATTTCCTTGGTAAATTCATACCACATCCTGTTAAATATTTTCCACCAGTATGTTAACCTGAATCTGTTAACTGCTATATCATAATTCAAGAGTATCTTGAACAGTGTATGCCCATGTCATGATAAGTATACAGTGTCAGTAGTGGTTCATACCATTATTTTGTTTTTGCATTTAAACACATTCTCTGACAAGGTATGTTTCAAATTTATTGGTATATATTGGGAGAGAATGCAGTGTTTGTAATAAACATATATTTAAGGAAAAGAGTGCATCTTCCCTAGTCTATCAAAATATTTCTAGTATTGATTAGCAGAGTCATAAATATGCATTAAACCACAAATGTAAGCTAAATGCAAATTATGCCTTTTCAACAGAAAATTAGGAGTTAGCCAATGTCCCTTGTACAGCTTCACTAACTAGGTGATTCTGGTCTTTCCTGTGCCAGTTTCCAATTAAAAAGTTTTTATGTTGAAAGGGCACTATTAAAAAACAACTATAGTCTGTTAATTATGGATGCTGCATTAGGACTCACATTATGCACCTGTTACAGCTTAAAGAAAAGCGCAGCATAAACAGTTCAATTTGTTTGGTTCAATTCTTGTACAAATAAGAAAATTTATTCCCCGAATTTCTACTTTGCTTCATGCAATGTTGCCACATTCATTTAGAGACCCCAGGGTTATTCAGAATAAGTGAGGGAAGAGGATAAATGCAGTAGACTTTAAAATTCAGACTATCTGTTGTCTGTGAGGATTGGAGAACACCACACAGACTAGAGAGGAGAGGAGACTGCAATAGAGAGGAGAGGGTTTGTTTTATTTTGTGAGAGATTGTTTGCTTGCTTGCTTTTGTTTGGTTGATTTTTTGTTTGGGTTTTTTTACATCTTATGGAAAAAGTATTCTGGAGAACACCAGCCTTGCTGTGATGTTCAGGATAGCTAGTAGCACTGTCTCTGGATCCCAGTGCCTGTGTCCATGTGTGAAAGGCATAGCTGTACTTTTGATTTCCCAGCAGGAAGTTACATTCTTGCATGGAAATGTCATCACAGGTTAAAGATGTGGGAGCTAGCTGCGCTTGTCAGTAGATTTTTTTCCTTTTTTTTTTTTTTTTCCTTTTTTTTTTTTTTAGTGTGTTACAGTCCTAGAGGAATCACTATGGTGACGGTTGGTGCAAGTTACCTTAGAGAAGCAAATCCTCAGCTGGAAACACATTTAGAGATGTTTTTTAACTATTGAATTGCAGTGGGATGAATGAAGAAAATTTCTTGAAAGTGAGGCTCTGTTACAAAATAAAAATAGATTAAAAATGCTGTTTTGATGAAAGGGGGATAATTTCAAAGGAATTTTTCTGTATCTTTGAACATCAGTCCCCCAAGTCTGTCTTTGTACCTTACGTGTTAACTTACAATGAGGGCAGCGTAAGACTTCACTTTGCCAGAGAAAGATGACCATTCCTCAGACCTCATTATGCCTGTAGGAGAATTGTAACAATGTTTAGCATTTACAAGCATGTTCAAAGTACAGGCTAACTTCACAACACCCTTAGGATATATCATTTCCTTATTAATAAAGTTGGCCTATTTGTTGACGATGAACCTCAGGTCCATTTATGTTACATTGACTGCAGGTTCCTCAAAGAGAGCTCTGGACTAGTTTGATTACTAGCTGGAACTTAAGACAATATAGTAGAGACATGCTCTAAAACTTGATACTGAGGGGTTTGGCTGAGTGAAACCTAAAGTCACAGGCTACATCAGATCTTGGATACATGAACAGAGTATTGTTGTTTTCCAGGTCCAGAAAGTAATTGATAAGCAAATACTTGTATCCACTCTTTGAACTAACTGCCCTCATATGAAGGATTTTATTCCTTTTCAATTTAGAATAATGTTATTCTAAAAGCAGCAATTGGTTCACCTCACCTTGAGTTCCCAGTGCAGTACTTGTTTCTTCAGTACCAGTGCCCTGCAGGGTAGCCTGGTTTATCTTCTGTTCCTGGTAATTCATCTTAGTGAAGAAACTGCTAGAGTTAGTAAGGAAATCGAGGACCTGTAGTCCCACCTTCTTCTTATCTGCTCAACTTTTTTACCTCTCAGAAGTGTGACCTTTCTCTATGGTCTTTTGGTTAGAGGTTGATAGGTTATGTTTCTGTTTAGCAAGAGATATGATGTGAGAAGGTACCTTGTGCCTTCCTTTTTCTTCAGCTTTACCATATATACATTTTCAGGCTGTAAACATAATCCAATCAAAAGTAGTTTGAGCTCCCTTCTTAGCTGTGCATTATTAGCACAGCCTCACAAAATGTAAATACAGAAATAAACTGGCTTGCTGTTTTCATTTCTAGTAAGAACTTGGTAGCCCATTTGCTCCCACATGCATATTACTTCTCAATTTTAGAAGAATTTTTTGTCTAAAAGTCATTATAACTGATTTTCCACTGAGACCAAGTCACAAACATAATTACATTCCAAGTGTTCGTCATTGTTCAGGTACTTTCTTGAAACAGCTAAATAGTTTACATTCTCAAAGAACATAGGAAATAAAAGAAAAGTGCAAATAACACAGATCTGGCACCACAGTGCTGAAAATGTTTTTAAAATTGTACTTGGGCTAGCACACTACATAGAATATGTTGCCAGACTGTTGCAGAAATTTTTGTGATGTCTAAGTACTGGAAATTGTGTAGCCCATTACAAGACTAGATGGTTTGGATTGTGCTGTGGAGAACTTGCTGCAATTTCTTCCATAACATGCTCAAACTCAGCATTTACATTTTCATTTCAAACTCTGTCTTATCTTTGGCTTGTTGATGGATAGCATAAGGCAACTTAAGTACTGAATATTATCAGCTGTAACAGATTGTCATTTTTGCTCTATAACTTTTCAGTTACATTCTAAGTGTGTTATCCAAGATGGTAGTAAATGTGCTTCTTTTCTAAATGACAGATGTGCAAAACTTTTATTCCCTGGAAATGTAAAGCTGACTTAAAGTTTGATATAGCTTTAATTCTCTGTATGTTTACATGTTCTGCAGTTCACGTGAGCATACTGATAAACTAGGCGAGGAGGACAGTGCAGCAGCAAGTGTGGCAGGATGGAAAGGAAGGGAAGAAAATTTAGTATTAAGATTGTGAAAGCAAAAGAATTAGGTAACATAGGACAGATAGGAAAAAAATACTGTATTAGGGTTTAAATAACACAGTGTCTTGATAACTAGCTATGAAATCAAATTAAATCAAACTAGCTATCAAACTCCAACATGACTGTGGTATGTTCTTAGAGCTGGTCTAAACCTGCTCTATGCTGGTATGACATTCTATGTTCATAGATATATTTTTACTTCAACATACAGATGTTGACAAGTAATACTATCATAGCAAAGTATGACATGCAGAACAAGCCAGAGTATTGCTCTAGATATTGCATGTATATATTACAAAAGTACATGGATATGTTACACAATATTTTTAATGTAAACTTTATGTTAGTGCTTGGTATTTATAAATTCTAATCTTAATTAGTTTCACATTTGCTTAATTTAATTTTGACTGAATATTTCTGAGTGCAGTATGGATACTAATCCATTCTGCTTAACGTGTATGCAGAACATTCTGTCTCTGAGATACAAGAGTTAGCGTTTGGTGAGCAGTAGACCAGCAAGCATTTGGATATTAACAAGAGGATCCAAATGAACTATAAAAGTTCATTTTCCCACCTAGATGACCAGGATGTGTCTGTGAAGTTAGTTAACCCTTATCTAGGAATAATTTTCATACAAAAACAACACATCATCTTTTTGATAAAGCTGAGAAGTTTTCCTGCCATTAGGCATTTCTTCTTAGCCACCTTCCATTTGAGCTCAGTTCCCAGATCAGACCTAGGATATGGCATATTTCCTCTATTATTTTTCTGACAAGTGGACATTAATTGCAAAAGGAGATATTTATTTCAAATATGAGTTATAAATCTGCGAAAAAAATAAAGTCTAAAAGCATAAAACTTCCAACTTAAAAAAAGGAAACACTATTGCCAAACTTAAAGAAATACAAAGGAATGAAACTTGGAAATATATAGGTAAAATAAAAAGAGATTTGAACTAAAATTATGTGAAACTTTAAGTTTTCTCATCAATTTTGTAGAAGTATATTTTGTGATGGAAAAAACTGAATGCAGAGAATTTGGAGGGAAAACTTAAAATAAAGAATAAAAATTGGCTATTTTCCTTTCTGGTAGTTGGAAGTTCTAGCTCTTTATATTGATTGGGGCGGGGGGGAGGGAATCAAAATATATTGTTTCAAAAAACCTCCCAAATTTACATTTCTTAGGTATCTGAAATTACATTAGGTTTGATATGAGAGAGTTTTAAGGAGTGCTGGAGGGGGAAAAAACTCCAGTTACTAAAAAACAACCTTTGCAATTTACACAGAAGCTATCACTTCACATGGTACACAGGCCCACTTTCACAGCATAATGACATGCAGTAATAACCATGTAAACTAGCAAATCTTAGAAGCTTTTTGACACAAACTTCTGAGACTGCAGTTTGCTGAAGATGAAGATAATATTCCACTTGACTTTTCAATGACTTACACAATAATACACTTGAGTCTTTCCAGGGACTGTAGTATTTTGTTAATGGATATGATTTAGCAAAGGTGAAAGGAAAAACTTAAATATATGTTAATATAAACAGAGCTTATTCAAATATATATCTCAAGGTTTACTTTTCTATCACTTTTGATTGAAAACTGAAAAAGCAGCAGATTGAAAACCATTATGATGCTTCATTAATTAGTCATAGAGAGGCATGAACAAAACTAATTTCTTACTATAGGAAGAATAAAATATAAAAAGAACCTTCTAATTTTTAATACAATAACTAAAGGAATTTCCACTCCATATATATATATATATATGTGTGTGTGTGTGTTTGTATTGGTCAGAACATTCTTTTTAAATGCACTAACAAAGCGTTTGTATGCACTGACGTGGAACATAGAGATAGTTCAGAGCAGACAATCAAAATAAAGAAAAATGATGGCTTACTTAGTTTATGAAATATATTTAACCTTTGAACAAGTACTAGGGTAGACATGCATAATTCCTCATTACTTAATTACTTACAAGAGCTATAAATTGCATACCTATAAATGATAACATTATACAGGCTTTTTATGTCAATAATTGATAAATTGATAAAAAGAAAATCAGGCTATACAGGCTTTTTATGCCAATAATTGATACATTGATAAAAAAAAAAAAAAATCAGGCTCCAGTCCAGGAAAACAGATTACGTTCTTGTAGTACATGTGGAATGGTGGTAGATTTCCTCACCAAGGAAATAACCAAATAGAAGTCATATGTGAAAGACACCTAGAGATCTTTCACTGTAGATAATCTTTTTCACAGGGATGATAAAATGCCTTGCAAGATATAAGTATATCACATAAAAAGAAAGAAATAGATCTTTAAAAAGTCAACAAAATAAAGACCATAAGAAAGTACACAGAGCGATGACTTTTACAAATTCTGATGATGGGATGCAACCAAAAACCAGTGCCAAGTAAGTGGAATTTACCAGTTTAAACCAAACCAAACCAAACCAAACCAAACCAAACCAAACCAAACCAAACCAACAACAAACCAAACCAAACCAAACCAAAAAAACCTACCACCACCCCAGAAAAAAACAAACCAAAGCTGAACAGAAATAAGTTTTTTTGAAAATTATCTCAAAGTTAAGAGCACAAAGAGAGGAATTCTGGGAGAAAAGAGAGAAACTGGGAAAAAAATCCCCAAAATAAACACCCAAAATAAAACAAGTGACCTTTCTGTTTACCAGGCTTCTGTTTCTCTGTCACCTTTAACTTCTATCTTTTTATCACATTTTTTTTTCTCCTTTATTGCTTGAATAACTAACTCTACTAAGTTTCCATGCTGCCACCAATATTCCAAACCACGGACCATTAGATTTTGTTAAAATATAAACTGGAATAGAATCCTTGCAACTCTCTTGAAGAAAAGCTGAGGGAAGCAAAAATCTCAGATATTTCATCATTCTCTGTAGTCCCTGATTAGTCCTCTGACAACATAAGGCTGAACTTATAGAATCATAGAATGGCTTGGGTTGAAAGGGAGATTTAAAGACCTTCTAGTCCAATCTCCCTGCAATAAGTAGGGACAACTTCAACTAGATCAGGTTGCTCAGAGCCTCATCCAGTCTGACCTTGAATGTTTCCAGGGATGAAATATTCACCACCTCTCTGGGCAACCTTTCCAGTGTTTTACTGCCCTCATTGTGGTACTGCCTTCTCTTCCCCTGTTAAGTGCCTGGAGGACGAATGTGTAAGAATCACTCTGCTAAAATTAGCTACAGAAAGCAACGTGGACTCTGATTGTTGCAATTTGGTGTTTAAGTTGTATCTTAAGCCTAAACCAAAGACCTTGGGAGTCTTCACCTAGCTGCTGAATTCCAAGGTCATTAAATTCATGCTTAACCTTAACTGAAGGCATCCATGTTTCTGCCTCCTGACATGCCTGATTCCATGAGGCAATCCCTGATCCTAGTGCTTTGGTGTGTTGGCCCCTGACAGCATCCATACACCCACCCAATTACTTTCTCACTCTCTTTTCCTAGAGAATGGAGAGAAAATTAGAACAAAGGTGAAAACCCTCATGGACCAATAGAAACATATTTTAATAAGAAAAGTAAATGTGCAACCAACACAAAAGGAGGAATTCATCCACTTCCCGTCAGTGGTCAGATGTCCAGCTAAGTCTTGGAAAACAGGGCCCCAACACATGTAAATATTGCTTGGAAAGGTATGTGCTGTATCTGAATGTTGTCCCTTTTCCTTTCTTTCCCTCAGATTTTAAAGGTGAGCACAATGCCAAATAGTATGGAATATACTTGTAATCAGTTGGGGTTGGCTCACAGCCTCGTGCCCTCACCCAGACTGTTGACTTTTCTGGGAAAGTGTGAACAGAAAGGTTTGACAATTTGACAGCCCTTTTCAGGGACAGGCAAAACACTGCTGTTATTGACACTGTTTAACCACAAATACAAACCACAACATTATATGGATTGCTATGAATAAAGCTAATTTTGAAACTTCATTCTAGCTAGGCCCAGTACAGCGGCTTGAAACTGTGACGCCCTAGTAATTCACACTGAAAGTTCAGCTTCATCTTACATTGTTTTAGGCACAGCTAATAGTAGTGACTGGGTAGAGAATTTAACAGGTCAGGCTCAGTCATAACAAAGAATTTAATGTTTTAAAAGCATGAAATAAAATAGGGCATCTTCAAATGAATGCTCTAATTAGCCAGTGCAATTGGAATGATGTAGGGCAATTTCTTTAATATACACTTTGCTTCTGTCCAATTGCTTAGACAACTAAACCACTTCTCCATCCTGTGTACAATACGTTGCAGCTTGACACTTTTTGCAGGGTGTATGACCTTTATTAAGCAGCAGAGAAGGGAACTGAATCTGTATCTTGTATGTATACTGAAAGGTACTATTCTGACTTGCTTATGAAACATGCATAGAATAGACAGAAAAATCAAAAATCCAGAACATTTGTTTTTAACCAGGGAAAAGTACTTAAAAATTTTGTGTAGAAATATATAATATTTGAAAGCTCTACTCTGCATTTTAATTTTTGGCTCTTAAGTTTTACACAGCATATTTTGTTGAAGTTCAAATAAAAGGAGAATAGTTGGGGTTTTTTTGAAAGATATTTGGTTTAATCTGTATTTTCATTCTTTCAATCACTCTCAACTGAAAAAAAACCCATCAGCCCCCCATTTCTTTTATATGTTTAAAGATTAAAATCTGCATCCTTCAAGTGTTTTCTATTTAGGTGTTTTGGCCATTTTCTAAGCCAAATTGAGTACTTCATTTAGATTTGAAGAAATGAATTATGAGAATGAACTGATTTAAAATAATGGCTAAAGATTAGAAGGTAAATGAACGTTATTGACATAATGTTGCATGAAAGTGGGAGTGAAAGCACTTTATATTTGGTGTCTCCTATTCTTAGCACCTGTATCTATCCTAACCTAGTCATTAAAATCTAATGACTGATCAGAAACTGGATAATTCTGTTTATATTGCAACAAGTAAAGATTTAGGTAAAGAAGTGAAATGCAAAAGATGAAAAATGAAAGCTATATGTAAACACTTTTAAGGGTGCAGTTTATTTATTTGATAAATATAGAAATTAAAAATATAAAAAATGTAAAATCATTAATAAGGCAATAAAACTCTGAAAAATAGAAATGGAAAAATAAGCTTTTAAATTCTTTCTTATCTCTACATTTGACAGCTTATAGTAACATGTATATGAACCTCACTATTTGCAAAATATTTTGATTCAAATAAAGCAGTATTTTTCCTGAATAATTTCTCTGTGTTTAAAATTCTGTAAGAATTATCATGGACTATGCAAATAATTTCCTGACTACTCCTAATAAGTTTAGAATTCATAATGCACTTTTCAGAAAAATAAACCTTTGAATTGTATGTGCACACAATACATGTAGAAAACTGAATGTACTGAATAGGCAACCTGTTTTGAACAGTGTATTCGGGTAAAATTCTATGTGGGTATTTTTGGTCTGTGTTTGGCCCAGCCACCTGTGAGAAGCTGGGTTTTCTTATGCCACGTTATGGGAAAACAGGCTGATAAAGACAGTCTATAGCCTTGAGAGAGAGATTTCTGTGTAAACTAAAATTAATTGGT